>JAKTWT010000002.1:0-446154 GCA_030582155.1 Hansenula lynferdii
CTCCAGAACGTCGTTTCAGAAAAAGAAACTAGATTATTAAAGATGGTTATGTTTAATTAAAAAAATTTATTCTCTTTTATTTTCTTTGTTCAATAGCTCAAAATACACAACATTAACGTAACATTGAGGTTTTCTCATGTACATGTAATTTATCTAACGTTTTTACATCACGCGTATCATTTTTCAAGGACTACGGAACTCTTGCAAAGACAATCATTAGATTAACATAGGTACCACTTCAATTAAAGATGTCAGTTATTTTATAAAATTCTTTATCTCTTCACCCAAGTTTTGTAACCTTTTCATCTTTTCGCCTAAAACGATATCTTCATGTTCTAAGGAATCACCATACTTGTTAATTAACCCCAAAATCATATCAAATTTCAAATTCAATTTGTTTCTACTAACGATAACTTTTTTAACGATCCCATATTGAACATTAGTCAATTTAATACCAGTTTCACACCATTGTTGGAAATCTTGAGATCCTAGATCGATATATTTAGTTTTGGTCATCTCGTCATCAATATTTTTGAATTCTTGTACTAAATCTATCGCATCTTTCGGGTCATTCAAGATAACTGATGTTTCAATCCCTTGAAACTTTGAAGGTTTAGCAATCACTTTAGGCTTTTCAATAACACTATCCAGTAATTTGGAAACGTTATGATCTTCTTGTTGTCCGTTTTGCTTGTGGCGCTTAGGATTGACACCAGCGGCTATTGGAATACTCGCTGATTGATGAATTGATTCCCTTTTTTTATTGCCTTGATCAATAGAATGTTTCTTTTGATAAGTACTTTTGGTTGGTGTTTCATCTCCAATGTCATTGTCCTTTTGTGGGATGATAAATTTGGATATGTTTAAGTTATCAATTGATTTGAGATTTGTTGGTTGTTTGAGGATTTTGTCATTTGGTGTGATGGGAATTGACATTTGAGGCGTGACCAAGCTTGAATGTTTACCAGACTGATGATTTGATGATTTCCCAAACTTTTGGGGTTCCAATTTAATAGTGACATGCTTCTTAGGCTTGATATCAGTGGTGACTTCCTTCTTGATCTTTGGCTCGATATCTGAATTAAACGCCATAATGGACTGAGATCTGTGCTGAAGGTTAATACATTGTGTTTTTCTCTATGGTTGAGATCACGTCATGGTATAATCTGACATTGTATTCCGCTCGTCTTGTTGATGACAAGTATAATTGCAGCTGGTTGTTTGAATAGTTGGTGAAAAAGTAGAGAAGTGTAAACAATGTAGATTCTTGTAAAAAATATCTAAGAAATCTGCCAAATATAAAAGTGTATACATCCTATCTCAATGTTAGAACTCCAATATGTAGCAAGAGATTCTATTCAGCTTCCAATTTTCCATGACGGTGGTCTGTATCAATATATGATAGGCTTTATGCTGGCATCGCTACTGAGCCCTAGTCCTTATGATTATAGAGCAAATTTTGGACCCACCAATTTCCAAAGGGCCGGACTCGTTAGAGATAAGCTTTCCCGGACTCCAATTCTCAAGCTCTACAAGATTATTTAAATCTTTTGAATTCACACGATTCCCTGTCTTTTTGATAATGATCAATAATTTTGTTTATCAACAAAGCCATCGATTATTCAGGCTGCTTTTAATGACCCAATCAGCGCATACAGGCTTTTTAAGGAAACCGCGCATGCAGATAAGGACCGATCGAGGAATTAAACCCCAAGTACTATGATGAACTTTCACCCCTGGATAGGCTTCGTTATCTGTAATTCTACTTAATTTAAATACTAGATCCAATCCATCAACTGTAAAGGTTTCAGTTTAATCCCATTGTATATCTTTTTCCAAGACTTAATTGCATAAACCAAAGACCAATTGACTAATTGACCTTAATAACAATTCATAACTTATAACATCATGACAGGATTAGACAAATTCGAGAAATATTCATTGACTTTTGGTCCTTCACCAATCTCTGAGCTTAAAAACTTATCAAAAGTCCTAGGTGGTGATGTTGAAATATATGCCAAAAGAGAAGACTGCAATTCAGGTTTAGCATTTGGTGGTAATAAATTGAGAAAACTCGAATATATTGTCCCAGATATCCTTAAGG
This sequence comes from Hansenula lynferdii, assembly GCA_030582155.1. Classification (NCBI taxonomy): domain Eukaryota; kingdom Fungi; phylum Ascomycota; class Saccharomycetes; order Phaffomycetales; family Wickerhamomycetaceae; genus Hansenula; species Hansenula lynferdii. The sequence continues at coordinate 2,105 of JAKTWT010000002.1, forward strand.
GTGAATATACTCATTTGGTATCAATTGGTGGTAGACAAAGTAATCAGACGAGAATGGTTGGTGCTGTTGCTGCTCATTTAGGTAAAGAATGTGTCTTGATTCAAGAAGATTGGGTACCAATTCCTGAAGCTGAAAAGGATGTCTACAATAATGTTGGTAACATTGAGCTTTCAAGAATTATGGGGGCGGATGTTCGAGTCATTGAAGATAAATTTGATATTGGTATAAGACAATCATTTCAAGATACTTTGGAAACATTGGAAAAAGATGGGTTTAAACCGTATCCAATTCCTGCTGGTTGTTCTGAGCATGAATATGGTGGATTGGGATTTGTTGGATTTGTGGATGAAGTGGTCAAACAAGAAGAAGCACAGGGCTTTAAATTCGATAAAATTGTTGTTTGTTGTGTCACAGGTTCAACTACCGCTGGTATCCTAGCAGGTATGGCTCAATATGGTAGAGCTGATAATGTTATTGCCATTGATGCTTCATTCACTCCAGATCAGACCAAGGCTCAGACTCTAAGAATTGCAAATAATACAGCTAAATTGATTGGTGTTGATTATGAATTTAAAGACTTCAATTTAGATACAAGATTTGCAGAACCATGTTATGGTTTACCAAATGATGGTACCATTGAAGCTATAAAACTTTGTGGTAAAACTGAAGGTATCTTGACCGATCCAGTCTATGAAGGGAAATCAATGCAAGGTTTAATTCAATTAATTAAAGAAGGATCGATAAAGAAGGGTTCAAAGGTTTTGTATGCTCATTTAGGTGGTGCTCCTGCTTTATCCGCTTATTCTTCGTACTTTCCTTAGGCAATAATATAGATAGTTGTTGACTACTTTTTAAGTGAGTTGTATATTAAGCCATATAGATCATGAATAAAACATGAATTTTTTCATCAATTTAATCGTACTCATGAGTTTTGTGTTTTTATCTATTCATGTTCGGAATTACCATACGTTACCATGATTATAACGGCAATTCATGTTTCGGAATACTGATAAGGACAATCTGGATCTGAATATATATTAATTACATGTGTTGCTTTCTTTTTGGAAGGAAGTACTTGGATTAGAGCTCAAAAATTATAAGCCATGCTGATCGATAAAATATTCTCGAGCGCGTTAAATTTATATCGATAAAACATAAACTCACAAATTTTAATTTTAATTTTAACTAGTCTCAAAATTTGAAAAAGTCAAAAAATTCAAACTCATATTTTAGGTGATTTAAGCATATTGTTACTATATAAATATAAATTTTCTGATCTTTTCTAAGCTAGCAAGATTTTGATATATTCAAATTTGACTGAATTACGACAATTTCAAGTATATTCAGCCCAACTATATACTACTGTTAAAGGACACATCTGATGAAATGCTGATTATTAGCTAAAAGTTGTAAGAGACCTTTAGAGAACACGATTCAGGCTCGTTACAGAGTTTCAATATAGATGAATTATTTGCTGATTTTGGAAATAAACCCAAGTGCAAGATTGTTTCAGTTGAGTCTCAAAATACTTATATATTTTGAAACGAGATGCCTCATGCACGTCTGGAGATATCGAGATATTCATGGTGGTCAGCTAGCTATAGATCAAACTTGTAGTTAACAGAGAGTGCCGTTTTTTGACGCTCTTAGTTTATATTGAAGGTGGTACATATCTATTTTCTATTGATCAAAAAGCCAATTATCAACTACTTGAACTACAGGCTTTGTTATGTTTAAAGTGTTCCTATACATGTGGCTAAACCGAGCTGATCTTAATACGAAACCGCCCTAAAACAAGAAGACTACATAATTTCTAAAGTAGGTTAACGACGCGTGGAGAAAATTATTACTTATCAGTTCGTGAATTTTCTATATAAAGCGAACAATTTCCCCTTGGTTCTTTGAGATTGAAGAGCAACCACATCATCAATTGATAAGTGAACTAATAATGTCTTACAATAACAGAGTCGACTACACCAACAATGCTTCAATGAAAATTCAACAAGAAGCCAACAGAGTTGAAAACAGAAGTTTAGAATTACAAAACCATGATAATAGGGGTGATCCAATGAACAGTGCCAGAACTCAACAAATGATGGATAACAACACACAAAACAGAACCATGCAAAACCAAATGATCTCTAACAATGCTGCTAAGAGAGGTTATTAATTAGTATATCAAGCTGGCTTCAATTATGGTTAGAGACGTGACAAATTCTCAGGTGACCGATGTGTTTTTGGTTTATTTAAATCTTACAAGTAGCTTTGAACAAGTACAAGAACTGCTTTTCGTTTGATCGTAGCTTCGTCAACAATTAGATATTTGTCTGTTCAATTGACTCTCAATCAATTTCCATCAATTTCCATCAAATTTTCAGGATTAACCCCGAGATTAACTCCGAAGGTTCTGGCCCCGATCGGTGTCACAAAAAGTATTGTACAATGTATAGGACTCAGGAACAGAGTGTGTTTATCTCTGAATTTAAACAGGTTGTCCTACGGTGGACCGTGGAATGAGACAATTCTACAGCTCTAATCATCACCTGATTTACAGTGCTACACACACTTGTATACCCCAACTATTGCTCAGTGGAGTGCATCGAAGCTTGTGTATGTAACGATCCATATCCTTTGATTCCGCAGCAATAATGTCAAGATTAAACGATGATCAACAAAGTCTAAATCTAATGAATCGATGACTTTTTACAGCTGCTTGCTGAATAACAAGATGTACAGGGGGTGTTTTGTGTCAAATTTGTTATCATGTTAATAGTTATCTTTTACATTGCTAATAGAAAAGATCTCATATACTTGCTACGGATTGCGCAGTTTGTTACTCACTTTTAAAAGGAAACACACAGATCTGTCAAGTTCCTAACGAAGCGAACCACCAATATACACCCTAACATGGCCTCGTTCAACAAGGCACAGCACACAATCTAGCCCATTTTTTAAAGTTTGAAATCCAATTAAACAAATTCGAACAGTGCTTAATATTTAAACTTTGGCCAAATATTATTTTCTTCCTAATTGCAAATAACTCAATTTCAAAAAAGGTCTCTTATATAGCAATCCTTTATAAAGATTTGAAATCCATGTGAAAAGTTTGTAAAGTGTGGAAACTGTTAAAGATCTAGTAAATCAACTCTACACAACCAATATGAATTCAACGTTTATGCTAAACCCCAATAAAGAATTGACACAATTAGACAAATTAACTATTCCTAAGCTTGAGGCTTACAGCAAAGCCATAAGATCTCAAATTACAACTTTAAATTCTAAAGAAAAAACAAAATCATCAAAACTTTTAACTTATAAAAGACATGAGTTGACATATGTAATATCATACTTGAAAGTGATGAAACTATTAGAAGGTATAAATGAAAATTGCTGTGGTGGTGATGGGATTTATGATTATGAAAAAGAAGATTCAATATTAGATGAAATTGAAATGTTGATGATTGATTATAAAAATAGTGAAAATGAATTAAACAAGTTGAAAAATGAATCATTATCAATGTCTATACAACAAAATAAATGTGGATATACGGAAAAGGTCACCGTTCAGGAAAATGAACATATTGAAAGCACTACAATTGATGTTGATCGTCAAGGTGAAGTTTAATTATGAATTTTATATGCGCTACATTATTAAAGCAAGCTGGCCTTGTACTCATAATATGAAATAACTTAACGTGTATATGGATTTTAAAAAAATAATGTTCTTAATTGTTTACCTACTTTGACCTAATTGTTCTGTCCCCACATAAGTCCAACCGCCAAATTGTTTTTGAACACTTTCACTCAAGTAGTCATTTAATACACTATCAACTGGTTTTTCATTTGTAAATTCTTTATCAAAATTTGATGTATCAAAATTATCTTTTACTGGTGGTTTAAAAGGTGGTAAATAGTTTTTATCATATAATTTTTTCCAATCAATTTGTTTGAAAAATTTATGATTTTTAATTTCATGTGATCCATTTGCTCCTAATCTCTTTGTAGGATCTCTATTCAATAAATGAATTAATAAATCTTTACAATCTTTATCAAAATTTTCTGGAAATCTTAATGGACTTGTCATAATCTTACGATACATTGTAGGTACATCTTCATCATAATATGGAGGCAGACCTGTCAACATTTCATAAAGTAAAACACCTAAAGTCCACCAATCAACATTTTTGGTGTATCCCTTGCCCAATAAAAGTTCAGGCGCCAAGTATTCTGGTGTACCACAAAAAGTTCCAGTTTTTTCATCATTCTTCATGTTTAATTTACAAAGACCAAAATCACAAAGAGCAATATGACCTTTATAATCCAACAAGATATTTTCTGGTTTCAAATCTCTATAAATGATATCATATTGATGTAGACATTCTAATGCACTTAATAATTCACAAGTATAAAATCTTGCTCTTGATAATTCAAATCTTCCTTCTTTTTGTAAATGATAAAATAATTCACCACCATTGATAAAATTCAAGACAAAATATAATTTTTCAGGTGATTGGAATGAAAATTTCAATGGAACAATAAATGGATTATCAATTTTAGCAAGAACTGTACGTTCAGCTAAAGTATGTGTAACTTCAGATTTAGAAACAATATGTGATTTTCTAATAGCTTTCAATGCATAAATTTTTTGTGAATCCTTTTTACGAACTTGCATAACTTTACCAAATGAACCTTTACCAATCACTTTTAATAAATCAAAATCATCAATCGTCAAATGTTTATTTTCATTTGGCTTTAAATCAATTGAAATGATTAATTCACCATTAAACTCCGTTGGGAATTCAAGATAATCATTCTTGAATTTCAAATGTTCATGATTTTTCAATCTTATTGGATTTTTAATATTTTGCTCAAAATTTAGTGGAACTGTTTGTGAGGCTATCAAAAGATCATCATTACTTTCGTTATCATCATGACTATTTGCTTCATTGGCAAAACCACTTAGAATTTTAGGGATTCTTAAAAACACTTGAAATTTTAAATCATTTTTAACCTTGGTAACATCAAAGTTTGAAACCTTATTGAAAAAAGGCTTTGAAATGGTACCATATTCAGGGTTTATTGAGATGATTGTCTTATCAAATTCCAAAGTGAAATAAATTAATGAAGTCTTCATTATTGATGGTGGAATTTGTATAACTGAAGGTAGTAATTCACTCGATTTGTCAGGTGATATCTTTTCATCGTTAATGTTCAGCTGATTCAGTCTGTTTAGCAGCAGTTCCTCGTCATTTTTATTTTGAACAGTACCTGTGTTTAATCTTTTTAGAATGGATTGATCATTGTTGATGTCGAATGGAATTTTGAAATTTTGCCCATTATATATTTTGATGGTCAATAGACCAGGCTTAAACAGGTTGGAGTTTTCTGGGATAGGTTGTGACTGTGCAACAGTTGCTTCAGCGGTAGATGAAGTCACTGTATGTGAACTTGAATTGGAGGATTGCAAAGGTAGGTTGGAATTATTGTTGTTGGAATGTTGGTCATTTTGTGGGCTGAGGTACTGTTGACTGGTTTGGTTGTTTAGGGAGCCTGGTGTCACCGTGGTTCTTCTGTCCATATCGTTGAGCTCACTTGAATTCTTGGACACGGTTGAATTGGTTTCTGAGGGCAAGTCTAACGAGTTTGATTCTTTATCTTTTGTACTTGATGAACTTGGAGAAGCTGGGGATTTCGACCTTGAAAACTCCTTCAGCTTGTTCTTCCATGAGGACATCATCTTATACTATTTCGTTGAGGGTATTTGAAGGGTATTATTCTCGTCTCTCCTTGTAGACAGATGGCAGCTTCGATTGTTTAAGTAGTATGTATTTTGATATTCCATGTTCCATGGCCACTGAGAATATTATTAAAACTGAGAAATTAACCGCCAAACCCACAATTTACCGCCGTTGGGCTATGTTCCAACGCTGACCGTTTTTGCTTCCCAATGCGGAAGTCAACAAATGCTGAGGTAAGCACTGAGTCAGCAGTGAAAACCAAGCGCGTTGTTTACTTTTCAGTGTTTTTTGTTTGTTTTGATTTGGGAGAATGCACTCCTTCGATTGCACTGGTAAATTATTAGCGCACACACTGCTCTTTGCAACAGCTTGGAGATCTGAGAAATTAGAATACTTCTACATCGATTTTTGACTTGTCAACAGGCCTCCAACGCCAAATCACACTTCAAGAGCCACAAGCAGAGAATATACCAACTGTCCATTCATTCACTTAAAACTTTGTTTTCCTTCCCAGTCTGGCCCCAGCTTACAAACACTTTCCAGCTTTAGCTTTCAAATTTCCTTTGATCATAGACAGAATAAGCGCTAGAGCTTCAACACTTCACATTGCAAAAGATACTAGTCATTACTCGATCCATGAGATCAAATGCATCCCTACAAAAACAACCATAGCTTTGCTAAACACGCTGCTAGATCAGCCCTGGCCAACAACAACAACGCCATCAACTTGCCAAATCAAAACAACATGAACGCGAAGAAAGTTATTCACACCTCTAGACAACCTCCAGCTGTGCCAAATCATCAACACCAATCAGCAGATACAGAGATTGACAAGATTGTGGAATCTGTTACCAATGCTACAAAAAGATTGAGTCAGATCTCTACCAATACCAATAGCTCCAAGAGAAAATCCAAGAACCATGTGGGTCCTTGGAAACTCGGTAGAACTTTGGGCAGAGGCTCCACAGGTCGTGTTCGATTAGCTAAACACTCAGATACAGGTCAATTAGCAGCTGTTAAGATTGTCCCCAAATCCAAGTTTCAGAAACCTGAAGATGGGAAACCTCAATCAAACAACAGTTCTCCTTATGGTATCGAACGTGAAATCATCATCATGAAACTAATATCACATGAAAACATCATGGCATTATACGATGTATGGGAAAACAAAGGAGAACTATATCTTGTTTTGGAATACGTTGAAGGTGGTGAACTATTTGACTATTTGATCAAGAAGGGAAGATTACAAGAAAAAGAAGCTTTACATTATTTCAAACAAATTATAAATGGTGTGAACTATTGTCATCAATTCAACATTTGTCACAGAGATTTGAAACCAGAAAATCTTCTACTGGATAAGAACTTAAACATCAAGATTGCTGATTTCGGCATGGCTGCATTGGAAATTAACTCAAAACTGTTGGAAACAAGTTGTGGGTCACCACATTATGCATCCCCTGAAATTGTTACTGGTAAGACCTATCATGGTTCTCCAAGTGATGTTTGGTCATGTGGTATTATTCTTTTCGCATTGTTAACTGGTCATTTACCATTTGATGATGAAAATATTAGGAAATTGCTGATTAAAGTTCAGAATGGTAAATTTATAATGCCAAATTATTTAAGTGGTGACGCAAAGGATTTGATTTGGAAAATGTTGAAAGTCAACCCAGCTGATAGAATCAATATCAAAGATATTTTGAAGCATCCATTATTGACAAAATACGATAACTACACCACCACAAAGACTCAATCTTTAAATGATTACTATTCCAAGATTGACAACATGTCGCTCTCCAAAGAGGAAATCGATCTAGATATCTTAAAAAGTTTATCAATTTTATTCCATGGTGCAACTCAATCAGTCTTGATCTCCAAATTGGTGGAGCCAATTTCTAATCCTGAAAAGATTTTTTATTACCTCTTAAATGACTACAAAGAAAAACATCAAGTGAAAAGTGATAATGAAATTTCTCATAAGAATTCTAAGAAGAAAATTGGAAATGGTGATGGTCTTTTGAAAAAATCAAAAAGCTTGGTGAAAACTACCATTACTAACGAAGATGGTTCCACAACGGTTAATTATCACGAACAAGCAATTCAAAAGCCAGTACCTTTACTTCCAACTAAATCCACAACTGATAAGAGAAACTCGAACGTGAAATCCACAGCTAGTTTATCCAATGGTATTACCAACTCATTACCCCCTTCATCTTCTATAATTTCTAGAAAGAAGAAAGCAAAGAACTTGAATGGTCAACTGGAAATTCCTGTGTCGAATTCCTATCGTCGCCCTGTCTCCTTCAGTAACAAAGAAAATTCTGCTTTAGGAAACTTATCGAGATCGTCATCAAGAAAATCGTTCACAAGTATAAATGAGAAAATGAAGAAAAATATGAGTCTACTACCTCCATTACCAGATGTCGGAATTGACTGGTTAAATTATGATGATAATGAGGGAAAAAGTCAAAGAATGACCTCAAATGAATTGGCTACACTTTGTGAAGAGATCTTTAATTATCAATATCAACCAACCCCACATGCAAGTGCTGCTCCAACTCCGAAGAAGCTTTCACCTCCGAAGAGAATCTCACCAAAGAAACAACACTTCATTACCTCTTCACCAATGCCACCGAGTTCAAAAGTTTCAACTACAGTCGAGGCACCACAACAGCCTCAATTTGCACCACCACAAAGAGTGCCTCCTCCTCCTTCTACGTCTTCTTACAATACGTTGTCATCACCTTCAAAAGTTAAAAAGGAAGAGGAGAAACTACACATACCTCGCCAATTGGCAAATTTTGAAGTATCTGCTAATAAGAGATATTCATCCGAGCCAGTGCAACAAGCAAGAAGATCAAGATTGATGTCAACTTTGGATCCAAAATACAAAAAGAGAGGCGTGAGTAATGACAATGCTCAAGTGTTGAGCAAATTTGGTGTTAGTTTAAACAAGTCAAGAAATTCTAAAATCTACTATTCAAAATCATCTACTTCAATTAATTTGGCAGCTATTATCAAAAATGAAAACGATGTTCCACCTTTACCAGATTTTAGAGTCTCGTCTTCAAACTATAATTCAGAGGAAGATTCAGCCAATGATTCTTTTGATCTAACCACCAATCACGAACAAGATGAAGAATCTGATTATACTCATCATCTAGGTGATGATATCACTCATGATGTTTCGTTTGATTTTGAAGTTCCAACCAAAACTGAAATTGCTACAGCTATCCAATTTTCAAATGGTTCTAGTGTAACTGTTCCAAAAAATCAATTGAAAGACGGGGGTATGTTTGAGGATGTTGCAACTATTAAAAATGAGAATTTTTTGAAGATTTCATCTTCTAGATCATCAATTATAAAACATCATAAAAGAGCTGTGTCCAATGATAATGATCAACTTCACCATAATTATATCTCACCAATCTCAAATGACATCCGTGGAAGTCTTTATAACAATCCAAGTAACATTAAAGAGGAAACGTTGCCAGCTGTTAAAATACCAGTGTATAACAAAAAAGATTCTATTTTGGAGGAATTGGAAAGAAAAGATCAAGATGATACGAGAAGCACCATCCTGGATAACTCAATTTTCGCTGATAATACCATTGATGAGAATTACAATAAAGCTCAAGGTAATGCAAGAGTTACAACGATTTTTGATGATGTGGAATTAAATACTTCAAATGAAAGTATTGGTATGTCTTCAGTGAAATTTTCACCAGGGAAAGGAGAAACCTCGGTGCAACCACAACGTCAACCTTCCCAGATGAAGAGATCTCCATTGAGAGCTATGAATGGCTCAGAATTAAGAACTAGTGTTGTTTCACCGAAATTGGATCAAGATTTCAAATTAGCACCTCAAAGAGATGCACCAAAAGTGCCAAACAAGAATGACATAACTCAAGAGCCTAGAAAGGCAAACTGGTTCACAAAAATCTTTGGAAACTTGATGTCAAATAATCATCAGAATAATAGTGAGATTAAGCAACAAAAGGTCAATCCAAAGAATATCAAGTCATTCAAATCCAAGATACCAATGGTGGAGATCAAAAAGGCTATCAAGTTGATTTTACAAATTAGAGTCAATGAAGAACTTTTATCATTAATAAGTGAGAGCTCAAACAGTATTGTTGCTAAGACATCATCATCAACATCATCATTGGCCAAATCATTAAAGTTTGAGATTCATTTCAATGAAGTGACAGGAGAAGTTAAACTAACCAAATTGAATGGTTCATCGAAATTATTTAAAAAGTTAATAAGTGCAGTGGATTTTATAATTTCAAATGAAGAGAATGAATACATTGAAAGAAATAATGAAAGGGAATTGGCTGGAAATATATTCAGACCAGAGATCCAAGTATAAATGAACTGTGCATGTTCACAGGGTGGACATAGCCTTGTATATTATAGATTGTATATTAGAGAAACTGAAAAGTTATAAAAACATAAACAGTATAAAATAAAGGACCTAATAACAATCTGTTAGATGTAGCTAAAGCGGCCCGAATAGTTAGCCTGTGGGATCCATGATCAAATGAAGCCGGTGTAAGGACGTTTAATATTATAATTATGATCATTATTATATGATCTGTTCATGATTTTCATGAGATGCAATTAATATTCGATTGATTTAACCGATAAGCGTTAGTCTGATCATAATTGAATATAACCCACAATGCATAACCTGCCAATAGACTAATATTTTGGTTCATCATGTGCAAGGATTACCTAGAGCTCAGGTTGACCATCTTTATAGGCCTTCATCTCTTATAAAATATTCCATAAGCTTCACAAGGCAATATCCCACCCTGGACCGGTTTCATGATCTTGTTCAACATGTCATGGTTGTGCATCGTTCTATAGTCTTCCACGACAAGTAGGGCCAGTATATATCGTAGTTTCGTCAAGGTTGGTGCGGTTTTAATGCAACTGAGCGTAGATCAATTATTCGAGAATTTGGGGATCAACAGGAACGTTATAAATACGCAAGTACTGCACGGTTAAATTCTTTGTAGTGCTTTATATTGACTGGTGTTAGGTCAACGATATGTGTATAATAAATTTCCTGAGAGAGTTTGAGATGAGGTGACGACTCAATAGGTGAGAACTCTTCTGATGTAAGTATCGCCAAGAGGAGCTAATGATCCGTGTCACAGTCATATCCAGTGACAAGTTGAAACTAATAAATCTGTACTAGTTCTTTGGAGTAGCGTATACTTGTATCTTGTATGTGACTAGGAGATATATGAAGGTCTGGCTCAGATCTAGCAGAAGTACATATTTTTCCAAAACTTTTAATGACCTAGCTTATAACGAGATATTCGTATGGGTTGAGCCCTTGAGAAATCTCGATCTTCTTGAATCTTGAGCGCTGCATTATATTCTATAATTATGATTTCAGGCGTTGAGGAACAATTGTTCTACATGCCAATTGTCAATATTGCATGCTAGCTTATTCCAGCTTATTTAGAGCCCCCAGTATATGCTTTCTCAAGCGCTCCTCATAAAAATACAACCCGTGAATACTTAGCCCTGTGAGCTTCCTACATCTTAAAGCTTAGGTTTGACTTGAGCGTTGAAATCTCAGATGTACAGCCAAAATCCAGTAAGCTTTCCCATGATGGCCAAAATTAAAGATATCAAAGTCTTTAATTTTTCTTGCGGCGCGAAAGCATAATTACCGCGTTGGGAATATGCGCAAAACAACAGAACGAAAAACGTTCATTTTAGGTAATGTCTGTCAAAGCTCAAAGCTCAAACTAGCATATCGACGGCACACCCAAGCTTGAAGTTGAAGGGAAACGGTCAAGCATCAGACAATGAAATCGTCTTGATCAACTCTAGACTCTAGATGCTTTGGACTTGTTATATTAGGGGAAGGAGTACCAAGTCTTGTTGGGTGCTCATCTACGACCATTTGTGGAAATTTTGATAGATCAATATATAAAACACAAGGATACCATGTACAAAAAGAATCGTGCTCAAGCGCAACACCCGGTCTTGATATAGAAGAGTCACATATCAAGAGAAAGAGTCAAGAGCTAAAAAATTAAGCATGGCTTCAAATTTAAGCTCATGCCAAACGATATATTAGATGACTCGAGCTGGGCTAGCACGCTGTCACGAAGAGATATACTTAGAAAGTACTTCCAAGCTGGAAGCTGCTGGCGTACGGATGATGAAATGTGAAATTTTTTAACCTCTATAGTACAGAACCTCTGTAATCGGGGCTCAGGATCACTAGTTCTAATATGGACGTGATGATGACTGAGCTAGACTTTTCAGGTACGTGAAAGCCTGCAAGCTTTCACGTAGTCGGTGCTAAACAGCTGGCCCTGTCCAGAAAGTGAGAGACAGCTAGAGCAGCTCGGATCTTTCGGCGTAAGAGTTGAATTCATGACACAACTATATTCAAATAATAAAGCTTTGATCTTGTAGTCTTGTGATCAATAGACATATTCAGTTTTCTGCGTTCCTCATATCTGAAAATAGTAGCTAGCGTCTGCGCAAAAACCGTTGAATCTTTTATGCAGTACCATGCAGAGCCGATGCTTTGAATTTTTCTTTTTTTTTTCTCGTCTCGACTTCTCAAAAACGTATATGTGAGATCTAGTACGCTCTAAACTAAAATAATCGTATCATGGAAAACACTAAGGCCAAGATAAACCAGGGATACGACAGTGAAAAGAGTACGTTGTTTGCGATTTAGATTCAGTCACAATAAGAGCGATGGGCTGTGAACATTACACAGTGGTGGGCGCACCAATCGTACTTGATTAAACGTTCAACTACTTAACACGTTCCACAAAAAGCCATACTAGTTTACACTCGGCAACTCGACTGCCAGTGACAGTATGACAAGTCGCAAGTTGCAACTTTTTCACGGTTAGAAATGGGTTCGAGAAAAATCAACTTGTTAAGATTCTGGATCTCATGGAAAAAACGGTACATAAACATACATGAGTTTAACGCTTGCTGAAAAGAAAAGATTTGCACTTGATGAAAATTCCCCAAAACGCCCTAGATCTAAGCTGCCCTTTTCCAGGGCCAAGGATTTTATATAAAGAACCAAGTTTGGCAGGTTTGAATAAAGTTTGATTGTCGCGTATATTAAGAGGAACATAGTGATCAAAATTTAAGCGTCACACATTCAAATAGCTTGCAACAGAACCTGAAATCATAAACACAACAATATCGTACTGTTTACTTTGTGAATCCACCATACTTAATTTGAAATAAATGGTACAAGAAACTATCAAACTTTGTGTTCTCGGGGACGAAGGTGTTGGTAAATCCTCACTAACGCTTCAGTACACTCAGGCACATTTCCCAGCAGACTTTGATCCAACTATCGAAGACATTTATACAAAAGACACCAAAGTCGGACGTCAGAATTATAGGCTACACATTCTTGATACAGCTATACAGGATGAATATTCGAACTTGAAAGACCTGCAATTTGAACAAGCTGACGGATTTATCTTGGTTTTCAGCATTGCTTCACCAGAGAGTTTTGTCAATGTGGCTAATTATTATAGACATATCATGAGAATTCATGGTAAGCTTCCTCCTTGTATTTTGATTGGGAATAAAGGTGACCTTTTAACGGAGAGACTTGTCAGCTCATCAGAGACTAGCAAAATCATAACAGAGTTAAAATTGAACAAATATTTTGAAACAAGTGCAAAGAATAATCACCATGTTAATGACGCGTTTGAATATATTACTGATGTCATCATCAACCAAAGACAAGCAACCAATGACGCTAGTGTTCTTTCACCTCCAGTCCTCGGCGAAGGCTCTAGTGAGTCCAACCCTTCTTCAACTTCAACCTTGCAAACAGACAAGACATCACAAACGACTTCAAATGACTCCATTCCGCAAATCAAAGCTCTTGAAAAAACATCAACATTTACCATTCAAAACTCAAATCATAGATTATCAAGTAACGATTTTGTTGGGGCATCAAAGCTGGAAACACCAGAAGCTGACGAAGAAAAGAAGAATGAATTTGAGGAAGTTACAAAATCGGATGAATCAATATCTTTGAAAGAACCTTCAACATTGGAAAAAAGAACCTCTCAAAGCAATGCTCCTCAACATATTAAAAACACACAAGCCAAAGCAAAAGACGAGGGATCCAAATGTTGCATTATTATGTGATCAGCTCATATGTATTACTCAAGCATTTTCTGATTTAATTAGTTGTCTTACCCTATATTATTATTGCATACAAATTGATTTTTCATGACCTGCATATATCATAAAGTTTTTCATATCATCATTATTTATTAGGACCTTATTTTAAAGATTTGGTTCAAATTTGCCGGCGTTTGTTTTTGTTTATCACGAGATTGTCTTTTTATTACAACAATGTTTCATGTCAAATTATACTTTAAAGGATCCCATATGTAGCTTTTGTCTTCAAAAGTCAACAGAGCTTAGCTGAACTCTCACTTTCCTATCGAACCATCCATTCAACCCTTCTATTGGGGCAACTCCTTGATCTTCGCTTAACGTTTGAAATATGCATTTATCAATTTTGATGAATTCAACGTTACTATTGGCTCTAGCTATAGCCAAAGCCACATGTTGAACTCGCAGCCAATCATCCAATACACCGTTATGAATAACCTGTAACCCCATATGAGGAGATCCACCAGCACCGGTGCCAAATAACTCAAAATATTTCAATTTGGGCAAACGAGCTACCAACAATGGAGCGCACGGTTTCAGTGAGTATCCATGTAATCTCAAGGAGGTAAGGTTCGACATAGCACAAAGTTCCATTAGACATTCTGTGAATATAAGTTTGTGCAAATCACAAAAAACAGAATCTTCTTTTGTCTCTATAGACAACTTCTTAAGTGTGGGTGAGTGCTTCAAGATTGCCCTAATGTATATGTAACATAAATGCTTCCAGGATTGAACGGAGCATAATTTTGTGACATTCCAGCGGATGGTGATATCTAGTTCTTCCAAGTCTTCTAGATCCTGAATGAAGGTAGGAACAGTATCTCTCAATGCCTCTCTAAAGTCTATTGATAACCTTGTCACATTTTTGAGTTTTTTGCTAAAGGAGTTTAAGAACCCTTGATTCAATCTGTAATGTAGGTCGTTCAAAGTCATTGGAGTACATATTTCATGTATAATTTGTAGTTCTGAAATATCTCTCAACTCAAGATGTCTTATCTTTGATAGATCCATGATGCTATCTAGTCTATTGGAGTCGATAGTGGAAACAACCATTGAATCTAATGAGAGCACTGTCAAATTCTTTAATTTTGTTTCAGTACTACTAAAACAAATAAACAAATTCAAGATACAGTCCTTGTCATAGTCAGAGAGCTTTATGGAACCGCTTTCCAAAATGTACTGTGTCAACACCAATGACGAGCTTGGAATACATTTGGCATAATTATTATACGTTGAGTTATGTTTGGCAAGTCTAAGTGTTTCCAAGTCGAGTTTTCCCTCATTGCCTTTTAAAAGATTTTTAAATATTCTGAAAAGGTTGTCAGAATTTGTGAAAGGTTCTAAGGACAACTTTGACAAATTTTTGAGCTCTGAAAATGAGTTGAAGTCATTCGAATTGTGAAATTTGTTAAGATTAATGTTCACAGATAAAGAGCTGATCATCAGTTTATTAGGGAGTCGTTCAATAGTTTCGTAAGAAAGGTCCTCAGCTGAATTCCAAAAGAACTTGTTCAACCTCTCTAATTTCTTTATGGACAGAAACATGAAGAAGTTAAGATCAAAAGGTGAATTGAACCCATCCGGTAATTCCACAAATTGAATTCTATTGACAAGACTCCCATAACCTGTGGTGTGAATTGTAGATACTCTCTTTTCGAATTGAGACATGTTTTGTCCTATAACTTTCAAGAAACACTTCAAGCTATACTTCATCTTGACGAACGTACTTGTGCCAATGCTTCTACCGAACTTCAAAAGTTCACTTTGGTAAATATCTTGGTTAAAATGTGTATAGGTGGAGTCAATAATCACCGTGTGATATAGTCTTACCACAGTAGACTCAAAAAAAGATCTGTTCACCCTTAATAGACTGAAAGCATCGTACTGATTCAACTGACATGCGATCTTTAGCCGGATCTCGAAAGGAAGTTTGTCCAAACTTGACTCCACTGGTGTCTCACTAAAAGAAGCCCTAAGATTCCTCTGAGAGTTATCAGCCGCCAAAGTATAGTGTGACTCATTTTCATTCCGAAGGTCGCTCAGTTGATCTGTTGACTTGTTTAAAGTAGATGATACAAAGGGCAAAATGGAAGATATTGTGAGATCTTCCTCTATAAATTGCCTATCATCTCCACCGAATGTACCTATGAAGACTCCGCTCCTGTTGAGTGACTGAGCGCCCTGCATTTCCAATACCGAAGCCTTTTAGCATACAAATAGTATCCACCGTCGCTATGGATCTGTTTTGTCTGGCGATAAGTATATGCCAAATCCGTGGCGCTTTACCTTATCAGTTCCGAGGGCTTTGATTGAAATCACGTGTATAGTATTCTCGGAATATTAGCTAAGCAGCGCCTCTGGAAACGGAGAAAGGTAAACAAAAACAATAAAACATTTTGTTTACATGTTTTGGCTATGATGTTTTGACAGTGTACGTCAAATTCGCTAGAGTCTCTCAGACTTAAACCACGAAGATAAGCTCCAATACAGTGTGATAAAGAGCAAGCATCTTCTTATTTAAATACACACATGATTGACTCTTCTCAAGACGTTGAATCGACAGCCCGTGATTGGGTTTGGGTTCCGGATAAAAACACAGTCTTTAGAAAGGGTTTTATAGTTGACAAATTGGACGAAAACCAAGTACAGATCGAATTTGAGGACTCAAAGGTAAGTTACATGATATGTGATATTCTCAGATGATGAAAAATTAACCATTGATTTAGCAAGATGTATTTGAAGCTTCACAAGTGGAAAAAGTCAACCCAGCAAAGTTCGACAAAGCTGATGACATGGCAGAATTGACTTTCCTAAACGAACCATCTGTTTTGAATAATTTAGAAAGAAGATATAACGAGGACTTGATATACACATACTCTGGTCTGTTCTTAGTTGCAGTCAATCCATACTCTAAGTTGCCAATTTATGACGATGAAACTGTCAGAATGTACAAAAATGTGCCTAAGGCAGATACCAAACCTCACATTTTTGCTGAGACAGAGCAGACTTATAAAAACATGCTGGATAACAAAAGAGATCAGTCTATTCTAGTTACTGGTGAATCTGGTGCCGGTAAAACTGAAAACACAAAGAAAATTATTCAATATCTTGCAGCAATAACGTCAGATCCTAAACAAGAAAAGGCCAGCTTTGAACGTCAAATCATTCAAGCAAACCCCATTTTAGAATCATTTGGTAATGCACAGACGGTGCGGAATAATAATTCTTCGAGATTTGGTAAATTTATCAAGATTGAGTTCGATACGAAGGGCAAGATTGGAGGAGCCCATATCGATTGGTATCTTTTGGAGAAGTCAAGAGTGGTGAAGCAGTCCAAGCAGGAACGAAATTATCACATCTTTTATCAACTCTTAGCTGGTCTATCTGAGAATGAACTTTCACTACTTGGCTTGAAAAAGTCTCCAATGAGCTATGAATACTTGAAAGGAGGCAATGATACAATTCCCGGCGTTGATGATAAGAGAGAATTCAAAGATTTAAAGAACTCTCTAGACATAGTTGGCGTTGCTAAGAATCACTACTACGAAATTTTTAAAGTCATGGCAATCATATTACATTTGGGGAATATTGAGTTCACATCTATGAAAGCAGAACAAGCTAATTTCAAGACCCCTGTAGATAAGCTATGTGAGTTATTAGGTGTGTCCACTTCACAGTTCAATGACGCCATATTGAGACCTAAAGTGAAAGCTGGCAAAGAACTAGTGAAGCAATCAAGAAATGCAATTCAAGCAAGATTTTCATTAGATGCACTATCCAAATCATTATATGAGAAAATCTTTAAATATCTTGTTGATTCAATTAACGAAAACTTGGATCATGATTCCTCTTGTGAAAACTTCATCGGTGTTCTTGACATTGCAGGGTTTGAAATCTTCAAAGAAAACTCATTCGAACAATTATGCATCAACTATACTAATGAAAAGTTACAACAGTTCTTTAATCATCACATGTTCGTTTTGGAGCAAAATGAGTACTTGAAAGAAAACATTGAATGGGACTTCATCGATTTCGGCCAAGATTTACAGCAAACCATTGATCTAATAGAGAAGCAAAAACCTGTGGGTATTTTTTCAGTGCTGGATGAAGAATGTATTGTCCCTAGATCCACGGATAAATCATTTTTCGAGAAGCTTAACCAATTCTGCAATGGTAGATCTGAAAAATATAAACCATCCAAATTTTCAAGCAAATTCTCTGTCAAACATTATGCCGGTGATGTTGAATATTCAGTCGAAGGTTGGATAGAAAAAAATCGGGATCCATTGAATGACAATATTGTTGAGGTCTTAGCTTCGTCACAAAACTCATTTATTTCAGGATTATATGAAAACGACCAGAGTCAAAAATCTTCGTCTTTCAGAACAGTTGCTCAAAAACATAAAGAGCAACTAAGCGGCCTACTGAACCAGCTATCAGATACACATCCTCATTTCGTTAGATGTATTTTGCCAAATAATAAGAAGAAACCTCACACTTTTGATAAGAGCTTGGTTCTGGAACAACTGAAATGCAACGGTGTGCTCGAAGGTATACGAATCGTTAGATCAGGGTTTCCTAATCGTATTCCATTTGGTGATTTCTTTAAGAGATACAGAATTCTTGCGGCCAACCATGTCTTTACCGATGTGTTAAAGACTAACTGTACCACAGTTTTATCTGCTATTGATCTTTCTTCTGATCTTTATAAAGTTGGTGCTTCTAAGGTATTTTTCAAAACTGGTGTTCTAGCAGACTTAGAAGTAAAGAGAGATAACATGATCAAGTCCATCATCACAGAATTCAAAGCCGTTGCAAGAGGAAAATTGAGACGAACCTCAATTAACTCACAGCTACAAAAAATTCAGGCCTCCCAGGTTCTGATGAAAGCTTTTCATGCTTATAATAAGCTGGAAAAAAACAAATGGTTCAATTTGTATGCTGAATTGAAACCTTTCATTGCCACATCTGGTCAAGCGCTTAAGACTAAACAAATTCAGGAGCATATCAAAGGGTTGGAAAGAAAACTGGAAAATTTGGAGCAAGAAAAATCAGAAATTAACTCTAAAAGTTTATCGACAGAAGAAGAACTCGCAAAACTTGAAACCATCATCGAGACTGAAAGATCGATTTTGAAGGAAAAGGAAGTTATTCTTGAAGAGACTAGAAGTCGTGAAAAAGATCTGGAGGCAAGACTCGAGAATACAGTGGCAAACATGAAGGAACTGGAAGATCAAAGAGATGAATTCAAAAAATCTAAACAGGATTTAGACGAAAAGCTTAAGTCTTTCGAAGAGAATATCAAAAATGGGAAACAACTTGTTAAGACACTCGAAAAAGAAAAAGAGATGCTTACCTCTAAAATTGAATCCTTAGAAAATTCACTAAAGGCTGCCGAAACTTCACAGAAAACTTACGAGGAAAACACCAAAAAGGTTGAGGAAGAGTTGAAATTGCTGAAAGCTCTATTGAAATCTAAGGAAACTCAAATTAACCAACTCGAGTCCAAAATCGAACATTCTGATTACGAACTTCAAGGGAAAGTTTCTGAGTTAACTTCGAGCTTCAACAATGCCAATAAGAGGATCAAGGAACTAGTGGAGGAAAACAAGAACCTGCATTCCAAATTAAAAACTTTACAGGACTCCTCCAGTCAGTATGAAAATGTTGTTAGTAAAAAGGAATCTGATTTGGAGCATATCAAAGAGCAACTGAAACAGCAAGCTGAAACTATCAAGTCTATTGGAGCTGAAAGAGATGTACTCAAGAGAGAACAAGGGGATGTAAGCTCAGAACTTGCTAAGGTCAAACATGAGATGCTAGCTTTAAAATCGAAACACAAACAACTTGAACATGAGGCGAATGAAGCCCGCGAGCTCTTACAGAGAAAGATAAGCGATGAAGTTAAGTTCAATAGAGGAAAGCAGAAATATGATTCTAACATCTCTGAACTAGAGCTTCAAGTTACGCAACTGAATGAAGAGCTCACAGAGGAAAGATCAAAGTCTCGCAAATTGTCATCAGAAGTCAGAACTTTGAAGACTGAAAATGATGATTTACAAAAAGATCGTAAAGCCACCGACGTACGTGTTGCTCAAGGTGCTTTGCAAGCTTTCAGAAGCAAGTCGCTAAACTCTCATATTGATACCAATGTTGATAGATTGCACGACGAGAAAGAAAAGCTTACAAGAGAGTATGCTAACTTGAAATTGCAACTGAATGAACAAAGTGCTATGCTGAAGAAAGAAACCATTGAAAAAACCAAGATGAGAGCTGACTTAAAAATGCTACATTCAAGACTTGCATCCGAGGCTTTCGATAAACAGCAGTTGAAGATTCAATTGCACAAGATCAAGGAAGGACTAGGGCTGTCACCACTTGCTTTTGATGAAGGCTATGATCGTTTATCTCGTGAGAATGAAACTTTGTCAAGACAAATAAGCACATTGAGAACTGACTTGGACCTGGAAAGAAGAGCATCTCACAGGGCAAGTACCACTCAAAGAAAAACTCTGGGTGACAGAAATTCAATGGACTCGCCATTCACATTGAAACATGAGTTCAATACATACAAAGCCAAGTATGAGGCTAGTGAAGCAAGAATTAGACTGTTGGAGAGGATGCTTTCGGAGGACAAAGATACCTTCAAAGGTGGATCTGTCTTAAGCAACAGAAGTGTCACCGAGAAGAAGCATGACGAACAGCTTCTTGGGATATATCAAGATACTTGTAAGAGCTTGAGTATCAGTAAGGAGGAGCTTGCAAAGTCTAAACACCAAATCTCTCAATTACAAAAGGAGCTCACTGATGCAACTGCTACTATAAGGGACTACAAGACTAAAGATGTTGAAAGTTTATCCAATCAATTAGCAAGAGAAGAGCTCACCAAAGTCCAGCTTCAGCTTGAAGCCTTGTTGAAGAAGAACTCAGACCTCTCAAAGAGTGTCAAGCTGTACAAAGAAAGAGCAGAGGAATATTTCAACAAACTTGAAAATGCTGAAGCGGCTGTTAGATCTGCTAAACACAGCGAGAAATTCACAAGAGAGCAGTTACAGGAAGCTGTTGACTCAGTCAATAAGCTTAAGAAAGAAAACAGAATGGGTGAAGTGGCAATCGCAAAATTAAATGTTAATATAAGTCAACTCAGAGAGGCTATTGAGGAAAGACAAAGTGAGTTCAGTAAACTTCAATCATCAAATATTATGCTCAAGGAAGAAATTGGTCATTACCATGAACGTTTAATGAAAAGTTCAAGAACTGATAAATTTGATGCTGAAATTCAAAAATTGAATGATGAATTGGTTCGTTCAATGAGAAAAGAAACAGAGTCGCGCAAAGCTATTGGTTCATTGGAATTGGAGCTTGAGACTCTACAGGAACAAAAATCTCAAGAAGTCAAAGAATTAACAAAGGAGAAATCTTATTATTTGCGTTTGGTGAAGGATCTTGAAGATAAGAATGAAGAGTCAACCACTATTCAAAAAGACTTGGAAGTTAAATTAAGGTCTTTAATGAAACAGATTTCTACAATGAATGAATCAGTCGACAGCTTGATAAGAGAGAGAGATACTTTGGAAGCTGATAAGAAAAACCTGGAACTTCAAGTAAGAGATCTATCTG
This sequence comes from Hansenula lynferdii, assembly GCA_030582155.1. Classification (NCBI taxonomy): domain Eukaryota; kingdom Fungi; phylum Ascomycota; class Saccharomycetes; order Phaffomycetales; family Wickerhamomycetaceae; genus Hansenula; species Hansenula lynferdii. The sequence continues at coordinate 23,668 of JAKTWT010000002.1, forward strand.
GTGAATATAAAAACTTTGCAAATGATAGAGATATGGCAGCTCAAAAACAATCTACATTGGAGCAAGATATCGAAACATACTTGACTGAGATTGATGAGTTAAAGAAAGAGAAGAAGAAATCGTCATCTTTGCAAGAACAGTTACGTGCATACATTGAAGAAGAGAAACAGAAGAATTTAATAATCTCTGAAGAGAACCACTCCTTAGGCAATTATAACGATCAATTGAAAGGTAAAATTACAGAGCTTGAGCAAAAATTCAATGATATTGATGATAGTCTATGGCTGGATAGAATCGAGAAACTCGAACAGAAGTTGAAGATTGAAAACGATGAAAAGCATGAATCGTTGAAAAACAACAGAAATCTGGAAAGAAAAGTTGATGAGTTGAAAGATCAAGTTGATAAGCAAGCAAAACAAGCTATTGTTTTTGAGCATACCAAAGAAAGGTATGAATCAAAGATTGATGATTTGTTGAATACCATTAATAAATGGCAAGTTGAGGATTCTACTACCAAGCTGGGTTTAAAGAGATCAGAAAGAGAAATTAGACATTTGAAAGAAAGTAATTTGGAGATGGAGAGAGAAATTGAAGAATGGAAAGATAGATTTGATAAGGTTACAAGCAAGAGAAAAAGTTTAGTAAGTAGTGACGTTTTTATTTAAAGGACTTATAATATTATGATACCCATATAGAAGTACTGTCGTTATTGTAGATAATTTTATGAGAAGTTGGTTATCTATAATGCAAAATCTTTATTTACTTCTATATACAAGTTTTAAACAAGATGTTATTAGCTGAACCAACCTTTACTCTTTGGTTCTGGGGATGAAGGATTTGAAGTGGCTTCAGATTTAGCACCCAATCCTAAATCTTGAAATAAACCATGAATATCACCAAATTTTTCTCTATCACCTTGTATCACGATTGTTGGTTCACCAGTACCATTTCCTGGATTATTTGCTTTACCAGTCAAGACTCTTTCAGCGACTCTTTGGATATCCTTGGTGGTTAAGCTTTCAATCTTCTTAACCATATCATGTACAGGAATTTTATTACCGCGGACTTGAACTTGACGACCCAAATCTTCTAATTCAACCATCTTGGATTCCAAATTCATTAGTAATGATGAACGTAATTGATTCTTAGCTCTAGAGACTTCACGATCGTTTAATTGTCCCTGGCCGGAGGTCATTGTTTGTACTAATTGTCTACCAATGATTTCTGCTAAAAATGGAGCAGCCTCTGGGATACATGAAGCTGAAATACCGAAAAGACCAGAGTCAGTGTATGAATGGTTGAAAGCAATACAACTCTCAATGTAATAAAATTGATTTAGCACTTGAGTGTATAATCTTGAATACATTCCTTTACCTGGACCACCAGCTGAAAATGATCCACCACCACCGAGTAATGTTTGTAAGACGGCCAAGGCATAAATATCTGGATCATCAAATGATAAACCTTCAAATCCAATATGAAGGTGAACCAATTCTGGCATGTTACCAAAAGCCGGTTGAGATGGGATAACGGCTTCACCTCCGGTATAATGTGCAACTTTTGGTATCACTTTACGACGTGTCTGTTGCATATCTCCCAAGTATTTTTCAGTAAATTCCACGGCTTTTTCATGTGGGACACCAACAAAAGCTGCCACGATACTTTCTGGTTGGAATAATTTGTCTCTATAACGCTTGATAGCATTTCTTGTGATGAATGGTAATCTATCTCTTGGGCATAGAAGTGGGCTACCCAAAGTAGCATCACTGTACGCGACAGAATGAAATACTTCTGGTAGGATCAACTCTGGTTTTAACCAAATCTCATCAATCTCATACTCTGCTGTTAATCTTTGTTCGGACAATTCTGTTTCCGTGATCTTTGGAATCTTAACAGTCTCAGCCATCAGTTGAAACATTTTTTCAGTATCATTATTGAAAACAGATGCCTGATACATCAACGATTCTCTCGAAGATGCACAAACGTAATTCCCACCTAAAAGTTCTAAAGTTTCAAGCATTTTTGGACCGCTTGTATTCATTGTGGATTTGAAAGCCAATCTATCCACTAAATGACTGATCCCTTTCATCTCTTCGTTTTCGTATCTTGAACCAGCATCCACGTATAGACCCAATGCGGAGAAATGACCCGGTGATGGGTTTGAAGCGACTCTAATACCATTACTCAAAGTACTCGAAGTGAAAGTCTGTTAGTGTTAGTAATTTTCCAAAGATAATTTCAGCAGTGGAGAGTCCATACTCACGCTGTTCGACGTGGCGTACCCTCTAGAGAGCACACTGCGACTCTGCTTCAAAGCTTGTCTACCCAACATTGTGATCTGGTGCTTTGAAAGTACTTTTAAGTTTCCATGTAAGCTGATTGTATATTAATCAAGTCTATTCTAGATCTTTTGAGCTTTGGGAATTCCGAGGTCAAGTTCGCGAAAGTTTTTAAAAAAAAACGTCGGAATTCACCGGATCTTCGAGACTCGTCATAGTATACACTTCTGAAAAATTTACCAGAATCAGCTGTTAATCATGATGACACCATTTGAGAGCCCTTACTAGGTTTGATAGCTAATATCAGAGACTATGCAACGTAAATTCAAGATCTCTGTTCCGGCTTCCTCGGCCAATATTGGTCCAGGTTTTGACGTTTTGGGTATAGGTTTAGGTTTATACTTGGAACTAGATGTCACTGTTGATCCAAAAAATGCTAGTGAAAGTAATGAAGACCCAAACAACTGTGCGGTGACTTATGATCCATCAAGTGAAGGTGCTGAGAGTGTTCCATTAAGCTCAGATAAAAATTTAATCACCCGTACAGCTTTATACGTGCTACGCTGTAACGATATCAGATCATTTCCAATTGGCACAAAGATTAATGTAAAAAATCCAATCCCATTAGGAAGAGGTTTAGGTTCTTCAGGTGCTGCTGTTGTTGCTGGTGTGATTTTGGGTAATGAAATTGGTAAACTGGGCTTTGATAAGCAAAGAATGTTGGATTATTGTTTAATGATCGAACGTCATCCAGATAATATCACAGCTGCCATGATGGGAGGATTTGTTGGTTCATATCTACGAGACTTAAGTGCAGCTGAAATGGAACGTAAAGAGATCCCATTGAGTGAAGTCTTGCCAGAACCAGCTGGTGGTTACAACACTGGTCTTGCACCACCAATCCCACCTTTTAACATTGGTCGTCATATCAAATATGACTGGTGTAAAAAAATCCAATGTATTGCCATTATTCCAGATTTTGAAGTCTCCACAGCAGACTCAAGAGGTGTGTTGCCATCGGCATTTACTGCTAAAGATATGATTTTCAATCTACAAAGACTTGCAGTATTAACTACAGCTTTGACTAGATCACCACCAGATCCTGAATTAATCTATGCAGCTATGCAGGATAGAGTTCATCAACCATATCGTAAGACTTTGATTCCAGGGTTAACAGAGATCCTATCTTCAGTCACTCCAAAGACACATCCGGGACTATTAGGTATATGTCTTTCAGGTGCTGGTCCAACTATCCTTGCTTTAGCCACTGAGAATCATGAAAACATTGCAACAGAAATTGTTAATAGATTCGCAAAGGAGAAAGTCACCTGTCGTTGGAAAGTTTTGGACTTGGCTTATGACGGTGCTGTTGTCACTGAAAAATGAACTAGTCATATATAGAATATTAAATATAATATTAAATAGAATTTGTAATATAACTACACTTTATTTTTGTAGTGCTTGAAAATTTTGTATGTAGACAGTCCATAAACGTTGTAGTATGAATACAAACGTCGCATTAAGAACCTACAGCTACAGCTTAATTATATTGTGCACATCTGTACCTCACTGTAGTGAGTTATCGTATATATTTGAACTGAAAGAACAAAAAATAGATGTTACTCCAGACGGTCTGAACAGGAGAGATGATCATGCAGTACAAAAACTATTCCATGTGAGAGGATCCGGTGCAAAAAATACAATAGTAATGCACCTGATTGGGGAGTTAGTAATGTACCAATTGTTGCAAAGAGGGAGGGCATGATAGCACACAAACCTGTTATGAAGCATTCACAACGACAAACATTCAAGCGAAATCATGTATTGAGAATGAATACCAAGCTGTAAGAGATCTGTACTCCCGTTGAACTCACTACCAGCCTGTGATCGAGATTACGCCCGTGCATACATGAATGACATTAAAATCTACTCTCTATCTGTTGAAGATCATAAAGTGGGTAGTACTTGTACAAAAGATGTAATTATTATCATTGTTATAGGTTCACGTTTTGTACTTGAACGCAAAGTAGGGTCGCCCATTTCGCGAATTAATATTATTATTAACTCGATAAAACACCGCGAATTCGCGACTGCGTTGTTAATACAAAATGGCCTCCTGGAATTCAAGTATAAAGCACAATCAAACAGCTCCAACACCAATTGACACACATTCATCACCAAATCACAGCATATATTAAACAATGAGTGACATCAAGATTGCGCTACCTTCAGTGCAGGGCTCGATCAACTATCTGATCGGGACTATCATCACAGTTTACGCTGGTTGTAAGTGTTAATCAATGCTGCATTAGATATAAGATCGCTAACAATATTTCTCAAATAGATATACTATTCACTGGCCAAGGTGAGACTTTCAATTTCGGCCAGTTCCTAGAGACCACTTCACCATATCTATGGGCCAACTTGGGGATCGCAGCTTGTATTGGACTAAGTGTTGTTGGTGCTGCTTGGGGGATCTTTATCACAGGTTCCTCGATCTTGGGTGCTGGTGTTAAAACTCCTCGTATCACTACAAAAAATTTAATTAGTATTATTTTCTGTGAAGTTGTGGCCATTTATGGATTAATCATGGCTATTGTGTTTTCATCAAAACTTACATCTGCCTCTGCTGATACATTGTTTTCAAAAAGTAATTTATACACTGGGTTTTCCCTTTTCTGGGCTGGTTTAACTGTTGGTGTGAGTAATTTAATCTGTGGTGTCGCTGTGGGTATCACTGGTTCTACTGCTGCTGTTTCAGATGCTGCAGACTCTTCTTTATTCGTCAAGATTTTGGTTATTGAAATTTTTGGATCTGTCTTGGGTCTTTTTGGTTTAATTGTCGGTTTATTAATGGCTGGTAAAGCTGTTGATTTTAAGTGATTTAAATCAACAACAAAAAAGCAACAATACTGCACGTTTGAACCCAGACTTCAGACTCATCACTCCATTTTGTATAATATTTAGAACTACAATTCAAAATGTATCACAATTTAACTTATTTCATTAGATTATTACCTATTGCTTTTCAGGCTCTATGTAGTCTGGATTCTTCCTCAAGATAACAATACCTTCTAAAAATGATGATAATGCAATATATTCACTATTCTCTTCCAATTCAGCTTTTTCACCATGTCCTAAAAGTACTGGTGTGGTTTGTGTAACCCATCCAGTAATTGTTTTAGGCTTACCAGCTTGTCCAACAATATCAACAGCTTTACCCACTCTAACAGTGACTTGAATTTCATTTAATTCTTCATCAACAGTGATTAAAGTTCTTGGACGTGCTGCACTGTTTAAAAAGAACAATAATGAATGATTTTCTAAAATGAAGCTTGGTTCTAAAAATCCAACTGCAACGGTTAATAATGAAGCTAAAGTAACCTTGGATAAAATTCTATTCTCAGTGGTGAATGGATTTAAAGTTAATGTACCTTTACCCAAATGAGTTAAACCTTGTGCAATTCTTGTAGTGAACAAGGCATTTGGTTCCCCATGATAACTTGCCAATTGTCTGAATAGTTGAGCTAATCTGGCGTTATTGGTACCTGCACCAATTAAACCCATAGAATATATAGCATTAATTGCAACATCGATATCTGTATCATGTGACATTCTAGATAATGATTCTATTATATTAACTTGTGGATTAGATGGTGATAATAAACCAATACCCAATGGAACTGCACGACGTACTGATGCACTACCATAATCTAAAATGTGACCATAATGACGTAAACTCATAGCTTTACCAATATCTTCACCTAAAGCAATGATAGCAATACCCAACACTGCATAAGCAAGTGAATCATCATCTTTTTCTTTAGATTTCGTTTCTTCTTCATCATCTTCATCAGCTTCTTCATCAGCTTCCTCTTTGGCTTTAGCTTTTTCATCTTCTGGTGAAGCTAAAGGAGCTGAAGTTGCACCTTCTGTAATGTCTTGATCTCCATCCGCGTCTAATGCGTTCTTTAACTCAGCTTTAACAGCTTCAGCAGCAGCTTCTTCATCTTCTTCATCATCGTCTTCATTCTTTTCACTTTCTGGTCCTTCTGGAGTCAAAATTTCAAACAATCTTTGAATTTCCAAGACATTACCAGTACCAGCATAAGCACTGATTCTAGTCAAGACTTCCAAACTCTTAACGATTGGATGCTCGATGGCTTGGATAGTTTCCAAAACATCATCAACTTGTTCAGCTTTACCCATGAATAATAAACCTAAACCTAAGGCTAAAAATTTGATCCATTTACTCTTTAATTGTTCAAAATCTCTTTCCAATAGAGTTTGTAGAATAGTAGATGTGATATCACCATTACAAGTACCAACAAATGCATGACCTAAAGCTAAGGCAGATAGCGCAGATACTTCAATTGGAACTTCTAAATCTGAAACTAATGGTAATAACAAGTTTAATAAATCTTCATTTTGTGAACCTGAGAATGAAAGAGCAAGACCCAAAATAGCTGCTGTGCTTAACTTTCTATTTGAGTTTGTAACATAATCTTGTAATAACAATAGCACTGGTTCAACTTCATCATGAACACCTGAACCAACTAAACCCATACCTAATAAAGCACCAGCTTTGATTTCATCTTCAGTGGAGTACAAATATTTATCCAATTGTTGTAATCCATCAATATCCCACTGATGAATAGAACCAATAGTGGCAGTAGTAGAAAGCATACCATCACCTTTAGTCTTAAAGATCCATTTATCATCATCTGTTAATAATTTATCATTACCATAACCCAAGTTTAAGAATGAATTGACAAAACTTGCAGCCAAATTTTGCTTGGCTGAATCGATTGAACTTGATTCTGAACGTGAATTTTCCAAATGTGATTTATACACATCTTCAGGAACTTTTGGTTCTAATAAATTCAATTCTTTAGCCAAATAATGGAATTTCTCAGATAATTTAGAATTGTAAATTAAATCTTGTACTTCTTCGTTTTTGTATGAAGAATTTTGTTTAGATAAGATTAAGGCTAATTGTTTCTTGACAGATAAATCAGAAGTAGCATTGAAAACAGCTTCGATTAATTCATCATTATCAATTCTCACAGCTAAAGCCAACGCCTGTGTCAATTCACCATGTTCCAAATAAATTGCGTAAGCGGTTTGTAAAAATTCCAAATCATCTGGTGGTGGCAATAATGGAACACAACTGACAAGGTATAACCCAACTCTGTTATAAATTTCTTTATCAACAAATTGTGGCAATTCACTTATATTATCAGTTTCTAATAAAAGATCGATTGCATCAGCTTCTTGATTATGTTTCAAGAAATATGGAACAATTTGTAATGTAATTTTTTTCAAATCTGCTTGATTAAAAGATGAATTTTCCTCTTCTTCATCTTCCAAAATTTCTGCACTTGCCTCACCAATTTCCAAGGCTAAATGACGAATATATTCATGACCCCATTTTTCATAATCAGCTTCATTTGAAATAATTCTAAATTTCAAAGCTGCATGTTGAGAATCATCAGAATGTGTCATACTCAAGACTGACAAAATATCAGCAAATTTAGATCTTAAGGATGAATCAGTCCACTTCTCATACGCTTGAGTTAATGCCTCATAGTGTGGATGTAAAAATTTTAAAGGTTTTGGCACAGCTGTCATTGATGAAGTAGATGAACTAATAAATTCTTTTAATTGATTTAATAATGATTCATACAATTCAGGATTAGATTCAACCAATCTTTCAACTAGTAAGTCAAGGTCATTCTTTAGTTTTTCGTCTTCCTCAGTTAATTCTTCTTCATCCTTTTTATTGTCTTTCTTATCCTTTTTGACGGATTTATCAGTTTGTTTTGGTGGTTCCTCTTTGGTGGCGATCTCACCAGTGTTTTTTGGCGACATCTTGTATCCAATTCAGTTTCACAGAATCAAGAAATTGAGCAGCTAGCTATATGCAGGTATCGGCTTGTAGTGATGTTTGATCTTCAACAAGTTTTCTCTGCTTCAATTGAGGTAGAATCAGTTAATTGAATGTTTAGATTACAAGATCCGTTGTCAAGAGCTCTCAAGAGTATGGATTTCGAAATCTTGAAAACTTCACGCCGAATTCGCGAATGGCAATAGCACCGAGGGCTCAAGCCAATTCCGACCTATACGTACAAGTTGTTTAATACGTCAAACGTCTTCTATTAGTGTTTATATAATTACAAGATAGTTTCAATTATAGTCAATATAATCTCCTCTGAATGCCTTCTTCAACCATAGTAGAAGTTTATTGTATATGATTTCATTGGCATTGTGATAACGGATAGCATGATCCGAATCAGGGAAGACATGAACATCGTAATTATCAATTCCTTCAAGATCTAATAGATCGAGGAATTTCAAAGAGTTTTGAAAATGAACATTATCATCACCAGTGCCATGACAAAGTAAAAATCTTGTTGCTTTGCCAATCTCTGTGACGTTTCTCACTGCAGAATGGAAATAACCTTCGTCATTATTTTCTGGAGTATGCATATATCTTTCTGTATAAACAGAGTCATAGTATTTCCAATCAGTCACAGGTGCAACAGACATACCATATTTGAAAGTTTCACCAGCATCATGTTCAAGTGTTTTCAAAGTCATATACCCGCCATAGCTCCATCCAAAGATTGCAATGTTATCTTCATCAACATATGACTTAGCACCCCAATATTTAGCAGCAGCTACTTGATCAATGACTTCGTAATTACCCAAGTTATCTCTTACCACAGATCTGAATTGACGTCCTTTAAGGCCAGTACCACGGCCATCTACTGTGACAACTATTGCGTTTAACTGAGAGGCAACCACCTCTGGGAAAGATAGAGAAAAAGTCTTTGTAACCAGTTGACTGTTTGGACCACCATAGACAAAGAATAAAACAGGATATTTCTTAGATTGGTCAAAATTTGGTGGTAGTCTCTCAACATAATTCACTTTAGCAGTACCAATATCTACTTCACCATAGTTCTTCTTTGGTAAGCTGTAGTTTTTCAGCAGCGTCGAAAGCTTTTCATTGTCCTCTAATACTTCTTCTTCACCAGTGTCGAGATCAACCAACTTTTGATAAGGAATACCAGGACCTCTAAAACTTAATGCAACAAATCTTGCACCTGATGAAAAAGAAGCAGAAAACCAACCTTCACCGTTTGTATATTTTTTAATTTCTCCAGTTAATAGATTCTTTGAGTATAAATGTCTTTCTATAGAAGAATCCTCAGTGGAGATGTAATAGACTAAGTTTTTTTCGTAATCAAATGCACTTGGTGCACTCACAACTTCCCATTCACCATCTGTTAAGACTTGTGGAGTGGAATTGCTTGGTGGAGAAAAATAGGCTAAATGATTATAACCATCAAGTGAAATTGTATCTAAGTAACCGTCATTTGGACGATTTTCAGATTTAGGGATGAAGAATGTATCATGTGAGATTTCAAACCAGCTATCGGTGACCTCGTCTCTGACAATCTGGAAAGATGAATCATCAGCGTTTACCAAAATGACTTTAAGAAAATCAGATTCTCTATTTGTAGCTTTCAATAATAATTGATCATTACCAACCCATAACACTTCGGTAAAGATATCGTATTGATAATCAACAAACTCAGTTTTGCTCTTGGCAATATTTATGATACCAATTGACACATCCGGATTTGGAGCACCAGCTTTTGGATATTTCAATTTACGTATTTCAGGATACGAAGCCTCTGCATCGCCTTGAACAAAATATGGTATTGTGAATTCTGGAACCAATGTATCATTTGCTCTCAAAAATGAGACATATTCCCCATTTGGAGACCACCATAGCGCAGTATCATCTTCCAAAACTTCTTCTTCATATACCCAGTCTGGTTTACCATTGAATACCTGAGCACCACCGTCGAACGTTGATTGTGTTGTAGTTTGTGTCTCAAGGTCATATATGTAAATGTTGTTTTGCAAAACGAATGCCACTTTATTAGACAATGGTGACCATTCAGCGATGGATACTCTTTTCTCGTGCAATTGTGAAATTTCCCCAGTTTCAACGTCAAGAATCCAAAATAAACTAAATTTGGAATGTCTCCAATTTTGAGAACTATTTGTTGAGATTAATGCATATTTCAAATTTGGGCTTGAATAAAACAAGTCGATTGGATATTTGATATCTTCATATGTTATATGAGAGCCGTTGTATAGTAATTTCTCATAATTTGAATCGTGGACAGACTTGATGAGATATAAATCCTTATCATTTGTAACAAAAGTACCAATATCATTCTTCAAGGAGTCTGGTTCAGAAATCCATTGGATTGGTTTAAACTTTGGAGTGAAGCTAGAGTTTCGAATTTCATCGAATCCTATAACGTTTGAAGCAGGTTCAAATTGCTTCGAATCTCTCAGAATCTTTAGTGAATTGGACTGCAGATACTCCAGTTCCTTTAGTTGTAATGTAGTGGCTCTTAGTCTAGCGATACCTAGTATTAGGAAACTGGACCCCCAGATTAAAGCAGCCAACACAGCACTCGACCAGATCCAACTTTTCAAAGAGGTGTGTCTGTTCTGGTGATGCCTCGATTTTTCCAAATCTTCCTTCTCGTCATGTCTCTCGTGTGTATCTATCACCATCTTGTAGCGCCTTTGTGGCAAACAGTATTATTCTTAATCCTATAGACGGCTTCTTTCTGTATATAGACCAGCTATAACAGAGTACCTATCAAGAATAAATATCAGTTGACAAGTTCACCCTTGGATAACCACAATAGAACCACAGTTAGTTTACCTATCAGTTTTTCTTTGTTCAAGTGTCAGCTTCATGTACGCACTTTGAGATGCAATTAAGCCCAATGGGGAAATGTAAATAACCGGAAGCGCCAAAATGGCCGGATTGGGTAAGTTGTCGAAAGCAGTAAAACTTGTGCACGTGACTCTACAGCCGGGTCACTATTTAGTTTATATATATCACGTGACTCTGCCACCCGGCCATCCTGCTCTCCGAGTTTTCATGGCGTGCGAGAATTAAAAATTTTTCAAAAAAGGAGACGTGCACCGCCGATTTCTGGTATTTAGAGAGTGCGCAATCCAAGAGCTTCCCATCTACAATTCCCTCCGGTTTAACATCAACAAACAAGTATTGCAAGCAAGTACTGGCTATAATCCTTATATTTGTCCAATAAGTCCATATCTATCACTTTTAAGCACAATTCGACCATCCCCATCATGAGTTTAGACCCAAACAACCACCAAAATGCTGTTTCTGCAGCTGCTAACGCTCTTCAAGCTGTTGGTATTGCTCAAACCAATAATCCACACCATCAACAACAACAACAAGCTGCTCAGCAATACGCCCAACACCAACTGAGCCAAAACCAGTTCTACCAACAACAGGTCCAACAGGCTCAGCGTGCCTCACAGGCTGCCTCTCAGCATCAACAGCTCTTGAACGCTGCCACTCAATTGCAACAGGCCCAGCAGGCCCAGCAGGCGCAACAGGCTCAACATCAACACCAACAATATCAGTCTGCGCAACAACAGTTGGCACAACATCTGCCACAGGCTACTGCTAATGCAGCTGCAAACGCTGGACTGGTTGTGCCAACCCCAGGTCAAGGTGGGTTTCAACCATCACAACCTCAATCAGAGTTTACTTCAAGGGATGAGTTGATTTCTTATATCCATTCCTACGCTAGAGAGAATGGGTTTGGTATAGTTATCTCTCATTCTAATGAAAAAGCTATTTATTTCACCTGTGAACTTGGTGGTTCATATAGAAACAAGAGAAACATTAACGATAAAGAGAGAAAGAGAAAATTAACCACCAGAAAGATTAATTGTCCATTCACCATGGTGGCAAATTGTAAAAAAAATGACCAAGAGGAAGTTGTTAAATGGGTCTTGAGAATTACCAATGCTGATCATAATCACGATAAAATGAATTTAAATGAAAGTTTCCCAATGTTGAGAAGAAGAAATCCAGAAATTAATAAACAAATTAGAGATTTATACCTGAAGGGAAATAAACCTTTGGTTATTGAAAAATTGCTGAAGGCTCATTTTAAAGATATTTTGATCAACAGAGAAGATATCTATAACGAAACAAGAAAGATGAAAAGAGAGGAAAGATTGAAGAATTCGTCAGGTATTTCAATTCATTCACAAGACCAACAAGATCCAAACCAACAATCTCAACAAGATCAACAACATTTGAAAGATGATGCTAATGCATTTGAACAAAATTTACCAAATTTATTACAAGGTCAAGGATTACCATTAGGGTTAACAAATCAATATGTTCAACAAAATTTACAACAACCACAACAATCTCAACAAAATAATCAATTTAATAATCAATACGATTTACATCAACAAGCTGCTGCTGCTATTAACGCACAAAATGTTAACCAAGCATTACAACAAACTCCAAAAGATGAAAATTTGAGTAATATTGATATCAGTTTGGTTAAACAACAAGGGTTGTGATTTTCTTTTTTTAATTTATGTTCATTGAACGTGTACACTAGATATTATTTTATTGTTCTGTCTGTTTTTGATTTTAATTTATACCTTTTTTATTATGATGTTATAATTCAATTATGTGTGTTATTAGAAATTTAATTATGAAATGTTAATATACAATGTCTTGTATGATATACTGTAGTTAGAAAACAAATTGAAAAATCAAAATTTATAATATACATAGACTCTATACATGTTTAAATCCTTTTAAAAGCATCAAGACCAAATTCTAATTCTTGTTCTAATCCACCAAAATTTTGTGAATAAACATTTTCTTGTGGTCTTGGTGGTAAATCATTTCTAAATTGATCTTGTGGTATACCGATTTGTCCCACTGGACTTTCAAATGATGGACTGAAAATCCCTGGTTGATTGAATATTTGTTGTCCTTGGTTAGATTGTTGGGGATTGTAATCTTGTGGGGCCTCAAATTGGAAAGTATCCTGAGATTGTGTTTGATATTGTTGCTGTTGTTGTTGTTGCTGCTGCTGCTGCTGCTGCTGCTGCTGTTGTTGTTGTTGTTGTTGTTGTTGTTGTTGTTGTTGTTGTTGTTGTTGTTGTTGTTGTTGTTGTTGTTGTTGTTGTTGTTGTTGTTGTTGTTGTTGTTGTTGTTGTTGTTGTTGTTGTTGTTGTTGTTGTTGTAGTTGTTGTAATTGTTGTTGTTGTTGTTGTTCGACATACTGTTGTTGCTGATGTTGATGTTCATCTTGGCGAACTTCAGGATTCGACAATTCCAATTGTTGATCCTCAATCGGTCTTCTAACAAACTCTCTAAAACTTTCCACTTCATCTAAGATCATTTGTCTCATTGCATTTAAATCGTCAACTTCCTCAAATGAAAAATCAAATTGTGATGCAGAAATTGGCTCATCTGCTGGATCATGCCAAACTTTCAAGTATGGATGTGTCAATGCCTCTTCAACTGTAATTCTCTTTGCAGGATCAAGACATAACATTCTGTCTAATAAGTCCAATGCCTCTGGATTAGCTTGTGGATATAGCTTACCAAATGGGATCTTTGGCATGAATGGTAATGATCTAACATAATCTTGTGCTCTTTGTGATCCAATTCTTGTCAAAGTCTCTTCAGGTGGTGTACCAACAATGTACAAGATTTGATTCAATTGATCAACATAATCTTTACCTTTGAAAATTGGTTTACTTCCAAGCAACTCAGCTAATATACAACCGACTGACCAAATATCAATGGCTTTGGTATAACTTTGAAATGATAACATAATTTCAGGTGCTCTATACCATCTAGTAGCAACATATTCAGTCAAGAACCCTGCATTTTTCTCTGGGATTGATGAATAACCTCTTGCTAAACCAAAATCACAGATTTTCAATTCACAATCAGCATTGACTAGTAAATTTCCTGGTTTTAGATCTCTGTGTAAGACATCTGCACTATGAATATATTTTAGCCCACACAAGATTTGATACACAAAACTTTGATAATGAGCATCTGTTAAAGGTTGACCGGATCTTATGATCTGATGCATATCACACTCCATTAATTCTTCATATAGATAAACTTCGTTAAATCTATTCTTGTTGACAATATCTAAATCATAAAGACATGTTATGTTTTTATGACCTCTAAAATGTCTTAATAATTTCAATTCTCTCAATGCACGTTTACACAGAATTTTCTTACTAAAGATATTTGTAACTTTCTTTATAGCCACTGTGACATCTGGTGTTTCTGAATAACGAGCTGAACACACGACACCGTAGGCACCATGTCCTAACTCTTTAATTACTTCGAATCTCTTGTCAATGGTGAAGTCTTGATGAAATACATTGAACGAATGACGTTCTGGTTCGCCCATGTTTGAGGAATGTTATCGGATGGGGTTCTGTTGCTAGCGAAACAATTCACAATGAATTCTTACCTGATTAAAATAATTTAAAGTAAATTTTCAATACTCTTCAATGAACTGAAACTAGATATCACAAGGTGTTTCTCCAGTTGAAAATAGATCTAAGCGAATGGTGAATTGTATTCTTAATCCCTGGCGACGTTTAGAAATCAAGCGTTGTGTGAAATATCTTCAATCGAGTAGCGGTTCACCAAGACTTCAAAATCTATAGCAATAAGAAAAATCAACCTTGTCTCGTTGTTTTGATCCTGGTTCGCTGTTCTGTTAAACCGCACCAAAGTAAAAAACTTATAATTAGCACAGGCCAAAAAACTTGGAAAAGATTCTCGGTCGCGAATTTTTGGCCTGCAAGATTCGAAGTACGAGAAGAGTTGAAGAGTTAAGAATTAACAGCTCTAGAAGGTTATGACCTATTAGTCAAAGACAATGCTTCGCTCGTTGTTATAATGTACACGTGTTCTATAAATAAATAGTATGGTGAGGTCTTAGATGCGCCTCGTTAGAGTGACTGAAGTTGTTGATAGAATTGTTTGACAACAGGGCTTGATCTGATCTTACTGCTGTTGAAGTTGATCAACTGTAGCCGGTCTTTGGAAACAGCTCTTGACAAGGCAACATAGACTTGTCCAATTTCGAAAACACGAGTTAGATCGACTTTCACTCTGTCTAAAGTTTGACCTTGAGATTTATGGATTGATAATGCCCATGATAACAGTAATGGGAATTGTGTTCTTGAAGCACCAGTCTCAGAATTGTCACTATCCAAATTGAAAGGTTCCCTTTCAATCAATTCTAATCTTGGCCCATTCACGGTGGAAAATTTGATCAATGGTGCCAACATCGATTTGGATTGCCTTTGGGCTGATGTCAGTAATTGTACAAACTGTGATCTATTTGGAATTCTATTGGCGTATTGCAAAATATCTTCTGGGATTGTATCAGTGTTGATACAACTCGAAATCATGCTCAATTGTTTCAAAGTCGATTCATTTGAAAGCTCATATTCCTTGTAGAATTTTCTAAATTCATGATACAAGTCTGGAGTCAAGAAAGTGACAACTTTACCCACTGTACCATTCACTAATGTGTCATCTTTGTTTTTGATCATCATCACTTGTGCATCTTCTTTTAACACTAAATTCTTGACAGCCATTAAATTATCCAATGCTTTCTTTTGAAACTCATTACCAATATCTATGGCGCTGAACTCTTGAAACATTCCAGGAAGTTGAGCTAAACGTTTAGAATTGGCTTGGTCAACTTCATATCTAGTACAAAATAATTCCGTAGGTTGAATACCATCCTCATAAACAATCTCTCTCGATAATGATTTGAATAATGTTGACATTTTTTCACTCACCTCACCCAATCTCAGACAATTCAATAAGTCAACGAATTCATCATCCTTTTGTCTGAAAACTTGTACCAATAAGATTGTCTTTTTGATCGCCCTAGGCCAGCATTCGGCTTGGAAGCAAAACCTTGGAGGTGGACCATTACGATCTGGTACAGGAGGTAATTGAAAGAAATCACCAGTCAACACAACTTGAATACCACCAAATGGTTGATCTCTCTTGGTAACAAATCTAGCAGTGGCTTCAAGTTTATCTAAAAATGAGCCATCGATCATGGAAACTTCATCAATGATTAACACTCTTGTTCTTTTCCATCTTTCCCTAGCTTCTGAGTTCTTATTAACTCTAGATGCAACAGTTCTTGGATCCCCCGCTGCGATACCCATACCAGAGAATTTATTAATGGTTACACCACCAATATTAACAGCTGCTAACCCAGTTGAGGCAGTGACGGCGACGGCCTTATGTCCATATTTTAAGATCAGTCTAGACACTAATTCTTTCAACAAGACAGATTTACCTGTACCAGCCGAACCTGTATAAAACACATTGTGCTTTTCATTAATGACTAAGTCCAAAACTTTTTGTTGTTCAGCACTTGGTGAGAACGATGATGAATATCCAGAGCTTCTAGATTGTGTTGAAGGAGTTGATGCTCTTTCTGTTCTTGGGTTTCTCATCTTCTTTGTGCTCATTACTGTGGATTCCCAAGGATTGCGTCTCTTCGGTTGTGGATTCATACCGCCAAAATTTAATGTAGATTGACTAGACTTACTGGATCCTTGTGAAGTTTTAATTGGATTCCTTGACACTGATGATGGCTGCGGTCTGTATGACGATACTGAAGGTTTTGATTCATCGGTTGAGTTTGGAGGCGTAATCATTTTAGATGATGAAATTGGTTGAGGTGCTTTATAAGGCGGTATGGAATTTGTTGATGATGTTGGTTTAGATGACATTAAACTCCCCACTGGTTTGGAGTTCTTTAGGTTGACAGCTGTTTTCTGTACAACAAGATGATCAACTTCTTCAATATCTTGATCAAAAGAGCCACTGTTTATCTGTGATAATGAGCTTTTAGATTTAAACATTATTGGCGGCGTAGATTCACTTCTGTTTAAAGCAGCTGGGGAGGCATCCTTTAATGGCTCTTTTTTTCCAGTGGATGAGCCTTCTAACGATGAGTTCGACTTTTTGAGAAAGAAGTTCAACGATGGTTGGTCTGGTTTCAATCTTTTTGGTGGTGATTTTGTCTTAAAAGGATTGTCCTTCTTCAACAGCTTCTTCTTAGTGTCATTCTGGCTGCTAGAGCTGGAGAACATGGTTCAGTATGTGGTCTCCTGTCGAAGTAGACTGATACCAAAGAAGACTTAATTTAGAGCTTTTAAGCAACCCGCCGTGTACTTTAAGACTTCATTTTCAAAACAAGCGCGCTACAAAACATTGTGTTTGTTTACGTTTCACTGAGTTTGATCCTGGGCAACGATTTTAAAAAAACGCGTATAGTGCGACCAGCTCAATCAATTGAAGCGACAAATTAAACTAACGACTTGTTTCCTCTTCATCTGAACTGTTTAATCTGGTGTAGATTTATGTGTCTGAGATCTGAGGTTGTAGTGTCTCGCCTTGAGTGAGTGAAGATATGCTTCGGTCAACTTATCCGAGACCTTGAAATATTTTCATAACGTCTACAATTTCCAACGATTTTTAATACTAACTTCGCATCACAACTCATATTAAACAGCGCTAATTAACAATCAAACAGAATGGTACTCAGTGATCATAATCTTCTTCCTCACATCGTCATAACTTTGATCCTTCTATATTTCATCTCAATAGGTTATCAATTTTTCATGGTGAATCATATTTCAGATAGATTAAGTGGAGCTCTTCAAAAGCTTCATGATCTTAAGTCTATATCAAACAATGCAACGGAAACAATCAGCTAATGGAATATTACCATTGGGTCGTGTCGAATTAATAGTTATAGATCCACGCTTTTCAAGACCTGGTCAAGTTGGGATGAGATTTGGTAAAGTTTGTAACTTTGGTAAAAAACGGTGAATGTATAGGCTAGAAGTAGATATGCCAATAACGTGATGATTGGATTGTCTCGATATTCTGAGAGTATTGACATTGTGATAGATGGTGTTGTGTCCTTTGTCTCAGCTTGAAGATGATTGATCGTAATTGTATATTTTGAGATTTGGTATATATAATTTGTCCACTTTTTTCTATTCGTTCCAAGACGACGCGCCTTTTCCACCCAATGTACAACATCACTTAACAAACTGAACAGAATCATTATTGTGATACATCACCAGCATTTCAAGTTCTTGTCCAAAGTCTCAAGTTTCGAATTATATCATCTTCTTATTTTTAAGGGCAACATTATGATTCCTTGTATATTCGTACATCACACAGTATCTGATGCTTTTCTTAAAATCTCAAATAGACTTACCGTATATCAAAACAACACATTTCTATTAGAATAACCAATATATCCACAAAGCTTCTTCAATCCACCTGGTATCATAATATGTATTAAGAATGAAGCTTTCAAAATTCTTGAATTAAACCTTACAGAGGTTTCACGATACACGCCATTCACGAGAGCTATTTTTTGTTCAAAATTAATGATGAGAAAAGACACACGTCCTGATTCCAATAGCATCAGATAATGGTGATTACTCAATTCGGTTAACCGACGCTGAGTGGACGTAGAATAAGTAAAATTGTGCGCCAGAAGATCACTTAAGCATCTGGTAGCATATATTATGTACCAATGCTGATATGATCATGTACTATAGCGTACAATAAGTCATCTCTATAACATATTAATATACATATAATTAAAAGTCAATTCTTTATCACCTATTCTTTCTTTCTTTGTGTCAATTCTTTCTCGTATTGTGAATAATTATTCGTCTTTGACACTGAACAGCTTTTCTATTGAAGACATGGTGGGTGCCCAATGAGCGTAGATATAGTAAATCAAACTTTGTCAATATATTCTTCTCGTTGATAAAGCCACTTTAGTGTACTTATATAACGAGACAAATTGGTCCACAACTTCTATTACATTCAACAAAGTGGCTAGTTGGCAGTTATATAACAAATTTAAAGTACGTCTAAATATTTTTCTTCCTTCTTTATGTATTTTATACTAGTTCGGTTACAATATGCGTGCCTTATCAACTTTCATTAATTGGGAATCTCTCATATAGTTTATCGTGCTGCAACTTAATAAATAGAGTTGCAAAATTTAATGTATAAATTAAATAGATCCTATAATTATGCCAATAAGCTCTTAGAATATCATATGATGAAGCTTCGATGTTTATTGCAGGACGTATATTGAGAAAGAAAAACAGTAAGCAAAATGGACAAACTGCCCAGCTGAATCATATTCTATGGTCATGATATATTAAATCTCATCAAACAAATGTGGAAATACACGACTCTCATATTCAATACATTCGACAAATAAACATTTTCCAGGATTATTCAAATCTTCAAACTGCAAGTCTTCTTTGATCTTTGATTCAGCAAAGTCAAAAAAATAAACAATTTCATCATATTCATCTATCAAGACGTTATTTTGATTCATATCTCCATGGTAAATGCCCATTTTGTTATGTAGTAGATCGATCTTATGTTGGCCAATATTTTTGAATTTTTGTTTATCATGAACCAAATTTGGCGAGACTCCATTTACCTTTTCCAATAATATAAGTTCGCCAAATCGTTTCGATGTCCCAAGCAAAATTAGTTTAGGAACTGATAAAACATCTTTATGTTTCAATTTTTGACTTTTATTAAAATCTTCAATTCGCTCGTATGAATTTCTTTCATTTAAAAGCTGGTCAGCAAAACACAAATATGATTGATCATTAAGAAGTCCAGTGCATTTGAACACAAAAGTATCATCATCTTCATATTTTGATATTTCGGCAAGATGTTGATCACCATCCAAAATGTCCCCTGTGTTGATCAGTTTTGATAAGCTTGCCTTGGTAATCGAGCACACGACAAAAGCCATAGTCTCTCTGTCTAGTTTTCTACCACTCCCTCGATGTTTTATTCAAATGGGAATCTTCCGAGTGATATGATGTTGTTTCGGCTGTGTTTTGACCGTGAGAGACTATTCGATTTCCTAGCACTGGATTTCCAGGGCTTGCATTTTCTGAGTCGGATGTTCCTGTGGTCCCTGTGGTTCCTGTGGTTCCTGTGCAAGATACCCTAGATGATTCTTGTGAGGTGGTTTGCAACATATTATAAAAAAGGATGTCAATATGTGGATCTTCATTTGCTTCCTTAGTTTAGTGATTTTGTAACGCTGCGGCAAAGAACAAAAGCACTGGTGAGCTTTCCTTTGATAATTGATTAGAAACCTTTTTGTTATCGTCATTTTTATGAAAATACTCATAAATCATTCCACGATCTAACGTTAAAATTCTCAAATTTGTGTCAAACAATTTGCTATCCCATTACGTCTTATGCCAACACATAGGCGACCTGGTTTTGGCATAGCGACTAAAGTATAGGAATAAGCGTCAGAAATTATCCCTAGATCTGTGCCAGAAGAGTACATGTCAATGATAAGCTGTTTTGTGAATCCCTGCACAGGTACTGCGCCACTGTGAAGATTGATGTGAGGTTTTTTAATCTCTATATTCAGAAGACTTGTGCTTATATCTTTGTTTCTTTTCATTATTGTGATATCTGGGACGGTGGAAATATTGGCTGGTCCAAAACTCAGTGGGAGTGTGACATCCAGACTATTTTGTCCATGAACTTCAATCTGGTCAGCTGATTCATTTGATTCACGCGTACTTAGTTCAAGCGTGTAGGACCAAAAATTGGTGATGCAGCTAATGACTGAAGAAGAAACCTTTTCTTCTATCACCAGTTCAGGTTTATCTAAAAACCCATTCACCGCTGTTCTTCTGAACAAGTTTTGCAAGTCACACAAACAGTCACCAATTATGCTAAGTGATATTAAGGCGCTGCTATTTGATAAAAGCTCATTGGTTTCATGTTCAAATTCCTCTATACGCCTTTTCAAATCCTCAACAAGTTCTTCCAAATCTTCCGCCAACTCTTCATTTGTCATTTGACCAAAGTCCAAGATGCGCTTCGAAGCTTCGCCTGTGCTGGGTCTGGAAGCAGTCAGTGTGTTTGTCAACGTATTTATATGGACAGATCAAAAGCAGCTTATATATCACAAGATAATCTTCACCAGCGGATTCAGGAATGGACTTAACCAATATCAAGTGCATGAATTATTGCGTCTAGATAGCATTTGACAAACTGAGTACTCTTAACATCCACCGGCTCCCCAAAGTCGTCAAGCAACCCTGCAATATGTTGTAAAAGTCTATAGAGCATATTTCTTTCTGAAACTCTTGTAGCGTGTTCCGAATGATGTCGTTTCTCTTGATGGCAAAGGATCTCTATATAGTGGTCATCCTAATCTCCTAGCAGACATGTTGGAGTAAGTTGAAGGAAAAGTGCACAATTCACTTGTTTGCTTTGAATACACAAAATATTCTCATATATCATTGTGTGCTCCTACCGCTACAAACCAAAACAAACAATCGAGATTCGAATGCTTTAAAAAGCGTTCATCGTTCATTTTAAGATTACAACTTACCTCCGATTGTTCAACTTAATGGGTTGAATTCTGCATTGGAGTGGTCTTTGGAAGGATTCACTTTGATCAAGTATGCTGTTTCCTTGTTTCGATCTACTTTTCTAATATACTGCTCTGATCTACCGTTCCATAATGTACATGAATGGTTCCAGTGTTCCAGTATAATTGAGTACATTTTTTCGTTGCTGCATTTTCGCAAAACGTAGTATATCAATCAATAAGTGAAAATTAAATTAAGGCCTTTGAGGTCGATTGTATCCGTGCCCTCCAAATTCTTCAATTTCTTGTTTGAAGACCAATATGACGTTGTAATGTTAGTAAGACTTGCAATGACAAATAACGATCGCAACACATCGCTTAACGCTTAAACCTGAAAGTTTCAACGTGAAGTTTATAAATGGGTACTATCAACAAATCAAGTAATTGAGTTTTTTGTATTTGTACTACAACGTGCACTACAACAACCACTTATGACAAAGTATAGTACGATTTTTGAAGACACCGACAACAATAACGAATATGTTTGTCTGTGTTATATAGTCTGTAAGTATGTATTATTATAAGTTTTTCAAATTTTACGACTCAATCCAAACTCCAAGCGTAAGGACTCCTTGCCCTTATGCCTTTACCATATCTATAAAATAACAAGGGAATCGGGATCATAAGCACCAACAAGAACGCTAATAAACAACTGGCCCAGTTTACACCTAATTTTTCATACATCTGTTGACCAAATAAGGGAAATCCACCAGCCATTGTACTTCTTACAAGACTATTACAAGCCATTGCACTCGCAGAGTATAATCTATAAGCATCCGATGTGTATCCAATAATGCCTGTGAATGCCAATGAACATCCTACTCCATATATTGCACTACCAATCACTGGTCCTATCCAGTGTAAGCGAGAATATGACGTCCAGGCGATAATAAACATCCCAACCGGAAGAATCAAACTTGCGATCATCAAGGCAAGTAATCTCAGCTCTGGATTTGCTTTACCCTTGGCATCCATTTTATTATAATGGTTTTGAAAAGATGGAGAAGCTGAAGCACCAAAACAGAGACCGACTAACAAACCAATGAAAGATAGACCTTGAGAGACATCATCAAACCCCCAAACAGACTTGAAAATGTAAGGAAATGCCACGAAAAATAGATAAATTATTGCCAACACCAACCCTGAGTATAAACACAATAAATCAATCATTGGATCCCTTAAGAGAAGTAAGATTGGTCGCTTAGGTGCTTTCAAAATTCTCATCAATGTTGAGCTTTGATCCCGATCAAGCTCACATTTGTATCTATCATCACCTGTAGTTTTTCTTAATCTTTTGGACTTTTTTGTGAGTAAAAACGGTTCATATGTTTCAGGTACAATCAAAAAGACCAAAACCAAGGACACAGCGTGCAGAATAATCATGATATAGAATGGCCATCTCCAACTCATATGCTTGTTTATTCCAGCAGAGAATAATGGACCGATCGAAGGACCAACAAATGGAGAGACACCAAAAATGGCAACAGCTGGTGCTATTTCGCTCTTGCCGAAGATATCAGTAAAAGTACCATTAACAACTGACAGAAATGCACTCCCGAAAAACCCTGATAAGAATCTTCCAAATAATATACCTCCAAGATTATCTGCAAATGCTGTTAAGAATTGGAAACAAATACTTAGTGCTAAGCCAGCGACAAACGTAAATTTTCTTCCATATATCTCAGAGAGTGGACTCAATAACATTGGTCCAATACCTAACCCAACCATTATAAGTGTAATTCCCAAAGTGCCAACAACTCTTGAAACACCATATTTTTTAGATATACTAGGTTCTGAATATGACCAAACTGATGAAAGCATAGTCACCATGGCAGTTGCAAAGCATAAAACCAAAACGATAGTCCACTTCCGTAAAAATGACATATTTACATTGATATTTTCCCGATCATCAGAGCCATCAAACATCACATTAAATTGGTCTTTTCCCTTCTCATACTTTACTGTATCGTGTAAACTTGTTTCACTGCTAGTTGATTGTGAATTCGGTAGCCCACTCTCATTTAGCACAGTTGGATCCTGAGCTTCAAGATCAAGATCTGGAACACGGTCACTTTCGCTGAGCGTTGTACCGCTATACTGACGTTCTGAAACCATCTTGCAACACCCCAGTCATTTGCCATTTGCCATCAACTATTTTCAACAAGCACCTTCACTGTCCTTTTATAACTATTAAACAATAGCCGATCGGATGCATTCTTCAGTATCAAAGAAATCCATTATGACAAATCGTTGAACCTCCACAGTCATTAAGCGCTTAAAACGACATATAAAGTGTATATATCGGGGACCGGGCACCGTAACCCGCGTGCATCCTTCCGAAACCTGGAGAAGCTGGCTCACATTTCCGACGTACTACATCAAAGTGGAAAATGAACAATTTAAAGGTGTATTTGATTAGCTATTCATCCATACTCCAAGCATACGGACTCTTACTTCTAAGCTCCTCACCATATTTGAAGAACAAGAACGGAAACGGGATCATAGCGATGGTAGCAAATGCTAAAACCATGCTGCCCCAATGAACACCAGCCGCTTTGTACAATTGTAATCCAAATAATGGGAATACACCTGCCATATAACTTCTAATTAGTGAGTTACATGCCATCGCGCTAGCGGAATAAAGTCTATATCCATCAGCCGTATAGCCAAATATCCCTTGGATGATAAGACTTGTGCCAAATCCATATATAGCTGTGCCTATCTCTGCACCAATCCAATGGACATGTGAGTAACAAGTCCATGCGAAAATTATCAAACCTATTGGTGAAATAAAAGCACCATACATCAAAGGATACAATCTGTACTCTGACTTGTTCTGACCTGTCTGTTCCACTTTAACATTATAAATATTTTGAAGTTTCGGTGAACAACAACCGCCTGCGGCCATCCCAACCAACATACCCATGAATGATAATCCTTGTCCAATAATACCAAATTTGAAAACAGTTTTGAAAATATATGGAAATGCCACAAAGAATAAATAAATGATAGCTAAAACTAATCCCGTGTAGAAACATAATATAAACATCATTCGATCCCGAACTAGTAGGAAAAATGGTCTTTCAGCTGAAAATAAAGAAGCCCTTGTAATCGATTGTTCTCTTTGCTTGATTTCTAATGGTGCAAAATATCGATCATCCCCAGTTTCGTTACGCTTTCTTTTAGCTTTTTTAATTAATAATACTGGTTTATATGTCTCTGGTACAAACAATATGATCAATGCAAGAAAAACACCACCTG
Organism: Hansenula lynferdii; assembly: GCA_030582155.1. Lineage (NCBI taxonomy): Eukaryota > Fungi > Ascomycota > Saccharomycetes > Phaffomycetales > Wickerhamomycetaceae > Hansenula > Hansenula lynferdii. Next base: position 48,635 of record JAKTWT010000002.1, read on the forward strand.
CAATCAAAAAAATATGAAATGTCCATCTCCAATAAAGATGATCATTGATCTCAGCACTTATGAAAGGACCCAATGAAGGACCTACAAAAGGTGAGATTGAAAACAAGGCGAGAGGTATTGAAATCTCATGCTTTTTGAACATATCTGTAAATGTCCCACCTGCAACTGATAAAAAGGCTGACCCAAAGAATCCACTGCAAAATCTACCAAATAACAAGCCGCCAATATTTGGTGAAAATGCTGTTAAGAATTGGAATACACAACATATGGATATACCAAATATGTATGTTATTTTACGTCCATAAAATTCAGATATTGGACTTAAAAATAATGGACCTGCACCCAGTCCGAATATGAAGCTATGATAAATTAGTAAAGCACGGTTATCATGGATATATCTAAACTTACAGACTTATTCCTAAAACACTGACTTCATGACTTATACCGAAATGTTCAACAATGTTTTCAGCCGCCATCGACCAACAAGATGAAAGCATCGTAACATACATCGCCGTTACTGACAAAATTGAGCTGATCAGATATCTCCTAGCCAATGACATTGACTCATTGATGTTCTCCTGATCATCATCATCTAACCCTTCAAATTTGACTTCATATTTCTGATCTTTCGGTATCGCTGTAGAGTCCTTTGTTGTACTTGCAGAGATCTGTAACTCTCGACTCTCTCGCTGTCCTGTATTGTCAACCATTATCTTTATTTATTTCTTGGTTGATTAGCGTTTACTTGATCCTCTTCATAACAAAATAATATACCTTGTTGAACGTCTTAAATCTGTTAATATAATTAGTAATCTTGCGGTACTTATTTCTTTAAGCAATACTTTTATTGTATAGTTATGACAAATCTGAGAAAAATGCACCGCCATAGCAGATATTTCACTAGCCTCCGTTGCTTACGTCATCAGTGGGTGTGGCTAGTGTAAAATCTTAAATGTGGTGCTATGAAAATGACGGAGAAACTAAACAATGCGAAAACATCAATTGACCCCAGTTGTTAATCTTCTTGCTCCAACTTCTACTTGAAACCAGCAGGACTGGGAATCAAAGAAGTTATTTTATACAATGATACCTAGAGAGATCTTTGCATTAACGCACAAAAGACTACGCGCTGCTCCAGCTAGAAGGAAAATCTATTATGCTGAGTTTATCCCTCCTTCAAGTGCGAACAGTGTACCTCCCTATTCGTTATTTGATCATGGCAAAACCCACAAGAACTTGGGGATTCAAAAAGAAGGTGCTGAAGAGGAAGAGAAAACAATCGACGTTATATTGAACAGGTTCATCGATAATTTGAATGCTAAACCTGCTTTGAAACCAATGAAGAAACCTTCATCAAGTGCCCTACCCCAGAAACTGGCACTAATGCTCAAAAATACATCAGATCCCCATGTCAAGTTAAGAAGCTTACTCTCATATGGAAAACTTTTGACTGTTAAACCTGAATTTGTTGATTATATCTTACAACATGAATTGAATATTGGTGAAACCAAAGATCTATACAATAGATTGAGTCAGGATTTATTGTTATCCCTTGTTTCTTACTATGTGAAGCATAAGTCATTTGAACAAGTCGCACTGGTAGTAAATGAAGCAGTGAGCACTGACTACAATAACGATATAAGTCAATTCAGCTTCCAAATCATCAATCAGTTGAAAAATGATCATGATTTGAAATTTGGGCTCCTAGATCTAATGCAATCGGTTTATCGTGTTGTCAATAAGGACCCAAAGCTATTCAAATTCCATTACAATGTTCTCACTGAAAAGGGTCGTGCATGTAGCTCCATGAATGTCAATTTAACATTTGAAGAAATTTTTGAAGCTGTCAAACTTAGTGATATGATTGATCAGTATTCTGAAGCCACTGATATTCCGAGCTACTTTTACAATACGTCACAAGAGTATGTCAACTTGCGGCTAGGATTGAAACTCATCAATGATTCTAAAGTCGATGAAGCATTCAATCATTTAGAAAAAAATGGAATTTTAGATCATGAAGGTGTGATTTATAGAATTTTAAAACAAGGTAAAGACCTTCCAAAGGGTAAAGGCGAAGGAAATGCTAGTGCTTTCCAAATGAAACTGGTCAGTTCTCTCAAGAAACACCCAAATTATGCTATCAGTGATATGGATATCGACCTGTTCAAAGTTATGAGTGGTGGTTCCAATGCTTTCACTGAACTTTTGAGTGCATTGAGGAACAATCCCAACTATGTTTCTTTACAAAACATGTACTTAAAGAAGCTTTTAAGAAATCACAAGAATATAGGTTCATTTATGGAGTATGTTGAAAAAAACTTGGATAGTTGTGCTTCTTTTGAGATATCATTATTAGCCGCTGCATTTTCTATCAATAAAGATTATAAGCCTTTATTGTTGAAGGTTTATGACCGTTTACCACAGACATCTAAGTCTGCATTGATCTCTTTGTTGATAAAAAAGAATTCACCAAAGAACTCAAACTTTAAAGAATCAAATGTACCTGAGAAACAATATGGTGGTGTTAAATGGATCTTGAAAGCGGTAAAGTATGAAATAAGTGATGCAAATTTCAAAGAAGTCAGTCCATTATTACAGCAATTACCAATTGAATCGCAATGTAATATTATTGCTAAATTTCAAGGTGTTTCATGTCATACATATATTGCCTATTTGAAAAATAGTGCTCCATTATCATACATGTTGATTCCATCATTAATTCATAGAGGAAAATTTCAAACAAGATCAGAATTGATAGGTATCTCCAAATATACTGCTCAAAGTTGTTCCTCTGATGAAATTATAACAATATGTAATGAATTGAAATGTGAAGATGAAGAAATTTTCAACAAAGTCTTTGATCACATCACTTATTCCTTACTATATTTCAAAGAATTTGAAAAGTGTCAAAATTTACTCCATAAGTTTCCTCATGATAAGACAAGTTTCAAGCTAAATGAAGAACTAGCATTTGAAGGGATGCCGCCTGTGGTATTTGAAGAATTATACAAGGCCAATCCGGTAGAATTGACTAAATTACAAACAATTGAAAGATTATTGGATGATACTAGACTGGGGTATAATAATACATTAAGATCCAACATGAATGAACTACTCAAAGAGAAAAAATGGGACAAGAGAATGTCAATCTTACTACTGAAGAAAGTTGTCAAAAAGATTAGAGCTAATGGTCAATTGAAAGTCACTGAGAGATTAAAATGGTGTGTTGACTTTTGCGTAAGACATGGTGTTGAAAAGGAAACCATCGAGGAGATTCTACACACAATATGATACGTAATCCCCCTTTATTATTTATTTAGCCCTTCTGGGGCGACATCTATTATTTATTACACCAGATCATTTGATTGATCGAGTTATTTATTTATCTATTTATTAACCACCTTATTTATCTTATTTATCTTATTTATTATATTATTTATTCCACGTTTCCTTATTTATTAAAAGGTATACACGATTATACATACAAATATACAAGAATTTTTGACTTTCCCGAGAGTTTAAGTTTTAAATAATATACCGGTGATCAATATTCGCTTTTGTGTCAATCGGACAGTACGAAATTTAATTTAGCTCACTGGGGAATGAGCGATAGTTTTAATGAGTATATGCTGTAAAGCATATAACACTTTATTCAACACAGTACAGCTCAAGAAATTACAAGAATTGACACTTTTGCTCAATTATACACTCGCTTGAATCACACTCATTTCAATACACTCATTAACAAACCTCAAGCTCCAAGCAATCTCAAATCTTGATTTCATTCGTTTAAACATCATTAAGCTGACCCATCAACACTGAAAAATATTCAGTATTCATTAGTTGAAAAAGTACAATTGTTAATAAAGCATTCAACAGTCACGGGTCATCTAGAGAAGCCGGTGCTCATCAATATCAAAACTTACAAGCCTTATAAAACAAAGTTGAAACTACCAGAACAACTTACAGAATGGCAATTGGAGAGGTTCAACCACAAATCCTTACTTTGGATGATTTTCATCGTGATAAGCTTCGTTATGCTATCGGTGAGTATATAAACAATTTGTATGTGTCTTATCACAATACTAACAGTTATATAGCTCGTTGCGTGTCCACCTATTTTGGTCTCAGTTCCGTTGTTGAGATTAGGTACCAGATGTCAAAACGCCCAAGAAAGGGCAAATCAGACAAGTTCAAAGAGAAGCTTTACCTCACAATTAATTCAGTGTGTTCTATGATGAGAAATGAAGGCTGTCCTGTATTTCTTAAAGATAACAAGAGATTGAGACTAGAATTGAGATACTACCACATCCAGCCAGCCATCCAGAGAGCCACTGGCATCAAATGTGGAGCATACCCATCCACTATCCACGTTCCAGGGTACGACTCTGACTTTGACTCCGACTGAGCCATCCAGTCGTGTATATATAGAAGAAGTTAAACAATTGTTTACACTATATACTTTTCTGACCATGCGAACGTAACCATTTTCGACTTCCGCTTTGGGCCGCCCGCGAACTCGTTTTTTCAGCCAATGGAAAAAAGTTTTTTCAACCAATAATCAAGTTCACTTTGGCAGAGCGTTTTGCTGGGAGAAAAAAAAAGCATCATCATCTTGAAGTGAAATCGTAAGATCCGTTAGAACAACAACAACCAGGGTATATTAGCTCAGATTTTAGCCACAGTTTAACTTCAGCAGTTGCATCACATCTTATTTATCAGAACTCTGTGTCTTTTGTTGAATTTATTACAAGACCCACCTTGTCAATTAATCTTTCTATCTATATCCCATATCTCACATCATAATGTTTTCATCATCAATTAAACAAGTTCTAAGAACCCCAATTGTTAGATCCTCTGTGACTTCTACTGTTCGTCCAACCACCAGTGCCAAACTATTGAACTTCAACAAGATTTCATCAATTAGAAATTACTCTGCACATGAAGAAGAAACTTTTGAAGAATTCACAGCAAGATTTGAAAATGAATTTGAAGAAGCTTATGATTTATTTGAAGTTCAACGTGTCTTAAACAACGCCTTCTCATACGATTTAGTTCCAGCACCAGCTGTTATCGAAAAAGCCTTAAGAGCTGCTAGAAGAGTTAACGATTATGCTACTGCTGTTAGAGTTTTCGAAGGTTTAAGATATAAAGTTGAAAACGTTGATCAATACAATGCTTACTTGGAAGAACTAAAGTCTGTTAGAGAAGAATTAGGTATCACTTTGAAAGAAGATTTATACCCAGAATCCGTTGGTGAACAACATGTTAACTAAATTTATTGTAAAACCATCAATATTATAAATTAATGAAGAAGGGGAACGAATCAACATATTCAAAATAACAATAAATCAAGGAAAAAAAAAACAACAAAAACAAAATTAACACACAATCAACATTTCATTTTAAACAAGTTAAAACTCAATATTTATTTGATTAGTTTTTAGAGATAATTTTTATTCTATGCATTGATAAAAAAAGAAAAAAAACTAAGTATTAAGGAAAATTTGTAGTAGCTACAACAATAAGGTAATTGTAGATTCACTTTTTTGGTTCTAACCATGCAATTTTTTTGGAACAATCTATTATACAAATTTGTATAGTGTTTTATTAATCACTATAATCACCATCAACATCATCTTCATCATCTTCAATAAATCTATTATCAGCAGCGGTTCTTTCATCTTCACCTCTAGAGTAATCTCCATTTCCTTCATCATCACTTTTATCCTCTGCATCACCTCCATTTTTATTAACTTCCTCTGTAGCGTCATACCAATCTGTATAAACATCAACAGGTTTACTCAATGAATTTATCGTTGTTTGGAAATTTTGTCCACAAATCTTACAATATAGTGATCCCAAATTGTTTTTCTTATCCAATGTACATATTATAGATTTTTCATGATTACAAAATAGACAATTAAATGATGTATCTAGTTTTTGAACAACTTTCTTAACTGGTTTTCTTGATGATTTCTTTTTACCCTAAAAAAAGATGTTAGTTATTTTCTTGCTCTCCGAAGCCATCATCTCATATCGTTTCTCACCATTTTGTCTGATTGCTCTATGGAAAGTTGTTGATTGTGAGTTGTTTAAAGGTCCGACTTGTATATTAATGTCTCGAATCTATTATATCTCAGCCAATTCAATCCGTGTCGCGACCCGCGAATGTTGACCCTTCAAGTGATTTATTGCTGAGTGGATGAGAAAGCTGATAACTACTTGTGAAAGAAGATTGAGGAAGTAATAGTCATAAGGACATATCAATTCTAATTCATTGATAGCAGTAGTTAATATAACTAGGCTTTCCAGGCTCTGAAAGCAACTTATAGCTGTCACTACTATCGTGTCAACACTATATTTCCCACGTGACGTGTCACGTGAGCTCATCGCATCAAAAAAATTTATCAGGTAAAAAAATTTATGTATATTGTAAATGGATTAGCACCCTTGATCTGATCTCTATAGTCTTTAATCCATAACCAAGAATAACAAGATGGCTAGAAAAGTGTTGAACAAGACCAAAGTTGTCAAGAAGCCAGCTGCTAATACCAAACCAAAAGGTAAAATTGTTAAAGCTGTTAATGTTGAAGAAGTTACACCAGATTTAAAATCAGAAGAAAGAGCTAAACAATTATATTCTAAAACAGATGATGATAAATTAGTTGATTCTGAAAAGATCAGCAAGGCATTATCAGAATTACAGAAATTTGTAAACAAGTCAAATGAAGAAGATGATGAAAGTAAATCACAATTATTTGATGATGAATTATCAGATCATTTACAAATTATCTTCAGTAAAAAAGAACTATTTTCGAAAAAAAAAAATTTCAAACCAAAATTAATTCAAATTAATAACAAACCAACTTCTGAAGATAAACCAAAAGTGATATTATTCATTAGAGATGGTATAGTTGATAGTAAATTATTAGAAGAAATTGAAAATTCAGATTTAAACAATGTCTTAACTTCAATTATTTCTGCTAATGAATTGAAAACAACATATAAACAATTTGAAAAAAGAAGAGAATTATTCTCAAATAATGATATCTTTTTAGCTGATGATTCATTAATTACTTCATTACCAAAAATTTTAGGTAAAACATTTTATGATTCTTCATCTAAAATTCCAATTCCAATCAAGATTAGTAAAGAACAATTTTCTATTAAATCAACATTAAATCATATCAACAAAGTTTTGAAATCTATTGTTTATAACATTCCAAGATCTAATCAATTGACTATTAATCTTGGATCATTAGAGAATGCTAATGAATCAGTTATTGAACAAGTTATTAATCATTTTAAAGATGAAGAATTAAGAGCTATTTTCATCAAAACAAATCAATCACCTGCATTACCATTATATGAATTAGATAATGTTTATACTGAAGAGGATCTATCAGAAGCTCCAAAAGTTTTAAAGACTTCAACAACAACTTCAGTAGAGGGATTACCAGAAAATGTTAAATTAAGTGAATTTGAAAAAGGTTTAGCTGAATTAGCTAATCCAACTGAAATTCCTGAATTATTTAAAGCAAAGATTAAAAAGAGTATTAAACAAACCAAAAAGGAGAATAAGAATAAAGTTAGTAAACCAGTTGTTACTAAAAAAGTTAAAAAAAGTGTTAAATAGATGTTGTTTAAGATAAGCTTTTGTATAATAGAATAGTCATACATGGATACAAACGTATAGACGAGACAATATCATGTAGACGTTCGGTGAGTGATCTATTGTTCTATCCCCTTTATTCCCATATCACTATAGTTATCAATGATTACAACCCGCCTTGATAGAATATTACCCCAGCTAATGACAAATCTTATGAGCGATTGATTTACTTGTCCATGTATCGGTCAATAGCGCTGAATTCGTATCGTGTAATTCTACCTTTTTTGTAAATGACACTTTTATCTGGTCATATTGAAGACGTGATTAACAGTCATCAACAAGTTCGGTACGTTTACGTAAAACAACGGCTTTAGCTATAGATTCGATATGAGGTTGATATGCAAAGTCTAAACCATGTACTCTCACACATAATGAATAATGATTTTTCTGTCAAATCAAGTCTCCAGCTTCAACGCTTGAACTGAGCTGACCATATAAGATATAAAGTTTTACTTCAACCCTTATCAAGTGGCTTGAATCTTTTCTCCAGTTCATCACGCTAGATAATTATTATCACCTCTTGTTAAAAATAAACAAATGTCATCCCGGAATTTACCGCCTATGGAAATTTTGGGCCCTCGGAACGTGACTTTGTTTCTTTTCGGCGATTAAACGTTTCTTTTTGTTCCGGCTGATTACCGCATTGCGTTACAATTTACGCAAAAAACGCCAAAATATCATGCGATTAAATTTGCTAGAAATGAATAGAACTGTTATTCTTCCCGTGGAGTTTTTTTACGTAGTATTACGAAGGAAATGCTATAAATGTTAATTCAAACTGATGATCCTAGCTTACGAGTGCATGTAGAATACGAAGGGATGAGCTGGTGTAGTGGAGTTGTTGTTTTGTAGATGAGAGTACATAGTTGATGAAGGATCTGTAAAGGCCCCGATCTGTGCAGTAATCACCATAGACCAGAACTAGGGAGCAGGGAGCACATCTGAACGGTCCAAACATCAACGATCCACACTCATGGGGCTCCATAGTAGTCAAGTTGATCCAGTGGCTAGCTGACCATAGGTCAAATGCTAATAATAATGGTCAGTCGATCTTCAGAGTTCTGGAGCTTATAGATCTCTAAACTTACAGGAAACAACATGATTAAACAGAAATTCACAGTGTCCGGCCCACGATCACACATGGATTTGGGGCCAAATTGCGAATCTCTAACTAGAGAATTCGGTGGGTTAGATTCGATATGCATACAAAGCTGCTGATAAGTTTAATAAAGAAAGTTCTTTTTATGTTTAGTCCATACATATAGGGCTCATAAATTGTACGATACATGTAAACAGAAACGTGAAAATATATGGTCCAGAAATTGTGGGTGGTGTGCATGCGTTTTAATATAGCATCAGGATTTTGAGTTTTGCATAAATAGAATGCAACAGTAGTTTTGGTGAAGTCGATGGATCATCTCTATATAGATATATTGTCAAGCTACTCTGCTTAAATTCTTAAATTTGTTACAACATCTTTCTATTGTTAAAATCTATATCTCAACATCTATAGACTGTCGTTGGACTGATATCACTACTCAAACACAAGGCTTCTATTATCAACACCTGCTCACTTTCCAAACTATATCGAAGATCCATCAATACCGTACGGTGATTACCAATTATTGACAAGTAACCCACGTCACCAAAGTTCAAACACAACAGCTCAAAAAGTCGTCAATTTCGACATCAACATTTATACTTGAACACATACTTTTCACTATCCAGTCACTTCACATGTTCACGGATCAAAAATTAAAAGAGTATAACGATCGTGAAGAACGTTTTAAACAGGCGATCGAAGAGGCTCAAACAAACAAAACAACATCGATCAACTCTATTGCAAATAAGTACAGAGTCAGTAGAACCACACTTTCAAGAAGAATACACGGGTTCAAAAACACTAGAACCTCCCATGAGAAACAGCAAAAATTCACAAACGATGAAGAGCTACTGATCATCGAGAGAATCAACAAGTTACTATCAAAAGTCAACGCTGAAGGCCAACAGGTAATACCGCCCAAGAAGGAGATCCTTGGTGTGTGTGAAGACCTTCTCAAGTCCAAATACGCCCACACGCCGCCGCAGGAGAACGAGAGCTTCTTCAAAGTGGGCAAGAACTGGATCGATAGGTTCCTGGAGAGACACAACGACAAGCTGATGATTAACGACAGCACCTCGTTATGTGAATACTATAAGTATGAGTTCTTACAGAGGAAAAAACTAAGATCGAACCGTGACTTCAAGACTGAAAACGACCACTCTTCAAATTCTCCTATAGACCAGTCTCCTGACGATTCTCATCACCAGTACCAACAACAACAGCAACTGCGTCCATTGATACCAAACGCCACCAGTGGTGACTACATCTATCCAAGCGTCAACTCCAACATGGACTCCGTCGTGATGAACATGAACAATGGTTTTGTTGTACCCAACATGATGCCACAAGGACCATACAATCCAGAGTACTCGGCTTGGAATAACAATGTCAACTCTGTCCCAATGAAACACAGCAGCCAAAAGAATCCCTATGTCCAGTCAAATCAATCCATGAATTATCAGTATCCGCCAACTCAGGGACATTCAACACCACAACAACAAATTCCACAATCTTCCAGTTCCACACCTTCTTCCTCTCAACAGCCTCAATTGCAAAGAGGTGTCTCCAATATGAGTGGTTATGGGCCCAATAGTATATTAAATAATCATGGAGTACATCTAAATGGCAACGCTGTGGTGAACATATACCCAGATGGAGCACCAATACCTCCATCTCAACAATTGACACCTCAGGGGCAAGTACCAATGAACTCATCATCAACATTAAATCCTTATCTACCGCAGAATCCATACACTGGGTTAAATAACTATCCTGCAATTCATCAACAATCTCATCAAGTCACTCCAATACCACAGCAATCACAACAACCACAACAAGACCCTCATACGAGTCCATTGGATCAAAAACCCATTAAAATTTCACCTTCTTTACCACAACTTGATATGATGGAATTTTTATCAGATAATAGATTCTTATATGAAAATGCTAGAATACGATTAATTAATGAATTAACCAAGACACAACCTGATTTAAATTTCATGGTAAAATTGATCAATTTTTCATTTCAACAATTTGAAAAAGAATTACATAATGGTGTTAACGTTAATACAACAGTGACAAATCCTTATATCCCAACTTATCAATGATCGAAGTTTAGCTGTACAAAGGTGGGAAGGGGATATTTAATAATTATGTCTTTATGAATAATGCATGTTCTGAATATTTATATTTGGTTTGTAGAGTCATTTATGAATAATCACCATCATCTATAATATCATCATCATCATCAAATACTGATCTTGGTGGTAAACTTGTCTTGAAACTTTGAATAGCACGACCTATAAGATGATCATTTTCTCCATTTATTGGATGTAATATAATCTTGGGTTTAGTATCATCATTACTATCATTTAATATAATTTCTTTAGCAAAATCCATAACTGTTCTTGAAGAATTAGTTGAATATTTTGTTGTCTTCATATTTTCATTAACTAAATTTTCGAATTCTTTATTTTGTTGTTGATTTTCAAAAATTTCTTTCAATTCTTCATGTGTATAAATTTGTAATTTATTTGGTTCTTCTTCAACTTGATCATAATCAAAATCCACTGGAGGTGATGCAGGTGGTGAAATTAAAAACATCCTACTATTATCTGGTAATTCCAAATAATTATCAACTTTATCAAAATTTGCATAATCATGCAATGAATATCCTGTCTTGAAATCATATTCTGTTCGGAAATGATTATAAACTTTAACACTTGATTCTTTATTATTGAAAATTATTAAAATTCTCTTGAACGTTTTCAACACTATGAATTGAACAAAATCTGTATTAGGTATTTGTGATATGATCTCATTTTGTAACAAAGTAATGTATTTATCGTCTTCCAATTGTGCCAATGGGATCCCTGTGAGAATAAGCGTGTTTGTAATGTCTTCCAAATCAACCATTGTGATGATCTCAACCTAATAATTTTGATCTTATAGAGTAAGACATAATGATTTTGGTTACCTAGTATATAATCGAAATCAGCCACGGTAAACATGATGACGTAATCAACAAGCACGTGACTTTGGCTTTTTTGGTTTCGGCCACGTCCGAGAAATACTCTCCTGATCACCAAGTGATGCACCAGTTGACGAAATTTGAAATGTACAAGCGTACATATAAATTGCCATTTTCCCACCCACTCTTCCATATATTGAGTTTACACAAAAATATACACACTCAATTGAGAATCAATATATATACATACAATGCCTAAATTAATCTTAGTTCGTCACGGTCAATCCGAATGGAATGAAAAAAACTTATTTACCGGTTGGGTTGATGTTACATTATCAGAAACTGGTGAAAAAGAAGCTAAAAGAGCTGGTGAATTATTAAAAGAATCAGGCATCAAACCAGATATCTTATTCACTTCAAGATTAACCAGAGCTATTCAAACTGCCAACATTGCCTTACAACATGCTGGTTATTCTTATTTAGATGTTGAAAGATCATGGAGATTAAATGAACGTCATTATGGTGCTTTACAAGGTAAAGATAAAGCTCAAACTTTAGCTGAATACGGCCCAGAACAATTCCAAACTTGGAGAAGATCATTTGATGTCCCACCTCCAGTTATTGAAGATTCATCTGAGTTCTCTCAAGCTAATGATGAACGTTATGCTTTGATTGATCCAGCTGTTTTACCAAAAACTGAATCATTAGCTTTAGTTATTGATAGATTATTACCATACTGGCAAGACGTTATCTCTAAGCAATTATTAGAAGGTAAAAACGTTATTATTGCTGCTCATGGTAACTCTTTAAGAGCTTTAGTTAAACATTTGGATAACATTTCAGATGCTGATATTGCCGGTTTAAACATTCCAACTGGTATCCCATTAGTTTATGAATTGGACAACAAATTGAAACCAACAAAGGCTTCATACTATTTGGATCCAGAAGCTGCTGCTGCAGGTGCTGCTGCTGTTGCTAACCAAGGTAAGAAATAAACTACATCTTGAAGATTTGGTCTAGTATTTACCTTGAATTAACGATTTTATATATGATATGCCACCAATTGTAGCACTTTATTATCCATTCAAACGAGAATATTTCACGCAATTGATCAACCCGGTGATGTTGCAGGTGATTCTTCGGGGATCGGAAAAGTAGAGTCTGGTGGGGCCAGAACGAAGCGTTGGGTGCTACAAAATGAATCGAATCTATAATAATAATCTAAAATTGAAATACATTACCATATTGAGCCACAGAGTAACATAAATGAAGCTCAATACCCCATTGAAAAAGAAATAAATTGTGAAAAGATATCTATAAAATTGTCCATATGAATTGAAAATGATTGTATTCAACAGCAGCACCTCTAATTCAAAACTGAATAACTTGAAGCTTCAGGACTAGCTGGAGCTTGATACCCATGAGTGGAATTACTACCATTTGATAAAGTTGAATTCCAGCCGTCAACAGATGGAGCAGTTGAATTACCAGAAGAACCAGTACCTGATGGGGCAGCAATAGTACCAACAGAAGTTGAAGTTGATGAAGATCCACCACTAACTGTGACAACTTGAGTTTGAGTTTCAGTGACAATTTCAGCCATTGGAATAGCTAAGACTGAAGTTAAAGCAATAGTTGATGTAGCTAAGATAGTTGAAAATTGCATCTTGATATTGTTATGAGTGTCTGTTATTATTTGAAATTGTGTTAAGCTTGACTCGATTTGATATAAGGAAAGAAACTAGTTGGATAATAAACTTAGTGATTGAATGTCTGTAACGAATTAGATTAATTTAGTCCAAGATGTTGGATTTAAGGACATCATGGACCTCTTATATAGTTTTTGACATCAAGCCAGAATCACGATCTTTACTACAAAAGGAAACTCGAAAGAAAATCTTTTCAAGGTACAAAGTTTATATCTTACGTATGTTTTGACGATTCTAGTAACCTAAATTCAATCCCGCCACCAAGCCAAAGTTTAGTAAGTAAACCTTATATTCTAATGGAGTATCCAGCGTTCAAATTGCAAAAGTTTATCTCCTGTTAATGCTAAAATCGAGCAATGTCGTTGCTTCTTCCAGTTCTAGATTAATTTCTTAGTACCTTGAAAACGTATGGTAGATGAACAAAGTTTGAAACGGTGCAGGAAAACCGTTACGTAGTTTCCTAAAGGGAAACAAATTTGATCCAAATTACAAATTACGTTATACCATACTTTACGAGAATTCTATAGTTCAGTACCTTTGACACCTTTGGTGGCTATGATTTATGTATGTATCTGTAAGTATATCTGAACCGTTAGTTCTAGATGATTAGTACTGGTAGATATTGTTATGAGGACTACTTAATATGGTGATTTAAGTATTAACCGAAACTTGGAGAACCAGAGTCATAAACTATGGTAAACTGGATCTAGAAACTACTGGCCCCTATCCACCGGGTTGCTGACAGCTGGTGAGCGTACCTCAAACTAACTTTCTCATTCATATGATATCACAATTTATTTCTTCATGTTTCCGATATTGAAGTATCTAGAACAACCTACACCAAACCTTCGTCAAGACATGCCCATCCAGAGCGATACCGTCATTAAATTTAAACATACACAACACAACACAACTAAAGAATGGAAAAACACTTGTATAAATCAAAAATTAGTATTAATCTTTCGAGTCTAGCACTTGTTTAACTGGTTCTGGATCATTAATGTATAATCCATGCTCTTGAATATATCTAATAACACTATTTGGTAGCAAATACTGTACAGACATTCCTCTTCTAATGAAAAGCCTCACTTTTGTAGAACTGATATCATTATAAATCAACTGTTTAATTACCAGAACATTTCTTCTATGTTCATACATAATATCATGACTTAATAAGAATGATCTAACATCACTACCAGTTCTTTCCACAATTAAACAACCATAACGACCTAAAATGTGGTTTAAATCATCATCTGCCCATACGTTTGGTTCGCCCATACTTTCAATCAAATCACCACCAGCTAAAAGCATAATCTTCACACCTCGTTTCGATCCATCTGCAGTTAATATACCGCCTCTTTTAATATTTATCTCTTCATTAAAATGATCTAGAACTTTCGCAGTTCTAGTATATGTAGGCTGTAAAGATTCCCATGCATCAACCATTAGCCAACTACTAGTTCTTTCACAAGCCAATTCACACATTCTAACTCTATGATCAGATGTAGCTAAGCCTCTTTTCTTATAGTTATCACTAACAGGACTATAGTATCCACCAACAACTTCAAATCTAGTTTGTTCTCTAATTGCATCTAAAGCCATTTCAAACATTCTTAAATGTAAATAAGTGATTGGAGAAAATGAACCACAGGCAACAATAACCAAAGGATGTTTATTTGAATTTTTCAACCTTGGTATTAAACGATGAGTTGGGAATTCATAACTCTCAAGTTTCTTAGCTTGTCTCACAACCCCATGTGGAACTTCTTCTAAATCTGCAGTTTGATATGATTGAATTCCATCAATAATACTAGCAGATGTTGCATCATCTCTTGTTGGTTCTTCTAAAAGTGAATTATCCTCTTCACTTGATGAGTTCTCTGCACTGGACAACGGTTGAAGATCTTCATGTATTCTTGGGATTGAACTACGAGGAGTTGAAGTTCCACTTTGATCAGCCGAGGTTGGATTTGAAGAATGATTTTGTGAATTGGAATGATGGTGATGATGATGATGGTTATGTTTATGTTTGCGTGGCTTGATAGGAGCATCCAACTTATTTGGGTAATCAGCCAACACGTAAGGTTGAATTGGGGCTGCTTTCGGGATTTGAGATGATGGAGCTAATGGTGGTTCATTTGAAGGTTTTGCAGATGGTGGTCTAAAATCTGGTGCTCTTGTTGGATCCATTGTTATTTGAAAATCAATTCAGTTGATGATGGGTTTGGATTATTTGGCTTCTTTATTGCCTGTTTTTATTAACAAATGCCTGATCTCAGCGTTGAATGTTGTGGGCTGAGGGTGCTTATCAATATGATGAAATACTCCCTTAATAACCAGATTTACGGATGTATAGGTAGCTCTTGAATAGCACAATTGTGTTTGATTTGTGGTGGTGGTAAAGCGACAAATCCCCAATTATGTTCTTGTGGAATAAATTATTTAGTTTATTGATCTCAAGACCGTTCCAACTTTCCACAGTAGCTGATGACCAACTCAAAGTTCACTCAGTTGATGTTGACAGGCCTCCGAATTGAATTCCGGCCTTTTGTAATTTTCGCGAATACTTAAGGACACGTGACTGAGTCGGAACTTAAGCTCGCTTTCGCGAGAATTGATCTCGTTTGTGAGATCTTTGAGTGATCACTGGATGGGCCCTAGCTTGGTCCTTGGAGACACTTGATGAGATTTGGTGTCAAAACAAGCAAAGCTTTATAATATCAGCTAAAGACCGCAAAGATCATATACAGAATTTATAGCCGGTAAAAATTTGTGTCATAGGTAGAAAATGGACATTGAGGAACGCATAAGGTGAGTTATCCATGATTATCAAAATCTGGAGAATAGTGATCGGCTAACAAGCAATCTGAAACAGGATAACCAAAAACAAGTATCCATTTCTTCGTGATTTAAAATTTGCAGTTTTGAAAGGGGATTACAATGATGAGTGTAAGCATTTCAGCAGAGGATTTCTATGGAGAGTGAGTATCGAACTGTTTGAGCGTACATGGGGTAGAATAAGGTACTGACAGGTTTAGACAATTTGCATGAACACATATAAAGTTGATTTTTTAGAGAATGAATTGAAGCCAATACCCAGTGATCCTTCAATAACGGAGCAAACTCATGCAAAGGAAGAGCTGTTGAAAGAATCCGTTACAAGTGATCCTCTGTCAACAGGTTATAACTCTGAAGATGTTGATTCTATAATTGACGTTATCAAGATGGATGTGGAGAGATTGATCATTGATCCCATTTTCCAGCAAGAATCTATAAAGCAAGACATTATACAGATACTGTATAACTATAACAAATTCACACCTTATAAGCAAGGATACCATGAAATTTGTGGTCTTGTTTATCTTCAACTCTATCAGGATAACTCTCAGAATAAGAGCATAAAGCTAGAGACTTTCAATATATTCACAAGTTTGATGCTTAGTGTGGTACCAAATTTCTACATAGAGGACAATTTGATTGGATGGTGTATCTCTGTGTTCAATAAGTACTTAAAATTGGTTGATGGGGCATTATATGACTTTCTCGTAAAGACACATAAGATTGAAAGTCAAATTTGGTTAATCAGATGGGTCAGATTGTTATTCATGAGAGAATTAGGGCTGAATAACACTGTAAAGATTTTGGATCACTTGATATGCTTTGATTATGATCTTTGTAAATTAATTCCATTTATTTTGATTATATGTTTGGTGAAGATCAAGACCAAACTAGCAGAATGTGAAGATAACGGTGAAGTATTATCATTACTTTTACACTATCCACATCAAGAGTATTCCAATGCAAATGTCAAAGAATTGATAGATTTGAGTATAAAGCTTTATAACGCTCCAGAGAGTAAACTGGGATCACTTGGGATTGCCTTGAATAAGAGGATCAACAAGGGGATCAATTGGGATAAAGTGAAAGACATGGATCGACTCAAAATGGAGCTCAGATTGCAAAAGAAAGTTCGTGGGCTCTTGGGGAAGAAGTAAGGCTACTTTTCTAGAATCATCAATTTATAAGCTAAATTTGAACTTCACAGTGATCATGAGCTTGGAAAATCACACAACTTTGACGTACATACATGCTCATCGGAATTTGGCCTAGTTCCGAAGCTGGCGATTTGAAAGAACGATAGATGATGCAAACACCGTGGTATACCAAATAAAGGCATCAACAGCATAACATAGGCTATTCCGAGCATTGTAGACACACACACGACTAAATTTACCCCCTGCAATGGACCCTTCATCTCTCGATATACCCACAGAAATCCGCTAATAGTGGCTCGCCAGATTCGCGGGATTATTTTTTGGGCTTCGCGCATTTCTGAAATTTAAGAACAGCCATTGGCACTTTGAGAAACAATGCAACCAGCAAGACAACCTGGTGAGCACAAATCAGAGACTATTGAAGAACTCAGAGAAACAGAGGTCAATATATGGCGCTTAGAAAGAAGCATATAGCACACTATCAGGGTATCACAGATCAATCCAAACACCAGAGATACACTCCTTCCGATAAGCTCTTTCTCCCCATATTTCCCATTTCCCATACATTATTATACATTAACAGAATCCCATAACAAACAACACCACAAAATCAACAAACACAACTGCAAACCCATCAGTAACCTACAACGATGAGCCATCATGACAGATTACGAGAAGCTGTAGAGAATGGTGTTTCCAACGGTGAAATCGACTGGTTTTTGAGAGGTGTTCTACCGAATTCTACCAAAGCTAATAATGTGGACAATATATCACAGGGCACCCCATCCCCAGCTGAAAGGGAGACACTTCGTCCAAGTCATCTAGAGTATAACCTTGATGGACGGATAGCTAATAATCGAGTGTCGGATTCTAAGGAAATCTTCATGTTTTAAGCAGGTCAAAATCGTTATCGGAAGTTGATAATAATCAAAAGAAGAAGGGTGGATTCTTCAAATCACTCAATTTTTTCAGAAAATCAGGTTCAAAAGAGAAACTGTTACAGGCAGATAGACACTCAAGTTCGAGCTCACCTGAGCCGATGTCAGCACCTCATTCTGCTGACGGACATTCTCAAACGATCAAAAGAACAAGATCATTATCCCATTCGGACGCAGATATGGATCCAAAACTTGAGGAGTTCTTCCGATATTATAAAGCAAAGGGGTTTGAGCAACTTCATCACGACTTGGAAAAACCCTCTAGAAGACCTTCAGTCTGTTCAGTCGTGACACCACGTTCTCAGGACAAAAGACGTGTTCATGATGTTTTGGGGAGACCTATTCCACCCCATCCTGATATGGCTCCATTACCACCAGCCATCAACTGGAATGCACATTACGAATCACCAGGATCCCAACAATCAGCATCATCAATAGGACCCATATCTTCAACGTCTAAATTAGGTGGATTTTTACGCCGTCATCAAACAAATTTCAGTGAACAAAGTATAAGTAGGAGAGGTTCCATCTCTTCAAATGATAAATCAAAACAATTTCAACAACCAGAACCTCAACCAGAACCTCAACCAGTCACCATTCCAGGATTGGAAGGATTACCAAAGCTAAAACGAGTTGCTTTTGATATACCTGTTTTCCTCAATGATCCACCCCAGCAAATTCCATCAAGAACACCAAGGAAAGGTGAAGTGGAAGTGGCACCAGATGGCAGTATTTTAATACATAAACTTACACCAGCACAACGAAAAGAATTACAGAAAACACCAGGTGGTGGTATCACAGTTGGTGGATCTGGTCATTTGAAGATCATCTCCACATCTGAACGTAAAGAAGAAAGTGAAAAAGCCAGAAAAAACACAGAGCCAATGATCAAAGAAGAAGACCAGATCGAAGATGATTCTAAACATGAAGCTCAAAAACATTCAATAAGCGTGTCTGCATCTGCTGCTGCTGCAGAAGCTAGAGCTAAAGAGGCGCCTAATGAATTGAAAAGGATTGTCACCAATAATGAGGATGAAGTACAAGTTAGCGCAGATGCTTCAAAAATTAGTATTGATAAACCAATGGTTAGAAAGAATAAGAGTTCTGCATCCTTGTTAAGTATGGGTAAAGACGTCGATGCTACAGATGAGAAATCAGAAGATGGTGAGGCAGATGATTTAACAAAAGTTCCACTTGATGTCTTATACACTAGATGTTGTCATCTGAGAGAAATCTTACCAATCCCAGCAACATTGAAGCAGATCAAAGCTGGAAGTTATGATCCAATATCATTATTACAATTAAGGAATCCAAAACCTTCACTGGTGGAAATATTAACATTTGCTGATTTCATCTCTGTGGCTCCAGTCTTGTGTGTTTCACTTGATGGTGTTGCACTATCTTCAGAAATGTTCAGAATCATCTTAAGTGCATTGCTTCCCAAGAAGGAATTGGAAAAATTAACATTGAGAAACACGCCAATTGATGAATTAGGCTGGAAATTATTATGTTGGTTTCTATCGAAAAACCATTCTTTATCAAGATTAGATTTGACACAATGTCCAAGTATAACCACCAACGTGCAGAAACCTTCAAAAGCAGTATCAAATATTGTCAGAATGGAATGTAATATGAGCGATCGATCAGATATGAACTGGAATCTTTTGAATGCTGCATTGATGTCCAGAAAGGGTATTGAGGAAATTGTCATGAGTGGTGCCAAGATGAGTGATGAAGAATGCAAAAATCTGTTTGAAATGGGTATTGCTATAAAGACCAGTAGAATCGGATTGGCATATAACGATCTAACCAAGAAACAGTGTGAAATTATTGCAAAGAGTTTGAATTTGGAAACTGTTGTCGGGTTAGATTTAGGATTTAACGATTTGGATGGTAAGATTGCACCTTTTAGTCAAAGAGTCGTAACTGACGATGTTTCTGAATCGAATTTGAAATTTATCTCATTAAATTCCACAAATTTAAAGAACAAGAATGGTGAAGTGGATGATATTATTTCGAATTTCTCAAAATTTAGAGATCTCCGTTACATTGATTTGTCGAATAATCAAGATATATTCCCAGGTCTGTTGGGTAGTCTTACTGAAAATCTACCATTATATCCAAAATTGGCAAGAATTCATTTGGATAACAATAATTTGCAACCGGAAAACATTGTGGCATTTGCAGAACTGATTCCATTTTGTAAGTCACTTTCATATGTTTCATTAGTTGGTAATCATTTAGACTCTGTTGCTGCAAGTGCGTTGACAAATGCCTTGAAAATTTCCAAAACATTGATCACTTTGGACTTGAATTATGATGAAATTTCACCGAAATTCAGAGAAAGTATTGGATTATACACTGTTCGTAACATGCAACAACAGGTTTATGGTAAACAAGCTGATCCAAAGGGACTACAAGGTCTACAAGAGCAGTTATCACAATTATTGTTATCCGATTCTCAACAACCAGATCCTGAATTACTACAAAGCTTTTTCGAAAAAGCTGTCAAGATTAGAGATAGAATTCATGAGACTATTGATGAACTATTCAAATTAAGAATTAGCGGGAAACTAAGCACAGATGGTAAAGAGACTTTGATTAGATTCTGTTTTATCGATGCATCAATTGAGAAGGGTCTCTCACTTTTAGGTAAGAAATCTGCTAAATACGGTCTGGATACCACTAAATATTTTGAACCTGAGTCACATTGCCGTGTTGAAGCACCAGCAATGAGTAGACAGGGAAGCCTTTTGAATGATTCATCGTATGTCAATGAACATAATCACAATGAGTTGTTACCATTTGGTATGACACAAAATAATCAACAAGGTGAAGTTCATGAAGATGCAGAGGAGATCAAAGATGAGCAAAAGGCAAGGGCTAAAGATAGTGGTAAAATTAAGGAAGAAGCATCATTTTTGAAAGTTAGTCAATATTTCAAGAATAAAATGGAGAATGAAGATTTGAAACCCAACGTGGAATCAACGCAGGATATTAGTGGTGATAAATTTAGAGAGATTTTATTAAAAACTAACGATTTGAATAATGTGGTTGACGTTTTAGAGTCCATAAAGAAAGAAGGCATTCCATTGGAAAAACTTTATGAAAGAAAAGATATAAATCCTCCTCCACCTTTGCTCATAGAAACCTTGAGAAATACAAGAAGTAATGTTTCAAATAGAAAGACTATTGTCTCTGACCAAGAGTCTAACTCGGATAGTGAGGCAGATAGCTACAATTCTGACAGTGGAGAAGACGAAATTAATGAAGCATATGACAAGATTTTGGACCATTTAGCGCGTAAAAGGACAAATAATTGAGAAGCACATAGAGACTACGTACCTAAACATATTAATGGACATGATGATTAATTTAATTAGTAATTATTCTATATTTGTTTATGTTATTTACAAAAAATTATGCGTGTGGAAGATGATGAACTGTTCTGAACTAGAGTAACTCATAGTTTTACATCTTCAATGAAATTGACAATAGCTTTTGATAATTCAAGCCCGTCATCTTTTACAGTCCCAAGTCTATTGATAGCCTCTTGAAAATACTCCTCTGTGATTTGTTTGGAAGCTCTCTTTTTATGCAATAGCATCTCAGCGATGCCAAAGGTGAACTCAGGATGACCCTGGAAAGTTAACAATTCACCTTTCTTATACAGCCCTTGAATATCTGTATCTTTACTCCAACCGATATTTTTATAACCCTTTGGTACATTATAGACGACGTCTTGATGAAGTTCGATGATCTCAAAAGAACCATTTCTTATTCCTCCTAGTAGTTTTTGGGTTTCAGGATCTTCATTCAAAGAAACTTTAGTAATGCCTAATTCCCAGCCCTTTTCATTTCTTCCAACTTTAGATCCCAATACTCGACCAATAATTTGATGTCCAAAGCAGATACCTATAAGAGGGATCTTGTCTGGAATTGCGACATCTCTTAAGAAATCGTGCAATTTTAAGATCCATGGGTCGTTTTCAAAAGCATCTGAGCCTGAGCCTGTGATCCAGATAGCTTTTATGTTTTTAAGCTGTTCCTCAGTTGGGAACTGTGAGTTTACAATGTCATAACCTTTAATTCCCTCTTTCAATCCAGCTTTCAATAAAGCTTTTGCTGTTTGATCGTAAAAATTTCCAAATCTTTCTGCATATGATTCAGCGTGGTCAGTGATGAAGATAGCGACGTGTGACATGTTAAGAGTCTTCAAGCTGGTTGCTTCGAGCTACAATATAGCGAGTGTTTTCAATGAGTGGGCCCTTCAGCTCATTTATAAAAGGTGTACAAGGGTGTTTCAGTCTGAGTTCAGCTTAGGATACGAAGAGTGCCACAACAACGAGTGAAAAGTTTCTCTTCAATTCTCTCTCACCTTACGATAACGGTCTAAACATTGTACTCGGGCTTCTTACACCTGACGATAACGGTACAAAATGCAACGGCTCCTGGTCGGGCTGCATGCTGCATAATAACAGAAACACACGGCTCTTTTGTAAGAAGCATAAAGAAAAATTCCGAGAGGTGCATCAACACCGGGTGATCCTTTTTATTATAATTACATAATGGATTACTCAGTATACTTTTTCGCGCATTTTCTGGACCTTAACAAAATCAAAAACAACAGAAGACTAGATGATCTGTAAATTAAAACAATAACAACTGAATATTGCTTCAATTGAACTTATCAAGCCATGTCTAATCGTATGTACAGGGACGCACTCACTGCTTCTAAAGGTTTCACACTAACTTTTCTTTTAGCCGGCGGATCATTGTTTGGCCAAACAAATTCCAGTGGTAAAGGATCACTATTTGGATCAACACCAAGTAAGCCAGGAGCTTCATCAGGATTCAGTTTCGGTGCTCCAGCTGCAAACTCTGGGAATGCGTTTTCTTTTGGTAGCGGTGCTTCTACTGGTGGTGAAAACAAGCCTGCCCCTCCTACGTTAAATTTTGGATCAAATACAGGCTCATCTTCGGGAAGTGGTAATGCCTTTAGTTTTGGTGATGCTGGTAAAACAGATAGTAAACCTGCTTTTTCATTCGGCGGGGCTGCTGCAAAACCAGAGGAAAAGAAAGATGATAAACCTGCATTGGGCGGTGGCTTTTCCTTCGGTGCTCCAAAAGCTGATGCTAAACCTGCTTCTGGTGGCTTTTCATTTGGTGCCCCAAAGGCTGATGATAAACCTCCTACAGGCCTTTCATTCGGTGCTCCAAAAGCCGATGCTAAACCTACTGCTGGTGGCTTTTCATTTGGTGCTCAAAAGGCTGATGATAAGCCTGCTGTCTCTGGTGGCTTTTCATTTGGTGCTCAAAAGGCTGATGATAAGCCTGCTGCCTCTGGTGGCTTTTCATTTGGTGCACAAAAGGCTGATGATAAGCCTGCTGCCTCTGGTGGCTTTTCCTTCGGTGCTCCAAAAGCTACTGATAAGCCAGCAACTTCTGGCTTTTCTTTTGGTGCTAAACCTGAAGAAAAGAAAGAAGATAAACCTACGCTTTCCTTTGGTGCCCCTAAAACTGATAGTAAACCTGCGTTTTCTCTAAGTGGATCCAAACCTGAAGAAAATAAAAATGAAAAACCTGCATTCTCATTTGGTGCTTCCAAAACTGATGAAAAGAAAGATGATAAACCAGCTGGAGGATTTTCATTCGGGGCTGCTGCAAAACCAGAAGAGAAAAAAGATGATAAACCTGCCTTTTCATTCGGTGCTGCTAAGACAGACGCGAAAGCAGATGATAAACCTGCTGGATTATCATTCGGTACCGCTAAACCAGATGAAAAGAAAGACGAGAAAGCAGATGATAAAAAAACTGTCACTTTCAGCAATAGCGTGATAGATCGTGATGAAAAGAAAGAAAACGCCAAAACTGTTGAACCGAAACCTGTATCACTAAGCAATAAAACGTTAGAGGACGTCATCACGAAATGGACCAATCAATTATCTAATGCATCTACATCATTTGAAACATATTCTACAAAAGTCAATGAATGGGATCGTGTTTTGGTAGATGGTGGTGAGAAGATAAGTCAATTATACGCTGATACAGTTTCAGCTGAACAGACACAATCAAAAATTGATCAAGCTTTACTATATATCGAGAGACAACAAGATGAGCTAGAGAATTTCTTGGATAATTATGAAGTTAAGGCCAACAATCTATTGTCCGATGTTTTATCGTCGGGATCTCAAACTAAAGACACATCTGTCGTAACGAACGATCAAAAGAGAGAGCAAGCTTACCGCACAGCAGAGTTATTAGACGACAATTTGAGCTCATTGGGCTCCAATCTTTCATCTTTGATAACAGAGATCAACGATGTGAGTGATTCATTCAATAAAACAAACGGTTTAAACGGCGGTGCTGACTCGAAAAAAGATGATGACAGTTCGTTGGATCAAATTGTCAAACTACTAAATACACACTTAGACTCATTAAAATGGGTTGAGAAGAATGCTGATGATTTGAAATTCAAGGTTGATAAATTCAAAGATCTAAGTCTATAGTGTATTATATAGTTAAAAGAATGTAAAATAGAACAGTAAAGGTGTTCGTTGTAGTCTACACATAAAGATCACTATAAATGACTTTTAATTTTCTATTTTACAAATTTAATAAGCAGCATCCTCGCCATTAAACCCTGTCAATGTGCTCAAAAGAACAAACAGATTTACTAATTCTTTCAACCCAGAAGCTTCCCCATTGGTTTGATAAACTTCTTTTTCTGCTTTAGACTCCATCAAAACATCTCTTTTTAAAACACCTACTATCAATCTTCTGAAGTGATGTAATAATTTATGGACCTGTTGAATGACGGGCTTGTTTTCTGAACTTGTGCTTAGCAGTATTGCAGCAACCAATTGGAACGTCGGTACTAACAACTCGAAAAGTGATACACCATTACTTGAATCATTAAAAGTAAGCGGTGTATCAAGATTTAAGTTAACTCTAACAAAAGTTGAAGTTTGCACCGTTGCTTCGTCAAAAACTAATTCTAATCCAAGATCAGGATCAATCAACAAGAATGTACATGATTTAATGGTTTGGAAAATTTCACCTTGTAGCAATTGTTGAGCACCATGTCTAGTTTCGGCGACACGAATCAAGAAACTTAGAGTGGCCTTGAATGCGGTTAATTCATAAAGCAAAGAGTCCAAGGTGATTTTATTTTCATATGATAAAGACAACATCTCATCAGTCCTCTTAATTGATTTGACAAGAAGCAATAACAAATTGTTTTTCACTAATGTGTTGAGAACAAAGTTCAATTGATTTATGCTAGACAATTGAAATAATGACTCCAACAATAATAGCCCTGTGATTCTTGTTGCACCTTCACCTCCAATTGCATCATTACAAATCACCGTGATGAGCCTTTCACTTGATAGTTTAATTGACTTTAAAATCTCTTTAGCCACTTCTGGTTGTTCCAATACCCAAGATAAGTATTTGTTACTCAAAACGTATAAGTCTGAACGTAAGGACAATGTTGACATTGGACTCAAAATACCATTAATACAGGCTCTGAAGAGAGGGTATAGTCTTTCATAACCATCCAGCACGTTAGCTTTATCTTTGCCAATAGTTTCTCTATCCTTGTGGTAAATGTCATATAATGAAACACATAAGAAGACTAACTCTTCGGCATAAAGAACGTCAGACTCCACATAGTCATTAATCTTTGGAATAATAGTTTGGAAAACCTCAAGAATGAAGTTGGATCTTCTCACTGGATCTAATTTACCATCAGTCACTGCAACTTGAATCAATTGGACCCACGAATGTAAGGCAGAAAGTTGATAAGATTTGAATTTCAAATGAGCTAGATAGTTTGTGAACCTGCTTTTGATGGCATCTCTTTCAGTACTAGCAACTAATTCATCACTCTTAGTTACTTTTGGTATAGTAGCTAAGGTTTGAGAGGATTTTGTTGACTCTGCTCTTCTTAATTCTTGTCTGAAATCTATAGTGGCAATAGAGCTGGATTCCTCGTCAGCATCAGTATGATAAGCACCTTGTGCCCATAGTTGAACCAACCTTAAATCTAGCAATGCATCAATATCTTTCAAATCAAAGACAGCATCTTTGGATCCCACAGATAGAAGAATTTTGTTCAAGTTCATATTTAAATCCACTTCACTGAAAAGTGAAAGCTCTTCGGGGACACTAGAGGTTTCAGCTATGTTAAATTCTAATACATCCAAGAAGGACAAAATGACTGTAGGTCCCACATAGCCTGCATCACCACTGATCAGTTTGTTCATATATGACGATGTCTTTGATATCGATCCTTCAATTGAAGTTCTATGGACTTCTAAACTCAAATATTGAAGTACAAAGCTTCTTTGGTTCAAAAATGAAAGCAAGGCACCTACACCGGGGCCAGAGTTGAAGTTGTTTTTAGTATCTGAGCCATCAAACTTGCAGCTTGACCACAGCGTGTTGAAATCAACATGTGGTGTGTTCAAAAGCTTTGTCAAAATATCATAATTATCAATGTAAACCATGATAAGAGATGATGTAGCGGAATTTTTGCATAACTTCAACAAAATCTCTAACACTGTTGCTGCCAGTCTTATTGGTGCATAATCTATGTTGTGGTTTGAAATGGTGAGTAAGCTTGACTCTAGTATGTATAGCAAAGTCTTGAGTACTGATGTTTTTGAAGCAATAAATGTATCAGTCTCGTCGTCCCCCAAAGTTATGCTGTTTTTCAAATCAAATCCTAATAAAAAGTGAGAGATAGTATATGCCGTTGAGGATAATGATAAATTTTCATTGATGAAACTCAAAATTTGAACCTTGAGTTCTAGTTCTGCATCATTTGAAATTTCTGCCTCTAATTGATCAATGAAAGCATGTTTAATTCTAGTTGATTCATCAACACTTTCCAAAACTGTCAATAATCTATTCTTACCGATCAATGAGCCACTGGTATTGGAAGATCCGAATTGAGATGATTTAGAAAATCTTGAAAGTAATTCGATAGATTTTTTAGCAATGTTTAGATGTGTAGATCCCACATATAATGATATATGAGCAATGAGTGGCAAATTGAATAGTATAGCATCATAAAAAGAACGAATACCATGTGTACCAAAATTTCCTGGAATATAGTAACTAGCAGATTTCAATATTAATGGGAGAAGCTCATCTGTGTATGTAACTTCTAAGTCTAATGTCTTACTGATTATTGATAAAGATTGGTCCACAATTTTCACATTATCTTCATTTTCTGATTTGTCACTCAAATCATCGATACCTGCTGATGCAATTCCAAACAAAACTTTGTGAACTTTTTCCTGGAACAAGAAATTCAACGCCACAGGAGCTGGATTTGCTTGAATGAAAGTGGCAAAATCTGGAGCATCCACCACCAGATTCAAATCAGCTGCCGCTGGAAATGAATTTAATATGAGATTTGGATCCAGATATCCCAAGCAGTATTCAACAATGTTCAAAATTGGAGTCTGTAGTGACATTCTTTCAGAGAAGTGAAAAGCTGGTGAGTGATAGAAAACATCAGTTAGTAAGAACTCAATATATGGAGCAATACCTTGCTTTCTGTATGATCCACCTAGATTTAGTGGGTATGGCAACTCATATTTGCCAAATTTTGAGCTAGGTTTTAGTAATGCTTCAATCAAGTCAATGAACCCTATTATATCAGGTAAAGTGATGAGCAAATTTTTGAATGCATCTCGTATGGAATGTGGATTCTGTGAAAACAACCAAAGGTCTAATCTTTCCCATATCAATGATTTTCTGTGCGTATCATTTGAGACTAATGATGATAAGACTTTTAAAGCAGCTCCAACTAATGGTGTGTCTAATCTTATAAAGTTGAAGATACAATTCAACACAGTCTCATCAAACATTTCTCTTACGGTCTCGTTATGGTATGCAACTTGGTATATAAGGGCAAAATATGATGATATCGAAAGAATGATCTCTTCGCTCAAATCATTTTCATCCCCATTTTGTTCAAACTTGATGATTTTTTCAATATAAGCATTCAGCAAATCAAAGATCGATGACCATGATGTCTTTTCTGAGCTTGCAATGAAATGATATACATGATTAGCATTTGATTCACCTGATGCTAACGCAGAAATCATGGTGCAGAAAGTAGATTTCATCAACAAGTCGTCAACTTTTGATGCCCATTCGATGAAACCGTATGCATTTGATTCTCTATCTTCCCAGAATACTGATATTAAATCCTCTCTATTTGAGTACAAGTAAAACAATGCTAGATAAAATCTCTCGAGGTCAGCTTTTTTAGAAATATCATCCAACAATGAGTCTTCACCTGATAACAAGGAGTCCTCCTCGGCATCTTTGATCTTTATCAATAAAAATGCTGCATCTGAAATGAAACTTTGAACAAAATCATGTAGTACAGAGGTTAACAATGCCTTCAAATTGTCTGATATTTGAAAATTTTTTGTCACAACATAAACTGTTGAAGTTGAATCCATACTTGAAGATCTTAATCTCTTTGTTTCCTCCTCATTTATATCGAACACTTTTTTAGGTACCAATCTCGGTAGATACTGTTCCAACAATGCTCTTAAATCGTAAAATAATTCAAACTTGTTATCACTTGTCTCTGCAGTTACAATTAAAAGTTGTTCGATGGCACCGATATGAGCAGCTATAGTCATTGGAGACTCAATAGCAATCTCAAAATCAAATTCATCAGTTCTTTTAGGTGATTGTTTACACCAATCAATAAAATATGTCAAGAACACTAGGATTGTCAACAACTTTGCCGGGACTTTATAGATTTGGGCTTTGTTTCTCAGCTCTTTGAGGAAATGACTATGTATTTCTTTGACTTCTGATTCAGTCAATTGATTTAGTTGAGAGCTGAAGTGTAAAAGACCTGGAAGTAAATGTAACACAAATTGATCATCGATGTCAAAAGTTGCAGCAAAATCGTAAAATTTGATGTAGTTTGTCTTTGATATTAAACCATTTGACACCAATCCATAGAAGATTTCACCTAAAGTCTCGTGCTCTTTGTTTAAAAAGTTTCTTCTAAATGATACTCTCTGTTGTAGATCATTTGAGTTATATTGGCCTAGGATTCTTGCTCTTTGTACTGATTGGCTTATGCTTTCTAGTTCCTCAGAGACCTCACTGAATGATTTGAGTAAAGATGTAACGAATGATTCAGAAATTAGCAAGCTTCTCAACACTTCATCCCCGGCATTGAAAATATATGAAGTAATGGATAATATATGTTGCTTTCTCAAATAGTAGGAAGCCTTTGCACTGTCAATTAGATCAGCTCCCAATTCTGATGAGGTATGTATAAGTTCAGCAGCAATGAGCTCATCGATGTTCAATTCGTCAGCGACTGTTGCAGCAGCGATCTTGAATTCATCATTTATCTCGTATTCAACACCATCGATCTTGATTTTACCCTTTTCGAGGGCTTGCCTACTTTCTTGATTCTTCTTGGGTATGATTGTTAGATCATTAAGATCCTCCTTCAACTCTTTTAAAAGATCGATATCCACGGCACCTTGCTCGATTGAGCGATACAGCGCCGTGAATTGTGATACCGACCAGTGTTTGACCATTTTGAAGTATCAGATCGATCACAAGTTTGTCTTTTGCCCTTTGTTTTCTTCGAGACTTTTATTTGATCTCGATGGTTTGTTTACAGATTTTTTCGTTACAGGAAATTCAAAATTTAAAAAATCAACATACGGCTTATGTAATACAGATTGATTGGGGCAGTAAAACACATAACGTCAAATTAGCCTCTATCTATAGTTTATACAGTCTATTTGGCTCTTGATCTGTTAAGGGCCGTTCTCAGATTTACCAGGTTCACTATTGTCTTGTTAACTTCCGCTTTGAGCCCGTTTTCTTCAGCAACTTTGACAACATATCCATTGATATAATCGATTTCTGTATCTCTTAAATTTAAAGTATCTTGTCTCATTGATGAAGAATTATCACGGTTCCATTCTGTACCGCATAATACAACATATTCTGTTAGCTCATTTTTGTCTAGCACTTCATTTGTCTTTGGGTTCTCTTTTAATAAAGAATTGGTAGCAATGAAAATATCAATTGATTCTTCAATAATGTCGTAAAATAATCCCTTCAAGCCATCAAAACTTCTCAATTCACCATTGACACAATCCACAATTGATGTAACAGAATTTATACAGGCGTTCACCACGAATTTCTTCAGCTGAATCAACAACAGGTCGCTATATGACAAAACAGTGGTTTTTAAGTCTGTAGCCTCAACAAGATCAGTAATGAAATCTGGGGTTGTATACTGTTCTTCCTCCTTTATGGCTAGATCTCTTGGGAACTTGGCGATTTTCAAGTCACCAGCACCGGCCCATGAGAAGACATATTCATCACCAGTGTTTGGTGCGATGAAGCCACCATGAGAAATAACACCTTGGTATATATTAGGTCTTTGATTAACATCTGGCCATACATCTTTGTAAAGTTGTTCAGGAACACCTAGCCCATTTTGGATGAGAAGAATGTTAGAAGTCGGTCTTAAATATGGAAGATATTCTTTCAAGGCAGCCTTGGTTTGGTATGTCTTTGTACTGATGATCAAATTTTCAATTGTAGTATCAGCAGAAGAGGCAAAATCAAATTTGTACGAGTCTTTCACCACTGGATCCTTGAATAGTTTTTGAACATGAACCGTAGATTTGTGCACTTTTTCAAAATGTTCCACTCTAGCTGTATTTCTCAGTAATAAGGTTATATTTGGTCTATTTGGCAGCTTTGAAAGCTCAGATGCCACTAGGACACCCATGCTCCCGGCACCGAGAATGTGCACTGTTGAGCTTCTGGTCATTATATGTATTTTTATAGGAAAAAGGCTTGTAAAGGTTATGGTGAAGAGTGAAGAGATTAAAAATTTACTTTAACGCATACACATCACCAGATCTAGAGTCGGATAGAATTCGCGGTATCTGTTTGGGCATATAGGCGTGAAGTTATAACAGAATCATATTGAAGTTCATAAATGAGCCCTGACTACAATTCATGGTATCCCCTCAAACCAAATTTATTATATTAGAAAGATCCGTCTATATATTAATGAGAAATTTCACCTTTGAAAGCGACAGAGCCTTGTCTAACTTCTCTAGCACTAACTTGTAAAGTACCTTCTTTGTTGATGTTTAAAGTGATTTCCACCTTTGAACCTTCATGGACTTCACGGACGGCTAGATCAGCTAGTTTAGTACCTGGGATGAAATGTTTTTCTCTAACAACTTCTGGTTCTTCATCAGAATAATCTTCATCTTCATCATCTTCATCCTTGGCTGGTGGGTCTAAAACGGTTTCTTTAACGTTAGCATCACCTTCAACAACAGAGATCAAGACATCACCTTTTGGAGCATCTAATTGGATTGAACGACGGATTGGGTAAGTTGTTTCTTGTTTCAAAATTGGAACAAATTCGCCAGCACCGTTAACGATACCAATGGCCTTGGAGATATGTTGAGTGTTGACAATGATTGGAGATAATGATTCTTTGATTTCATCAGCATCAAAGTTTTCCAATAAAGTAGCTTGTAAAGCGGCACCACGAGCGACTAATTCATCTGGGTTTGAGGCTTTAGTGTCAATTGATGGAGCAACAACAACGGTTGATTCTGGGAAAATCAATTGAACGTTTGAAGCTAGTTTTGGGGTGTTGGAAACACCACCAGCTAATAAGACTTCATCGATATCCAAGACATCCAAATTGGCCTTTTTAACTAATGATTCAACAAAACCAGCCAATTGACTCAAAACGTTACGAGCAACTAGTTCAAAACGTAATCTGTTGATGGTGGAGTGGTAATCAATACCATCGGCTAATGATTCAATGGAGATGGTTGCTGATTGAACATTTGATAAGGTTTTTCTGGCCAAGATGGCAGCATCTTTTAGCTTGGCTAAAGAACGAGCAGTCTTTCTTGGGTCAACTTTGTATTTCTTTTCAAATTCTTTAGCAATGAATTCAGCTAAAGCATCATCTAATTTATCACCGCCTAATTCGTAATCATGAGCAGTGGCTAAAGTGGTTAAGATACCACCACGGACAGATACAACAGCAGCATCTGATCTAATACCACCAATATCGGCAACAATGTAAGTTTTGTCTTGTTCTAAACGGTCATCAACAGAAGTGTGAGCTAATAGAGCAGCACTTGGTTCACTTATTATTTGTAAAACTTTCAAGTCAGCAGCTTCACCGGCTTTAACTAAAGCGGTTTTTTGTTCTTCAGTGAAATCAGTTGGAACAGCAACAACAGCACCAGAGATTTCAGTACCCAAGTAGTCAGCAGCAGCGGCTTTCAATTTGGAGAAATGTTTAGCAGTGGCTTCTTCAGCTGTGATTTTAGCAGTGGCACCTTCACCTTTGCTAACTTCAAATCCAATTTTACCATCTAAATCAATAGCATGAGAGGCACGAGCTGTAACTGTTGGGTCAACTTTGGAGAAGGATTGACCAACGTAGTCACGGAAGTTGATGATAGTGTTCTTTGGGTTTCTGATCAATTGGGCCAAGGCTTGACCACCATTGTATTCTTCTTCACCAAGGAAGGCTAGAGCTGTTGGAATAGCACGTTCACCATCTGGATTGGCGATAACTTCGACACCTTTCCCGTCTTGGGCTGGTGCGGCAATCGAGGAGGTGGTGTTACCAAAGGAGATACCAATAACAGTAGACATTTTGCAGTTGTAGTAGATTGGATAATAGTAATTGTTTTGTACCTGGGCAGCTTGAGCTTTTACTATGGCTTTGAATTAGAAAAAAAATTTCAAGAAATTAAATCTGATTATGTCAGCATAATTTTTGATTACGTAATGTCTCTTCTCATTTTGATTTTTATATAACTATGTGAATTCTTTAAGAACTACTTGGTATTGTGATAATATTAAATTGAGTAATCTGTTAGCTGAGAAGGTCTCATTTGGTAATAGAGGACTTGGGAAACAATGTCACTAGTCACTGGAGCCGCCACGTTCAAGAAAAAGTCCGGTATCATGACCATCTACGAAGATAGATCACCGGCCATATTGCTATGGAAAGCTGCTGATAGTGCTGTTGCAATCCCCACGGTGGAGATCGTCTTGACCACTATATCACATCTACAAGCTACCCCGGCTACAGCGGATAAGATGATGTTGAAGATCATCACCAAACAATCAGAAGGTGCAGAGCCTGTGAACCATGTGTTCTCGTTCAACAACAGAATAGTGATGGATAATATCAAGGAATCATTACAACAGATCGTGGCGAGACATAAAACAGCTATACAGGCTGCTCAATCTGCAAATGCTAGTCCTGCTCCGGAAAAACCTTTGATCAATACCACTTTTCTTGACGATGCATTGGATTCCAAAAAACTTTTGAAAAATCACCAACTTCAACAGAAACTACTTTTGGAAAACAAGACTCTCATGTCCACTTTCAAAGAAGCAGTTATGAACCAAGGTCTAGATCCAGCAGAGTTTTGGACCACAAGAGTACATTTACTAAGAGCATTTGCCCTTTCAAATTCTCAAAAAAGAGGACCTTATAACGTCCTAAGTACAATTAAACCCACTGCAACAAGTGATAATCAAGTCAATGTCTCCGTAACTCGTGAGAAAATCCATGCAATTTTCGAACAATATCCTGTTGTTAGAAAAGCGTACGATGATAATGTGCCGAGATTATCAGAAGGTGAATTTTGGTCAAGATTTTTCAGTTCTAAACTATTTAGAAAATTAAGAGGTGAAAAAATTAATAATAACGCTAGAGGTGATATGATTCTGGATAAATATATCAACATGGATGTTGATTATGAAAAACATGAAGATGAAACTTTGAATCACAAAGTTAACAAGACTATTGATCTAGAAGGGAACAATGCAGATGATTCTACCAAGTTGGGGAATGCACCAGATTTAACAATGAAACCAAATGCAGTGCCGGAAACTGTATCTGTGCTTAAAAGTATGAATAGGTTAAGTCAAAAAATGGTTAATAGTTTGGAACATGAATATTCTAGATCTGCAACACCAGGTGATGAGAAAACTAAAGAGCAAAAGGAAAATGAACGTGTCAGAGAAGAATTATTATTTAAAGATTTGGAAACTCCAGAACATACAGAATATGCAGAAATTTCACTAAGGCCCGAAACTGAAAAACACGAGGTAAAGAAAGCTAAACCTCCAACTAGACAAGAATATGCACAATTTAATGACTCTTTAAAACGTCAAGTGGAAACACCTTTAGACCTACAAGGTATATTTGAAGGTGAAAAGAAAAGACACATTACTGATGCTGCTTCCACGGTTTTAAGTTCAGTTCGTGTTAATGCCAAACAATCAAAGCAAAGCTGGCAAGTTTATCGTTCATTAGAAGAACAGGCAAATCATGAAGTTAACGATGAATCAGATGATACAGTAGATAAAGATCTACTAGAACAGCTGAGAATTACACATGGTACCTCTGTTGAATTTCTAAGGCATTTTTGGTTACATTTTTCATCTGGTGATTCATCACAGGCTAATAATGTAAAGAGTCTTTATAACAGTTTACTAAAATCCCAAGAGAGAATAAAAGTCGCATTGGAACAGATTAAAGATCCAAAAGTTAAAGAACAATCATCTCATTATATGAAACCATTAAATGAATCTTTAACAACTGCTACTTCAAAGTATAAAAAAGCTTTAGGTGAGGCAATGAGTAATAATTCTACAGAAACAAAATAAAATGATCAATTTTCATTGATTTAATATCATTGTATGTTATTTGCGACTTTAAATTTTTCCCATGCAGTGTTAATAACAACAAAGACACTTTGAGCAATTAATTTTTGTTCTGATGTAGCATTTTGTGGGATCTTATCAGGATGAACTTTAGCAACAGCTTTCATATATGTGATTTTAACTTTCTTAGGCATAACAAGGTCTGCCATACTTACCTGTTTCCAATTTGTAGAACCCCATAAAATTTCATGAAGTGATGCTAATAATGCCCTTAAATTATCTTCTTTACCATTTTTCCATGAATTAATCTTAATGTCTATTTGATCGTTTAATTTGAACTTGTCTTCTTCAAATTTCTGTGATGCCTTATTGGCTTCTCGTATTCTCTTAGATGCTTCACCATCAGTATTGGGGGTATTTGTTGACTTTCTTGGTGTTGGTACTGGTGTTCTAGTCTTTACTGGTGCTTTAGGTTTTGGATTTAAAACGTCAATACAACGTCTTTTACCATCCAAAGTAAATTTATTTGCAGCACCATTTTCAATAAGTTCATTATATGAATTTAATGAATCTTGGAATTTCTCCAAATGTTCTAAAGCCTCTGCTCTTTTCTGCGTAATTTTAATCCAAAAATCCTTCATATTCTTACCAGGCTCAATTTCTTCAGATATACCTCTTGTAGGACCAATCAACTCTAATGCAGAATTGGCAAATTCAACAACTTTTTTATTTTCACCATTTTTAAAAGATGCAGTGATACAATTTGAGTATGCAATGATTGATAAAATGTGGTTTTTAGGTAGAGCATTCAATGCCTTGAGATAATAATCTGAAGCCGTTGTAAAATCACCTTGTTTAAATGCAACACCACCTCTTTCACGGAACTCATTAAAAGTCTCTCTTTCTATAGAAGACATGTTTACCATAGGTCTAGTAGGTGTATTTGATGGTGTATTTGGTTTGGATGCTGGACGTGCTGTTCTTCTTCTCGAAGATGAAGTCATCATTTCGTTTGAATTTGAATTTTGTAATTTTTGTGATGCCGTTAGTGGAGCTTTGTTTTGTTGTTTTGATGGTAATGGAGCAAATATATCAAATTCCTCTTCTGGAGTTGGGGGCTGAATTGGTTCGTCGTGGTCCACCAGTAAATCATCTGTCTTTTGAGGAGGTTGGCGAGGAGTTTTATGAGCAGACTCTCTTCTTGGAACCTCTCTTGATGGGTGAGCACTTCTTCTTGGAGGCGGTGGTGGTGCTCTTTTAAAATCATCGTGATCGTCGTTAACATTCAATCTTTCGACCATCTCTTCGTCAAATTCCTCGGGATCTTCTTCAAATTCTGCTCTTTTCTTGTATCTATCTTGATCACGCATCCAAGCAGGTTTCCCATCGGTTGGAGGTGGACTGAAAATTTTATCCGCCACTTCATTTGCAAGTTTATCGGATGCTTTATACACAGTCCTGGTGAAAGATTCGAAATATTGGCTAGCATTCTTAGCATAACCGTTTCTAGATCTAGATGTTGTACTTGAAGAAGTACGACTTAATCTCTCTGGTGGTAATCCTGATCTGGCTCTACCTTCATTGTGAGCTTTATTCATCAAATATGAAACTGCACTTTGAACATCTGTTTTATTTCCTGTATGTTCCAATGCCTCTAATGCTTGATCAATTGAGAATCCCATATCAACAAGCGAAGCTATAGCTTCATCTTTGGATTCATCGTTAACCTTTGGAGTTGCCTTTCGACTTCTTTGACTCAAGTCATTTGGTGACGCAGTGGTACTGTTTAGCACATTGAATTGCTGGTTGGAATGATGAGGTATTGGATTTTCCAGTCTAGACTTCTGATGTGCTGGCTCAGCAGGTCTATCAAAAACTGCAAACAGATCATCAAAACTTTGTGCATTTGGATCTTGTTGTTGTGGAGGGACCTGTTGATTTGCTCTTGGAATAGAGGTTGATGAAACATTGGACGAGGAGAAATCGTCACCAAAACTATCCAAAAGATCAATTTCATTCTGTCTGGCTCGACCTGATGAAGGCGTCGAGCTTGGGAACCCTTCAAACAAATCTTCGTTCTTGATGGAAGTTTGTGCCAAATTTGATGGAGTTGCTGCATTCCTACTGTTGATTGCATCGAACCCTTCAAACAGATCGCGTTCGCTATTGTTCTTTGATGAGCTCACACTCTGTAGCTTTGTTGATAGGTTTGAGCCATTTTGTGCAGCACGTGAACTAGATCTTGAGGATTCCAGATAGTCAAAATCTGCCCAATTGTTTCCTTTATAATTCTGGACAAGTGATGGACTGTTCTTTCCACGTTCGGACAGTGATAACTTGGAATCGTCCTTCTTTTTGGAGGAGTAAGCCGAGAACAAGTCGGCAAAGTCGTCTTTCTTGGACATATCTTTGAATTTGATGCCTTTCTATCTTTCTATCGGTATATTTCCCAGCCCAAACATTCGATCTGTTAATGTGTTGTTATTGTTCAAGACACCAAGGCCAAAACACTTGATGATCCAAAAGTCGTGTGCCTGCCAAAATCTAGGATCTGTCAGGACTTACGTAATCCATCTCAAAAAAAATTTTAAAAATTAAAAGTGAAAAAGTATAGAAAAAGATGTCAATGCTTGTGATATATCAGTTACAAAAGTCTATCCATTCGCCATGCATTTAATGTTCACTTTGGGCCCAGACGGGAAGAGAATCTACACCTTGAAGAAAACCACTGAATCTGGTGAAATCACCAAATCAGCTCATCCAGCTCGTTTCTCGCCAGATGATAAATACTCAAGACAAAGAGTTACTTTAAAAAAACGTTTCAACTTATTGCCAACTCAACAAGGTATGTTATCATGAGATCTATTTTGGGCTTTGTATCTTTTACTAACTATTCAATAGAAAGCATCAAGTATTAAGGATGAGGTGCTACAGATTCAAAACATCATTCAACACCAAAGAACAAATTTCATATCATGAACTACAAGCATTTCACAAGAGCATTGGATATGGTTTTCATTATAAAGAGATATTCATCAAAGAAGCCTTTGTTTATCATCCCAAGAATCATTTTCTCATTTGCTTAATTTTCATTTATGTTTCACTGTATAATAATAAAAAGGGATGGATTTATTTTAGCAAGGTTTGAGAAGTTGTAGATTTGATTGCAAAAGCGTTCACTCTCTGTATCCTTGAACGGTTTGTCATTATTATTACCGTTGAGCTTATTTGTGTGATTTTTGGAAATCTTAAAATCGGGATAACCATCAAAGGTATTCAGCCTTTGAAACACGATGATTGCACTATAAAATGCTGATCCCACGCATACACATTCTCACTCTCTCCCTATAGTGGTTTTTGTTTATTTCCAGTAGCTTCCAGATTGAACTCAGCATTAGCCTGATAATTTTCCCACATCTGTGCAACCAATTCGACTTGTAAATTATCCTTATTGGTTTCCTATGACAGAGTTAGTTTGAGATTCAATTCAAGAGTTTATCATTAACACTCACACGTAACGAGTTATTCATAATAACAACACTTTCATTCAATCTTTCCTGTTTATTGATTGTTAGTAACGCGCGTCCGATCAAGAGGTTCATTATACGTACAACGTTGTTGATGATACGAGCTAGTAAAGCGTTCTGTACTTGTTCGTGTGGATTCTCCATTGTCTTTGATCTCACTCGTAAACACAAGTCTTAGTTTCGAAAGTTGTCTGCAATGTTGTTGGTTCGATGTAAACAAACTTTCGTGATGTTTTGTATAAAGTTAATTTTCGCGGGTCAAAAACTGTGATGGGACATTAAGAGATTTCTGAGTACATCATAGCAAATCTACATCAGTGTTTTAGCTCTACAGTACGCTTCCCCTAAAATAATATAGCTAATAATATTTAAGCAATTCTTAGCGAAAGACAATCCCATAACAATAATAATCAAAAAATTCCCAAAAACTCCATGTAACCTGTAGAGCGTTCCAACTTACCACATTTCCTTAGCCATTATCGTACAACTCATACACCCATTGAGATCATTCACTCATGCACAGCATGAACAGGACAATTTCCTGGCCCTTTTCTCTTGAACCAACTTTTGATACATTTATAATGGAAAACACAAAGACATTCAAGACGACCAACTTTATCACCTGGACTTAGATCTTCAAGACAAATGACACATTCATCATCTTTTAAATTTTTTTCACTACTTGACAACGCATTCTGTTGTAATGTTGATGTTGAAGCATCTGAACACGATACAACAACTTTTTTAGGATCTGGGAATGGGATATGATATACCAACATTCTATTACTTCTGAATTGTTCTGGAGATCCTGAAAATTCGGCATGAGTTAAACAAGTATTTATATGATCCTCTCTTTCAAATTCATTGAGATTGTGTAAGTTCTTGTTACATATCGGACAGCGTTCCCTTTCCTGGTCAGAATCATCATTCTCAAGATCCACTGTTCTCTGAGTCGCAATATCTTTGATCTGATTTCTTGGTGGTACTTCCATTGGGTTAGTACCCGTCGTCATGAAACTATCCCTTAAGCTATTCTCTAGTGCTAAATGTTGGACACATACATCACAAGTCCGATGTGGAACCAGTGGTGATTCCATATATATCTGATTCAAAGGCGTGACAACATAAGTCCCTGGTTCATATGACATCTTGGTATCTGAACAGTCAGCACATACAACAAGCCCACATTTCCGACAATGATGTCTTCTATGAAACAATGAGAAATCTTTATTACAGATAAAACATGATGTGACCTCTTCATCTGCCTGCCATACCGGAATTTCCGTTCTTGTTCTTGATGAGTGTGTATCAGACATATCTTATGGACATCAATGTGATTAATTTATTAATTAAGTCAATACAGTAATGATTCAAAAACTTTCATCAATCACTTTAATTATAAATCAAGTAGCCCACTAATCCCGATACCTGATAATAGTGGCACTTTTTTGACAGCTTTAGTCTATAATGTATCAATAAACCAAAAAAAGCACACGCTTCTCCTCAAAATGTTTCCCCTTTGGCCACTATTGGCAGTTTTTGAATCAAAGGTGAACAGGTTAAGAAGAACTTATCCATAAGCAAAAAAACGGAGTGTATCTACTTCTCCATAATGTCAAAAGCCAAACAAACCAATTTCGAATTCCGAGCAACTTTAATTTTCGAATTACGAGGGTTGGCGGAAAAATAAAGTTTCTTTTATTTCTAGTATACATTTATCCGATCAGCCTTAATTATCAGATTCGATTTCATCGACATCACTGTATAGATCACTATCCAAATCTTCTGGGATTTGATCGTCATCGCTCTCTTCATCGCTGTCATCAGCTGCTTCGGCATCGCTATCGCTTTGATCGGCATTTTCACCATTAGCTTCTCTTTCTTCTTTACGTTTCAAACGACGTTCTTTCTTTGCATCCTTCTTAGCCTTTTTACTAGCAATGTTTTCAGATTGTACTCTTTTTCTTTCGTCTTTAACCTTTTGACGTTCGGCATGCTTGGCTTCCAATTCTTTCATCTCAGCCTTGGATTTTTTAACATTATGATGGTAAAGGACTTTACCAGAACAAACACCTTCTTCAATCTTGGTCATTGTTAATTTCATACGTGGACCCAATTCCGTCAATTTAATGGCTTTTTTTCTAGTGCTTGAAGCTTCATCTTCCTGCGTATCTTCCTTTGTGTCCTTTGATTTGGATAATTGTGATGTTCTATCTTCTTTCAAATCCACAATAGTGTCATCTTCAACTTCTGAATCACTTGTGAATCCCGCACCATTAGCATATGGATCCAAGATTAAATCTGAAACATCAGAAGCTTTACCCAAGTTTGGCAATTTCTTATTCAAATTATTTTTTGCAGAGATCAATTTTTTTAAACTCTTTGAGCCTTCAACTGCCTTAGTATCAATAGCATAATGACGTAAATCTATGTGGCCAGTCTCTGGGTCTTTATTTATCATAAGCACTCTCTTGACAGAGTTCAGCTTTGTAGTATGTGGTTGAATTGGTGGGAACATGTTTTGGAATGTGGTAATCAATAATTTTTCATGAGGTGGTGCCTTCTGTGGATTTGTAAATCCATTCAACACTAATAAAGGTGGATTTAAGTATTCTTTTGATTCTTTGGTGACTGACTTTGGATGTCTCAAGATTCTTCTGACATCTTTACATAGAGAATAGTTTTCAACTTTAAACGTTATAGTTGGACCTCTTGACATTCTCCCCAATCTTAATTGTGTTGTACCTGCTTCAGATTGACTGAAAACCAATAGATGTGAAACGTTCAAAGGACCTGCCATAACGACGAAATCCTTGAGCTTGTTGGATTTTCTCTCTCTTAGCTTGATCGCAGTGTGAGGCTGCATAACGTTTCTCATGTCTCTGACCAGCTGGGTCAAAGAATGGTTCTTCATGTTGGATCCAATTCTAAGAACCATAGAACGAGGGATCTTAGCCTTCTCCTCATCGGTGACCTTTGCGTGGGTTCTGTTCTTTGTCTGTGGTTTCTTTGTTAGTATATGTCAATCACAGTTCTCTCGATAATCCACTCACTCTTCTCTTGGCCATCTTGTCTCGTTATCTAGTATCTACAACTCTCCTCATATTAACCATCTCTTCTTCATTATAAAGGCTCTTCAAATTTTTTTTACTGCCCGCGATGACATCCGAACACCATTTTTCTGGCCCATAAAAAAATTTATCTATACCTAATCAAGAATTGTTTATAAGCAGATCAATAGAAACCCAACTGTTTAGAGATAGAGACAATATGAGCCCAAGCATCGACGGGAAAATCAAAAAGAAGACCTCCAAGAAGGTTGGCAAGAAGGAGACTGCCATCGATTTGGCTGAAAAGATCAAGAGAAAAGCCCTACTAGAAAAGAAGAAGACACAACAACCTGCAGAGGAACCAGTATCGACAAAGGAAGAACCAGCTGAAGATGCTGCAAACGAAGAGGTCACCAAGCCAGAAATCAAATCCTTCAGTGATCTTAAATTGATCCCTGAGTTGCTGGAAGCGTGTCAGGCGTTGAAATTCGATAAACCAACCCCAATCCAAGCTGAAGCGATCCCACATGGTATTGAAGGACGTGATTTAATCGGGTTGGCTCAAACTGGTTCAGGTAAAACAGCTGCTTTCGCCATCCCAATCTTACAAGCCCTTTGGTATGCTCAAACTCCATACTTTGCCACTGTTTTGGCACCAACAAGAGAATTGGCTTACCAGATCAAAGACACTTTTGATGCTCTAGGTTCAGGTATGGGTCTAAGAAGTGTTTGTATAGTGGGTGGTATGGACATGATGGAACAAGCTAGAGACTTAATGCGTAAACCACATGTTATTGTCGCTACACCGGGGAGATTGATGGATCATTTGGAACATTTGAAAGGGTTCTCTTTACGTGCGTTGAAATTCTTGGTTATGGATGAAGCTGATAGATTACTAGATATGGAGTTTGGTCCGGTATTGGACAAGATTTTCAAAGTTATTCCAAGAGAAAGAACCACATATCTATTCTCTGCTACAATGACAAACAAGATTGATAAATTACAACGTGCATCTTTGACAAATCCTGTTAAAGTTTCAGTCTCTGATAGATATTCCACTGTGGATACATTAATTCAATCCATGATGATTGTACCAGATGGCCAGAAAAACACATATTTGATCTATCTTTTAAAACAATTTGAAGGGAAATCAATCATTATATTCACAAGAACTTGTGCCCATTCACAAAGAACCGCACTGTTGTCACGTATACTAGGTTTTAACGCTGTCCCATTACATGGTCAATTATCACAAGCACAAAGACTAAGTGCCTTAAACAGATTCAAATCAGGTAAGACAAACATTTTGGTCGCTACTGATGTTGCTGCAAGAGGTTTGGATATCCCATCTGTTGATGTTGTCATAAATTATGATATACCTACAGATTCTAAAGCTTATATTCATAGAGTTGGTAGAACTGCTAGAGCTGGTAGATCAGGGAAATCCGTTAGTCTTGTTACACAATATGACTTGGAATTATTGATTAGAATTGAACAAATCATAAACATGAAATTACCTAAAGAAAATGTGGAAAGAGATGAAATCTTATCATTACATGAATACGTTGATAAGGCTACGGCACAAGCTATTCGTGAAACTAAAGAATTCCAAGAAAATAATCAAAAAGGTGGTAAACGTAAAGGTAAAAAGGATTATGGTGATAGAGAAGAACGTTAATGAAAATACATGTATATTGGCAATGAATATTAATAAACAAAATAATTAGGCATTAAATATTTCTACATATTATAAAAGTAAAGAAATAAACCATTTATTCAGCTCAACTGAATCTTATTTAACACACACTTTATATATCACAATTTCTTCAATCTCTATTTAGAGTCAACGTACTCATTTGACGTTCTTTTCTAGATCCTCTCTTGGTACAAATCCATGTTGAAGCATACATGTTAACTCTGTCAATAGAAGTCCCTGAATGTCTAGTAGCTGCTGCATGACAATCAAATCCCTTTTGTTCAAAGTTCTTAATATACCAAGGTTTCAAAGCTGCTGTTCTTAACATGACCCGACCACCATCACATAATGCAGAGTGTAAAGCATCGATTTCATTATCAACATCTGTTCCTTTTGGATCAAACCAATCCATATGGTCCATAATGACAGCAACTGAAATTGTCTTTTTAGTTAAGCGAGCTAAAACATTGTTCAAATAATCAGTATGTAATCTGATACCTTCTAATGGAGAGTTTGGAGCCTTTTTGGTCAAGGCTTTGAAACCTTGTTTAGTTAAATAATCTGGACAATTCTTTGGAGAATAACAAGATTGTAAACACAAATAATAGAAGTAGTTATCATTTGAAATCAACGAGCGTTCCACAATTGGATCCAAAGTATCGATAATATATTGCAAAATTGATGAATCCATCATTGCAGCCTGGTTTGCAGGAACACCAAGAGCCTTCCATAAAAAAACGGGATTCCCAACAAAAATCTTTCCCACAACTGCACTATAAAGCACTGGACGAATAGATTCATTCCATATCTCTCTTTGCTCATTCAAAGTCTTTGCATTACAAAGGTCTTGAATCTTCGAGGACAAACCTGTAATTTTGAAAACATATCTTGCCAATCTTAAAGCCCATCTAGTTGATCCAGTATCGTAAAGACCTTTACCATTTGGATCAAAAGTTTTTTCACCTTTGTTCATCCAATATTGGAAGGCGTTTGAGGACATATGTGGTGCTAATTTACCAATTAACAATTCTTGGAAATTTGAGATCTTACCTTCACCAAATATTTTCCATGTTTCTTCATGTGATAGAGTTGTTAAAGCAGCTAGTTTCAACTCTACCAAATGACCTTGACAAGGATTCAAATCGACACCATGAATTCTTTTTGGCGCATTTGAACCTAGCGAGGCATATGAAAGAATGTTATCACCA
This sequence comes from Hansenula lynferdii, assembly GCA_030582155.1. Classification (NCBI taxonomy): domain Eukaryota; kingdom Fungi; phylum Ascomycota; class Saccharomycetes; order Phaffomycetales; family Wickerhamomycetaceae; genus Hansenula; species Hansenula lynferdii. The sequence goes on from JAKTWT010000002.1 coordinate 93,255, forward strand.
GCAGATGTAATTGCAAGAACTGTATCCTTTGGAGTTAGCTTTAAGATCTTAGCATCTTCCCTTGGATCTTCCCATGTGAAAGCATAGATGTATTGATTTTTAAAGCATTCATAGTCATCACTTAACTCATCATAGTAAACTCTCCATGTTTCTTTCTGATAAAAAATTGATGGGTATGGTAATCCTTTCTTGACATTACTCAATGCAGCTTCCAAAGCTTTTGAAGTACCATCCTTTTGGTTTTCATTATCAGATAATTTCTTTGGGTCAACAGGTGCCAAGTATGGGGATTCGGTTGCTAGTTGATTAAATCTGTACATTAGCTGAGCATCATGTTGCTTATTGACACCTAACCAAATATAGTATGGAATCTTACCCAAGGTGAAGTTATAACAATTCACTGATTTTAATGTACCAAATTTATATTCGAGGTATTCCCTTCTTGATGGATCTAAGAATACTTTATCACATTCGAACCAAATTCTCCAGAAAGTTCTATAAATCCATGGAACATGACGATTGACAAGCCCACCTAATGTATTAATTTTTCCAATAGATGTAGAGTCAGACTGGACACCAAAGTCCACAGAGCATATGATACCTTCATCAGGTTTCAGTAATTTGGATGCATGATCAATAGCAGAATGATATAATGGAATCATAGATAAAGAGTAAGAGAAAGTGATCAAATCCACTTCGGTGTGGCCAGGAAGTTGAAAGTCACATGCATCTCCACAAATAATGTGAACATTTGACCATTTGTTTTCCGATACTCTTTGTTGAGCAACTTCACACAAAGAAGGTGAAAGGTCAACCAGGTATATGGCTTCAAAGTTCTCACTCAATCTTGCAACTTGTTTATCCATTTTTTCAATGTTTAACCCAGTACCACCCCCAATGTCAACCCAGACAAGTTTTTTGTTGGAATTATTATCAGCTTGCAAGTGAGCCAAGGCTAATTTCATAGCATTTTCTCTACCTTGAAGAAGTACTTCTCTAGTTGTATCATAAACTTTGGCCTGGGTCTTATAAAACAATTCTAAATTATTTTGTTGGTCATTGTTGATCTTTCTATTGGATGGAGCAAAAGGCTTGACAAAACATGCCCAAATAAACAGCAGAAATGATCTTGTCTTGTCACTTGCTAAGAAGTAGAGATAAAACGAAGCACCTGTTAATAAAAGAAATGAATATTTGAAAAACTGACCGTATGAACCAGAGGAAAGCTGGTCAGATACGACATTGTTGTTGAGCAACAAAGCCTTGAAAGTGTCTCTGTATGGGATTGACCCATCTATAATTGAGTCCATTGTTGATTGTTGAAATCGATAGCGCTAAACCAGAGGATAACATCGTTAGCAGGTCGTCACGGTGCTCTTATATATGAGCTCCAAATACTTGACGCGTTCCATTTCTCTCATCTCGAGTACACGTGTTGCTCTTGAAGCGACGTCCATGTTGATTTTCCTACAGCACTAGGTGTAGCTCATTCTGGTGGGCAGTGGGTGGTCTAAGCTCGTGTCACTTTTGTGTCAACGTGTTTTGAATGCACGTTTCTGAATTTCTGGTGGAAGGAAAACATTATAACGGCCAACTTAGACAATCACATGCCAGGATTTCGTAAGCATTATTTCAGTGCTATGTGCTATGCTCAGTTCAGGATATCTCACACGTTAATCGTTTCGTGTCGAGTTCACGGCCCATCCCACTTGTACAATATACTGTATTACAAAAATGTCTTCTAAAGAACTTTCGGCTTTCGGCCGGTAGGCAAAGATTATATAATATTGATGACGTAATTTTGCGAGTGCCCGTAATGATTTCATGTCAGATAAAATATATGAGGTGCTAGCTATCTTATATAATTAAAAGGATTTTTTATATAATTGGATCAATGGGGCACGCCAACATGCAATTTTATATAGATCTAGTATATTTAATATATATATAAATTTTATATATAAATTTATTAAAAAATTTTGAATTAATTAAATATATATATATATATTTATATATAAAAATAAAATTATAATATATAATTTATATATAATATTAATTTATATTATATATATATATTAATATATTATATATTATAAAATTAGGACGTGATCGTCGACGTCAATATTAATTAATATATATCTGATCTGCTCGATGATTTAAATTATATATATAAAATTTAATATATTAATTAATTAAGGCGCTGCCCGGCGCTATAGTATAGTGCAATATTATATATTATGAAATCTCTCCAAAAGTTTGGATATACAATAGACTGGTCAGTGGGCACTGTACCATTAAGAACAGTATTGTCTGACTACACTAAATGCTTTTAGTATGTGGCAGTCAATAGATAAAGTCAATCTCACAAAGTCCGAAATTATCACCGAAGTGTTTTTGACTCGTCACGGAGTTAACTTTAATTTAATAAATTGATCGGATTTATCACAAAATTTTTCATTACATATATACGCGCACAATAGATCTTCAACGGCTGAAATCCTATTGTTTCTTCAAGGATATCGCTCACTAGCTCATTCGTGTCTAGTATAGCGATTAGAAACACATTAAGGATATGTCAAATGTCATTAAGGCTCGCTTACAGCGTGTGATACACAAAGTCACTACAAAAGAAGGAATTCTAGGTGATTATGACTATGCACACCTTTTTACTCCACGATTACCTTTCATGGAGCAAAATGAGGTTGTTCAGCCTTTTTTTGGCCTGGATTCAAATATGCCTATTGTCTTGGGGCTTATATTGGGGCTTCAACACTCGTTAGCTATGCTTGCTGGTATCATCACACCTCCTTTAATTGTGTCATATTCTGCAAATTTTGATACTGCTCAACAACAGTATTTGATCACAGCTTCATTAATAGTTAGTGGATTTTTATCAATGATTCAGATTACAAGATTTCATATCTATAAAACTCCTTATTACATTGGATCGGGTATGTTGTCAGTTGTGGGATCATCTTTTGGTATTATTGTCGTTGTACAAAAAGTGTTCCCATTAATGTATAAATCTGGATTTTGTCCAACAAGTGAGGATGGCACCTATTTATCCTGTCCAAATGGATATGGTGCAATAATTGGAACTTCATGTTTATGTGGTATCTTGGAAGTTTTCATCTCTTTCATCCCACCAAAATTCTTGAAAAAATTATTCCCACAAGTCGTCACCGGTACAGTTGTGTTGTTGATGGGTATCTCATTGATCAAAGCAGGATTCCAAGATTGGATCGGTGGTTCAGGATGTGTTGATGCTATTTGTCCTGCAGAAGGCGCTCCTCATGCTCTACCATATGGAAGTGCTCAGTTTATTGGCTTAGGGTTCTTGGTGTACATTACAATTATCATTTTTGAAAAATGGGGTGCTCCAATTATGAAATCATGCTCAGTTATCCTTGGTCTTTTGGTTGGTTGTATTGTTGCTGCTGCGTGTGGTTACTTCGATAAAACATCAATTGATTCTGCTCCAGCTGCTAGTTTCGTATGGACTACAACTTTCAAATTATCAATTTATGGGCCTGCTGTATTACCAATGTTAATTGTCTACATTGTGCTTGTTATGGAGACAATTGGTGATTTGACTGCTACATCTGAAGTGTCAAGACTAGAAACTGAAGGTCCTTTATATGAGTCAAGAATTCAAGGAGGTGTTCTTGGTGATGGATTAAATTCTATTATTGCAGGTCTATGTACAATCACTCCGATGTCAACGTTTGCTCAAAATAACGGTGTCATTTCTATAACGAAATGTGCCAATAGAACAGCAGGTTACTGGTGTTGTACCATCCTGATTATAATGGGTATCTTCACCAAATTCGCAGCTTCATTGGTTGCAATTCCAAAACCTGTATTGGGTGGTATGACTTCGTTCTTATTCACTTCAGTTGCTGTCTCAGGTATTAAAATCATATCAAATTCTAGCTTCACAAGAAGAGATAGATTTGTTTTGACAGCTGCATTATTACCAGGTATTGGCTGTATTCTTTTACCAGATTGGTTTGAGAATGTCTTTACATATTCGGGTAATAATCATGCATTAATTGGGTTTTTGGACGCTATTACTGTTATTATGGAATCAAGTTATGCATTAGGTGGTATCATTGCAACTATTTTAAACTTATTTTTACCTCAAATAATGGATGAAGAAAAATCCAATAATGTAACATCAGATTTGGAGGAGTTAGCGCTAGATGATTATGTTCATCAATATGATGATGAAGATAAATTACCTGGTAAAAAATCATTTTCGAAAGAAGAAACAGTAAGTGCCAAGACTTCTCAGGGTTGTGCATCGGAAAGTAGAAACCTGTAGAGAAGAAGAGATCAGTTGATTATGGATTTATAGAGTATATTAGTTTATCAGAGTTACATAAAAGTTTATCAATATCAATATCGTAATCTCATTATGAACATTTTAATTACAATGTCTTATTTTTCTTCATCAAACTTACGGAAAAGTTTAATCCTTTTCAGACCAGCAACTGAGTGAGGAGATGAAGATATAGGGGACTCTGATGATCTTTTGGAGCCAGTTGGCGAACCAGCCTGACTAGTTTGCGGTTTGCTTCTGCTCAACAGGTTTGAAATCCGGGAATTCATATCAGAAGGAGCAGACTGAACAGCTGTCGCACGAGACTTTTGTCTAGGGTGTGAAGCAACTGGAAGGCCGGTTGGCAGAGGCTGATCTTGAAATTTATTTAAACGGATTGTCAACTCTTTAACTTTTTGTTCACTTGCCAATTGTTCCTTCTTACTCTTCGACAATTCAATTTCCATTCTCAATTGATTACCTTTCATCAATTGAATTTCCTTCATCAATATATCGAATTTCGAATCGTCAATGGGATCCTCTTTAACACCATTGGTATTTACTGCTTCACTTAAAATGCTTTGTCCCTCTCCAAGCGACTTTAATTCTTGACTTATATCAAGAAACTTATCATTCAAAAAAGTGTTATCAAATTCAACCTTCTTTTTGAGTTTCTGGGCCAGCTTCTTTATCTCAGAGCGAATTGAATTTAATGCATCATCATCATCGTGATTGGAATCCTTAGCCGTGGAAACCTGGGCTTGGGAACCTTCTAAAGCATTCAAACGTTTCAAAATATCTTGCAAGTCAGCATTATGAGGAGCTTCACCATCACTAACACGGGCACTATTTGCATCGATTTTAGCACGCAACTTCTCAAGATCTTCCCTTGTTACGTCAAGTGATGTTTTCAAGTTTGAGATTTGAGGAATGAATTTTTCATTAGCAGCCACTTTAAAAGACAATGCACTGATAGATTCATCGACCTCTTTTTTCTGGGTTTCACTCTCCTGAAGAACCTTTCTTGCCAGATCATCGCTTGATTTGGTATCAAGTATGTCACGGATAGAAGAAATTGAGTTATCAATTCTGTCGAAATCTTTCTGAACATCTGCTTCAAGAACTTGAATCCTTTGTGGGGTCTCAGCATTAAAAGTTCTCAACTGGGCTTCTAAAAATCCAAATTTTGCCTCATGCTCCTTCAAAGTATTATTGGTTATACCGGTTTGATTACCAATTCCATCGACTCTGCGATCCAACCTTCCATTCATATTGTACATATATGTATTTGCAGTTTCAAGTTTGGTTTCCAAAAAACTTATGCGAGACTGCAGCTCGAGCAATGTATTCTTTAAAGTGACTTTCAAGCTTTCGAACGACAATGAAATTCTATGTTGATCCTGTTTAATATCTTCAACTGCTTTAGTTGGAGGCAAAGATTTAATGGAATTGTCCAAGAGTTGAACATCTTTAGCAACGGCATTCTTGAGTTTATCAGTGAAATCACCAATAGCAGTGACACCCTGACGCAAATTTGAAACTTCAGAGTGTATCGCTTCGAATCGATCTTTATCACTAAATGAACTTTGTGTCTCGACCCTTGTGGCTATGTCTTTCAACTGAGTTTGAATTTCTTTGATGGTAGTGACATTCCCAAAATCTCCAATTTTTTCATTTAGCGTCCGAAATTGTGTGTTCCACAATTCTGTGAAAGTTTTCAAGTCTTCCTTTTTAACGTAATTAGTCACAATAACTGATAGTAGATCTTCATGTTTTTGATACAGTTTATGTTGACTCAATTTGAAAGAATCAACTGAAACTTTCAACGATGACTCTGTATTGTTAATGCGACTAGTGGTCTCCGAGACGTGCCTCTTTATGAGATCGGTCTGACCTTGAAGTTTTGCTTCAAAACCATTTTCCTTATGGATATGAGATTCCAAGACGCTGATTCTTTTTACCACATTGTCAAACATGGTTTCAATATGATTCTGCGCAAGAGCTAGGTTCTCCGTAATTTGTTTCAGACCAGGTAATACTGACCTCATGTTGACCATTTCGGGTTTATATTCTTCAAACATGCTCTTTAGTTCAGATACTTCATTTTCAAGGGATAATTTTAGTGAGTTCACGTTGTTTTCAATGATCTCATTCTCAATACTTAAATTTGATCCCTGTCTTTGTTTCAAGGTATCACGAATTGTAAAAATTAAAAGTTGTGATTCCTCCAATGACTTTACTTTTTCTTCAAGAAGCTGAACTGCGTCCCATACTTTGGAAAGGCGGTTCTCAAAATAGTCTGTGAAAACCCTAGTAGCATCGGTTCGGTCTTTAGACTCTAATTCGATGAGCCTTTTCACATCATTTGGTATTGCTAGTGAATCTTGTAGTTCAAGACTTTTAGACGCCTGTGAATGGACAGATCTTATTGAGACGTCGTTAGCACTTGTATTTGTGTTGATTGAATGCACAGGAAGATCCGCGGAGTCTCTCATTTGTCTATCATGGAGTTGTGCTGTTGGGAGTGCCTGATTTGATAATTTTCCAGGTTGTGAGTTTCTAACGACTGCATTGAGTGAATCTTGGCTATCCTTGGTATGCTGTGAAGTGTTGTTGGAGCTCGATGTGGCCTGTACTTCGATTCTTGACTCTTGTGTCAACCCGTTGCTGGATTGTATATCCTTCAATTGAGTCGATTGAGTCAAGAAGTTTGGTTGTGAGTCTCTCAAAATTGTGGTATGATCTTTTTCACCATCATCTGAAGAATCAACAGGAGGCGAGCTATCTATATGCTGTTGCTCCATATTCGTACTCAACCTTGTAGCTTGCCTATCTGGGATGCTATTGGGGTCAAATGGGGTTGAAGTTAATTTTAATGTTTCTTTGACTCTTGTTATGACAGAATTGCTTTGGTTGAGTTTACCCTCACGCAAGAATTCAAGATCAACCGCTAGGAACTCAATTTTGTGATAAATGCTTGAATTTGATAAAGAAGCATCACCTAATGCCTTCGCTATAGCAACCAACGCGTCAATTACTAAACGATATTTGAAAGAGCCAGTGACAAGCTTTGGATCGTTCTGCTGTGTTGCATTCTGGATTGAATGCTCGATTAAATTTTGTATATATTGTGTCAGAAGATCTTCATCTAGCCTGAGTTCTGTGATTTTGCCAGTGCAAACAGCCCACGTCAAGTAGTCCATTGCCACCGTGTTCTTGAACGGGTACATGCTCTCTATCGTGCCTAGCTTCTCCCTGAATTGCAACAGCAACTTGATCAACAGCCTTCTCTTCCCGTCCTCTAGGTCCTTCAAGTCGCCAAAATACTTGGATTTGGGTATGTACGCGCCCAGATCGCTCACTTTGGCGGCCGCAGCCTCCTGTACATCTCCCCCAGTGACAACACCGTGTATCAGCAGCTCCCGAGTTCTATTCATCGGCCTGTTCGTCCTTTTGGTGGCCATTTGTTTTGATTAAGTGTCCCGTTATTCTTCAACTGTCAGTTTTTGTAGATAAATAAAAATTAAGCGCGCCATCAAAAATTTGGTTTGCAGCCCCGCGAAAAAACACAAAAGCACTGAAAACAGTTAGAAGCTTTAATTGTGTACAACTAAAAGGAGAACATCGACAAGGGAGCAGGAAAAATGACGCAGGAGTCCTACAATTTCAATGACACGTATGTATGGATTGAGACGGTATAGCAGCTAATGGGCTAACATTCAACGCTATAGAGTTTACGTGAGAAATATCAACGAAAAGGTATCAATAAACACAATAAAGTCCAAATTGACGGAAATATTCGCTAATTGTGGACCTATACAGAGCATAACAGCTCATAAGAACTTGAGAATGAGGGGACAGGCCTTTGTGGCATTGGAGAGCGAAGAAAAAGCTAAAGAAGCCATAGAGAAGTTAAACGGGACACAGCTTTTTGAGAAGAAGATTGAGCTATCACTGGCTAAAAATAGTTCAAATGCTACTGTAGAGAATAAGTTGATGGGAAAAGAGTATGAAGAGTATTTGAACAAACGTAAATTGGTCAAGGAAGAATTGGACAAGAAGAAAGAACAGCAACCATTGAAGAAGCCTAAGGTCAAACTTGAAAACTTACCACCAAACAAAATATTATTGGTACAAGGTCTACCTAAAGAAATCACACAGGATGAACTTGTTGATACTTTCCAGAAATACAAGGGATTTGTTGAAGTGAGACTGGTTGCAGTTAGAGGAGTCGCTTTCATAGAATTTGAACAAGATAGCGACGCTATACCTGCAAAAGAAGGCTCACAGGATTTAATCATAAAAGAAACTAAACCTATAATAAACTTTGCTAAGAAGTAAATTAATGAATAACGTGTACGTCATTTATGAACCCACTTACAACAATTGTAGAAAATCACCAAATTTCCTATTGTCTATATACAAATAATCATCAAGCCCAAATAAAAAGTTAAATAATCCAATGCACAAATCACTTTATTTACCCAAAAGAACCGTTCTCATACCAGTAATTAGATTCTCTTTACTTTCACCGTTGATTTCAGCCAATAATCTTTCATAATATTCAGGATGTCCCTTTGGTCTTAATAATTTATCACCTGGATAATAATAATCTCTATATTGATTACTATTTATACTTCTCATTGATTTGATTTGATTCAAAATATCTTCTTCAGTAAGCACTTCTTGTTTCTTTAATTCTGGTTCTTTAATAGCATATGGATTAACTTTTGAAACAATATCAGCAATTGAAGCCTTTTGTGTCTTTTCTGGATTTTTCAATCCTGCTATAGGTCTATATCTGTGAAGTTGTGTATCTTTTAAGGATAAGTTCGTAAGTTTTTCCTTTGGGAGGGAATCTAATAGCTTAACAAATGCTTTAGCAGTTTCTTTAACGGACATCTTTGATCTTTTTTAACTAGTTGTTATCTTATTTATCTTAAGATTGATGTTTATAGGTTTTGTCTTATTTCTCTGCAATTGTATAGGCCAAAATTAAATTTCTGCCAAAAAGAAAAAAAAAAAAGCTGAAAGTGGTGTTCGGATGTAGAAATAAAGTACGCTACATGATTCGATATACATTATACGTTTAATAAATTGAAAAAAAGTATACACATAAATTTCAAAGACTTTACTCTTCATCAGCTTTGGTTTCGAATGGAGTCAAGTCTTTGGTACCTTCTTCCCAAGAAACACCGTTATAAGTAACATCTCTGATAGCTTTAATGATATCTTTAACATCACCTCTAACTTGTTTAGTTGAATCTCTCTCTCTTAAAGTAATTGAACCATCTTTAACACTTTCGAAATCAATAGTGACACCAAATGGAGTACCTAATTCATCATTACGAGCATATCTTTTACCAATAGAAGCACCTGAATCATCAACTTTGAATGGAATTTGTTCTTTTCTTAAAGTTCTTGAAATTTCTTTAACAATTGGTTGTAATTCTTTACTATTTGATAAAGGAACTAACAATACTTTAGTTGGTGCAACAATCGGTGGGAATGATAAAACAGCTCTTTCAGTAGCTTCAGCTCTTGACCAAAATTTATGTTCAAAAACAGCGTAAATAATACGACCAATACCAAATGATGGTTCAATAACATTTGGAGTATATTCACGAACATGTTCAACTTTAGTTCTTTGTTCAATGGTAATAAAAGTTGAATCTAATTCAATTTGTTCTTCAATTTCAGGGATTTTGAATGAAATTTTACCATTTGAAGTTAACTCTTCTTTTAATTTAACCAATTCATCTTGATTTCTTGAAGTTAACCATTCTTCAACTAATGGTGCATTTTTTCTAAATTTTGGACCGAATTTTTTCTTTTCTAAATCTAGTTCATATTTAGTAACAGTGACTGGTTCATCTAGTTTTTGTCTAACAATTAACTTTTCTTTAGTCTTATTAGCATGAACTGTTAAATCATAAGCTGATCTATCAGCACAACCAACACATTCAATCCAACCATATGAAGTATGTAATTCAGCATCCCAACAATCAGCAGCATAATGTGCCATTTCGTTGGCTAAATGTTGACGGAAACGTAAACGTGCTGGATCAACACCAATTTTGATTAAAAATTGATAAATTCTAGCAATGAAATAACCTAAAGTTTCATTATCAACTAAACCTGATTTAACAGCTTCACCAATGGTAGTTTCAATTGGAGTGGTTGAACCTTCTTGTTGAACAGTTCTTGGTAAGAAACTTAATTGAACATCAGAAACTTCACTGAATCTTTCATGTTTTTTATCTTCTGGATCAACAAAATGTTCAATTTCAGCCATTAAAAATTCACGAACTCTTAATAAACCAGCTCTTGGGGAAATTTCATTTCTAAATGATTTACCAATAGCAGCTGAAGCGAATGGCATTTTCAAATTGTTGAAATCATATAATTTATTGAAATTCAAGAATTGACCTTGAGCAGTTTCTGGTCTTAAATAACCTTTCAATTGACCTGATGGACCAATAGCGGTTTCAAACATTAAATTGAAAGCCTTTGGAGCTTCTAAAGCTTCACCAGTGACTGGGTTACCGATGTTATATTTAACCAATAATTCACCTAATTCTTCACCAGAATAACCATCAATCTTAGCTAAAACACTTTCATATTCTTGAACTTGAGCATCTTCTAATTTGACAGCTTTAATTTCTTTAACTTTCTTCTTACGTTTTTTCTTGTCGGCATCTTCTTGAGCATCAGCATTGGCATCAGTAACTAAACCTCTAGCTTGCTTATCACCTTTCAATCTACTTTCTAAAACTTCTTCAACTAAATGATCAGCTCTGAAAATTTCACCAGTTTTCAAATCACGACACATCCAGTCAGAAAATTTATCAACATGACCTGAAGTTTTCAAGACTTCATAAGGAGTCAACATTGTAGTATCAACTTCCAACATATCTTCTTCTAAAATGAAATGTTTTCTCCACATGTCAACGACATTGGCTTGGAATGCACAACCTGGTGGACCATAATCGTATAGACCTGAGACACCACCATAGATTTCAAAAGCTGGAGCAAAGAAGAAACGACGTTTCAAGACGTTTTCAAGGTTTTCACGAGAAAACTCAATTTGTGCAGCGTTTCCTGACATTTTAGTTCTTCTTGAATTTAATTGATTTAAAGATGAAGAAAAACTTCTTTTAACGTTGACTAAGCTGTTGACCTTGAATTTGGTCAATGGGAAAGCAAATTGACGTTGAATTGTGCCCAAAATATTGAACTTCCAATTAAATAACTAAAGACAAAGCTTTAAACGTTTGAATTCAATTTATCAAGATTGTAGTTGAATCCTCTGACTATCGACATCTTTTTTTTTTCTCATCAAAGCTTTGGTGTCACTATTATGTTCTTTCGGAAGAGGCACGACGGCAGGGTTACGTATAAATAATTCATGATGATGACATAAATCACAAAGTTTTGGATCTTAAAAGGCACTAAGCTCTAAAAGGGTTATACCATTAAATTGAGGATTTTTAGTCAATACAAAGTCTGCTTTTTTTGAAGTTCTTTAGTGCGTTAAATCACGTTTGTCGTTAATTTCGGTGCTTTCCGAGCTCAAAATTGAAAGGAAACCGAGCTCCATCTCAATCAAAACCGCAAGTTGACTCGACAATCCCTAGCTGATCGAATCATATATTGTAGCAACTACACTGATTTTCTTTCAATTAAAGTTCATGATTCATTAAGATTTTCTAGTGTACTGAACAGGCGAAACAACCAACCCTCTACCTTTCCGAGCACCTCTATAAATAGTCTCCATTATATCAATCAATTCTTGCTTATCATTGACTGTAAAATTCATTTTATTGTTATCACCAGTTCCAAAGTCACACATCATGTGCTTATTCCTAAAGAAGAACATTATCGTCATGGGGTCATATAATTCATACATCTATAATCGTTAGTGAACAGAGCTTCTTCATAATTCTGAAATCATACTTACTTCATTGAAATCTGGTACTTGATCTATATCACAAAGGTAAATAGCTGCAAAATTCGCAACTTTTTCTGCAACTCCGTAAAGTAATTCATCCATCTTCATACAATCTTTGTCCTATATTTTCTAGTTAGTACAAATGAACTGCAAAGAAGCAAGAGACCATACTCACCCAGTCTCTACCAAATCGTATCACTACTATCCTATCATCCTCTAAGTTACCAATGTTAGTATTCAACTCTTCCCAATAGTCATCTAACTCGAACTCACCTGAAAGAATAGCTTGACCAACATGCCTGTAAATTGTTAGCATAGCTCCCAACAAACATAGTTCCTTCTCAACTTACCATCCTGTGTTCAAGTGTGGTAAAAAGACACTCCCCATTATGTAGAGTCTGTGATATTAATTTAAAATAAATCGTAAACCAAAAGTCAAATAAGTTTACAATTTTGTTTATCGTTTTTCCGGTTGGTAAGGCCACGGAAACATCAAGGCTAAAACTACAAATGCAACATTCATAAAGATTTTTTAAATATATACAACGTTGTTTATAAAGATCATCACTTTTTACAATAGTCACATTAATTTCTTCTTCTGCTAGCTTTTGTAGCGACTTTACCACCTTTTTGCACTTCTTGAACATTCTGTCCTAATAATTCCAGATATTCATCCATCATCATATTATCTACTTCTTCTTCCTCTTTTGCTTCCTTTGTTTGTTCCACTGTCTTTTCATTTGCTATGTCTTCTTTGATATTTTCCTCAACATCAAACTGTGAGAATCTTTGTCTAAATTTAGCCATTCTACCACCGGCATTAATATCAACAACTTCTAAATCAGATCTTTGTGGATTCCACAATGGATGGTTTCTTTGATCTTGTATCAATCTCAGTTCATCCTTTGGGAATTGTGATTTTCTCATAATCACACTACCATCACTTAATTCAGTTTTACAGTTGAATTGATAATAAATTGGTGGTCTTGATTTACCTAGTTTAATTTTTTTCATTGGTCTACGACCTAATGTTGAGTCACCGGATTGACCAGGACCTTTGGCTATGGTTCTTCTCCCCAGTATACTTAGATTAGGTATACTTTTAACAGATGGTCTAAACATGATGTGTGGGTTTCTGTGAGCAGTTTGTCTTCCAAATATTAACCCAAAAGTATATAGTTCTTAAAATCGTTCATAGATTTTTTTTCTCGAAAGATTTCGCGAAACATAATATTGGCGACGGTTGGGGAAACATCATGGTAGACTAGCACAATTCAATACATTCTTAAAACAACTATATATCTATATCATTTTGCTTGATGAAATCCGTCAGTCCTCTGAGCTGTTCTTCTCCCTTTTTGTTGAAACGACCTACAGATTTCAAGATTTCCTCGTAGTTGGCCTCTTTGACATCAAGCTCGAAATCTTCGACATTTTCAGTTTCATCTTCATCTTCATCATCCTCTTCATCATCAAAGTCTTGGTCCACCTGATCAGCTTCAGATTCTTCCTCATCACGATCTTGTTGCCCGTCTTTTGCTTTTTTTCCTTCCATTATAGAGGCTATCTTCTCAGAATCAAAATTGGCACCATCACCAAGAACCTTTAATTTATATCTCATTAATTTTCTGATCTTCAACAAAGTTAATCTATCAAACCAACCATCAAAAAAATCACATTCATTTCTAATTGATGCACTTTGCAACAATTTCTGAACATCACTATCGGTTAAATTGTCCATTTGAAATGATAATGAAATAGGTAATGACGTACCATCAAATTTGAAAAGACTTGCAGTCTGATTTGGTATATCTGTAACGAAATGTTTTGGAATTTTTTGAGTGTAATTCGAAACCCTAAACGACTCAGTTTGGTATTTTTTATAAGAAGAGTCACTTCTTGGATCAACACCAAGTTTGATATATGATTGTCTCCAAGGACCTTTCGTAAAAGTATATGAGACTTGTGGCAACGCGAATTTCAGACAGCCTTTCAAAGGAGTTGGTAATGTAGCCTCAATATGTTTTCTAATCCATATTGGCTTCTCATCGAAAAGCACATGAAGTGCCTCAATTGTTTTCAATATATCTCTATAAAATGCATTTTGAGAAGTGGATTGAAATAGCTTTAGCTGTTCCTTTAATTCAGATGTGGGTTCAAGAGGAGTTGGTTCATTGAATTTTATTATAATTGAGTGCAGCTTGATATAATTATTCCTTGTGATCAATTTCCCTTCTTTAAACACTGTCGATAAGTTTTTCTTGAAATTATAATTGAAAGGTAGAGGTATCGATGAAAATCTTGGAGGCGGTGGTAAATCGAAAAGTTTTTTCTCCTTAATATCAAAATCCCAAGGTTTGTCATCTTGTTCGAACTTAAGTTTCTCTTTAATCTTAATTAGATTCAAATCGTGAATTGACTCGTCAATATCTTGTGTAAATTTTGAGTTCTTAACCTGATACTGGAAATCTGACATTTCTCTAAATCTGAATGTCTTGTTGATAATAGCGACTGGTGCCATCTGAGCTGGTTTTCTACCATTAGCATGTAACTGCCTCAAAGTCTTTCGAATGTCCCCATTGTTCTCGGCCAACTCCTTCTTTGGAACTTTTAGCTTGATCACTATATGTTCACGATTGTTTATCTTTGCATTCACAGGATGTTCATAGAGATTTTTTGTGAATCTCAGCTCTAGAGGGGCCTGATCATCCAAACATGATTCTATGATCTTGGATTTCCCACCCACCATATCAAAAGCCTTGTCGACATTCCGCACTTTCAAAGGAAATTCGATACAGGAGATGTGCGGTATATCCAGTGAGTGCTCTTTTGCCAATTGCTTGCCCATTTTTTATCTTAAGGTTAAACGCTTAGCTTATCTTATTCGTGTAACTTCAAATGTATATAAAAGGTAAACAACCCAATCCTTCTCCGCGAAAATCCTTGCAGCACCCATTCAGCATCCAGACACCTCGAGGGGCTCATCCAAACACCAATTAGAAATCCAATCACCACCAAATTTCTAGCCCGTCAATGGATTTTTTTGGGACTAAAATCAAAAAAAACTGGGACTTTGCTGATACGGCCACGAAAAATTGGCAAAAAATTGAGAATTTTTAAACTATGCAATGTCCCGGACTCGAACCGGGAGCTCAAAGATGGCAACTTTGAATTTTACCCTTAAACCAACATTGCGGGTCTTCGGCCTAGGAGTTTCCCACTAAACCAAAGTTCTAATGTGTAATGTTTCCAAACGTTTAGTTTGAAATGTCATGTCAAGCCCCTGGTTAGGGACACAGCAGCAATTTTTTCCCAACTTTATACATTAGTCATTTGAATTTATATCAGAAATATTCTATTGAATTTCATCTAATATAGCTCATCTTTCTTCATTATAGAGCCCCCCCCTCCTGATTTGTGTAGAAGATTAGCCACCAAGTTGTCGTTAATTTCATATAGCAACCTTTTACCCCGGCAAAATATCATATTGACCTTTGTACTCAAACTCATGCCAGATGGTGTCATTGTGTTAACCATTTCATTTGGATATTCTTCTGTCATTTATGCTATGTTGTATGTGTGCACTATCCACATTAAAGCTTCAAACTGAGACTTATAGATCACTATTGATCTGTAATCTAGTTCGACTCTACGCTGGAAGGATCCAGTAACTAAGCTCTCATATGTGATTCATCGGTGTTCCATCTACCAAGGCAATAGGAAACCAAGGCTTTATATTTGATCATGATAGTTAAAGGATATATTATGAGTTTACAATTTATTGTGTAGAAACAGTTTCATTTTTATATTGTTTAGAAAATACTGTCATCAGCCCACGGGTCAGAAGCACGCCCCGTTTTAGCAAAAATAGGATAGATCTGGTTTCTGTGCAATTGCTAACTTGTAGCAACATAACAATAATAATCAAGGCTCAATTCTTTTATAAATACATTTGGAAATCACCTATTAATTTAAATTAGTTGCAATCACTATAATATAAGAGACCATAAATATTTCAATCGCTACAACATATACACTATAAAAATATAAATCATGTCTGGTAACGTTTTGGTTGTTTCCAATAGAATACCTGTCACTTTGAAAAAAACTGAAGATGGACAATATCAATATAATATGTCATCAGGTGGTCTTGTTACTGCATTACAAGGTTTGAAAAAAACTAGTACTTTCCAATGGTTTGGATGGCCAGGTTGGGAAGTTCCAGAAAAGGATCAAGCTAAAGTTACCAAAGATCTTGATGAAAAATTTAATGCATCACCTGTTTTCCTAAGTGATGATGTTGCTGAATTACATTATAATGGATTTTCAAATTCAATTCTTTGGCCATTATTTCATTATCATCCAGGTGAAATAAATTTTGATGAAAATGCATGGATTGCTTATAATGAAGCAAATCAAGCTTTTGCCAATGAAATTATTAAACATGTTAAAGATAATGATGTTGTTTGGGTTCATGATTATCATTTAATGTTATTACCTGAATTATTAAGAGATATGATTGAACAAAAGGGGATAAAAAATGTTAAATTAGGTTGGTTTTTACATACACCTTTCCCATCTTCAGAAATTTATAGAATTTTACCGGTAAGACAGGAAATTTTAAAAGGTGTATTAAGTTGTGATTTAGTTGGTTTCCATACATATGATTATGCTAGACATTTCTTATCATCTGTGGAAAGAATCTTGGGTGTTAACACTTTACCAAATGGTGTTGAATATAAAGGTCGTTATGTTAATGTTGGTGCATTCCCAATTGGTATTGATGTTGATAATTTTACTCAAGGTTTGAAAAAACCAGAAGTTATTAAAAGAGTTGAAGGGTTAAAGGCTAAATTTAAAGATACCAAGATTATTGTTGGTGTTGATCGTTTAGATTATATTAAAGGTGTCCCACAAAAATTACATGCTTTTGAAGTTTTTTTAAATGAACATCCAGAATGGATTGGGAAAGTTGTATTGGTTCAATTGGCAATTCCATCAAGAGGTGATGTGGAAGAATATCAATCCTTAAGGGCCACTGTTAATGAATTAGTTGGTAGAATTAATGGTAATTTTGGTACAGTGGAATTTGTTCCAATTCATTTCATGCATAGATCAATTCCATTTGATGAATTGATATCATTATACAGTGTAAGTGATGTTTGTCTTGTTAGTTCTACACGTGATGGTATGAATTTAGTTAGTTATGAATATATTGCATGTCAAGAGGAATTGAAAGGTTCATTAATTCTTTCTGAATTTACTGGTGCTGCACAAAGTTTAAATGGGGCATTAATTGTAAATCCATGGAATACAGATGAATTATCTCAAGCAATTAATGAAAGTTTAACAATTCCAGAGGAGAAGAAAGCTGCAAATCATGAGAAATTATTCAGTTATATTTCTAAATATACCAGTGCATTTTGGGGTGAAAATTTTGTTAAAGAACTGTATAGAATTGATAACCAGAATTAAAAAGAAGGAGGAATTATTAGGTTATCTATAAAAAAACACATTGTTTATAATAAATGTCATCATATTATATATCTATGTATTGTGCTATATCTTTGTTGGATAAAACATTCTTTTCAAATATGACTTTGGATTTTTCGCTAAAAGTTTATCACAATCTATTATTTGAGCTTCAAGTTCATTTTGTAAAGATTTAACATGTTCATTAACACAATCTTCACCTGCTGTAGTAAAAGTCTCCAATTCATTTATATATTGAATTTTTTTTTTTTGATATTGTAAACGAACTTGTGATTCTCTTTGTGGAGAAAGTATAATTAAAGCCACAATGAATAGGGCACCTGCAAAAAATTGTGTATAAAGATATGGATTTTTCAAAGTTTCATCTCTTAAAGCTAATGCAATAACTTCTGTTGGTAAAGAAAATAAACCTAAAATCATATTTAATATAGCCCAACCTGATGCAAATTCTTCAGGTTTAAAAGCATCAGCAACTAATACTGCACTCATAACGTTCCCCACACCGATAGTGGCACCAATAAGTAATGCACAAAATAATAAAGATATAAAAGTTTTAGCATTTATCCAAAATCCCATTATTAAAATACATAAAGCCACATCTAATACCAATGGGAATGTAACACGACCAATAAATCGATCTGCGAAAAATCCCATAGCTGGTCTTCCAATTGCCTGAGAGGCATTCATCAATGCTGTTAATGTTGATGCCTGTTTTGATGTAAGTCCAACACTTGTTGAATAAGAGGCATAAGAGAAAATAACCATATTATAACCAACAATACTTAGGGCAAACCATAATGTGATGTACCATAATGAAGGATTAAGCAGTACATTAGGGTTAAACATTAATTTTGTGTGTTTTTTAAAATTTTGTAAAGTTATAGAATCTCTCTTTATGGGGATTCTTGGTCTTATAAAGAATATAGATAATCCCATTATGACAAATGTAGTTATCCCCACCATACGTAAAGCCCAACTTTGATCACCAGTTTTATGAATTGTAGCGTTAACAGAGACCGAATATATAACACCACCTAATCCAGTACCACCAAAGCAAATCCCCATTGCTGAACCTCTTTTTTTCAAGAACCAACCTGGTACAACGATATTTGCAGGTACAAATAAAAATGCATATGAACAACCAACAATAACACCTTGACAGACATAAAGATGCCATATCTTTGTAGCAAATGATGCTAATAGATAACCTAGGAAATGTGTCACGCATGCAATGGACATTGTTAGTTTAAACCCGATTAATCTCATTATAATCATGGCTAAAGGTGCACAGAATTGGGCACAAAATACAATGATCCCAGCTATTAATGCAAAATCCATTGGTGTAGCACCGGGGAAAGTCTCGTTATCCAAGTAGAATTGCAAGAAGATACCAAACCCAGCATTAGCACCCCATGTTGAAGCCTGGATAGCCAACACACATACAACACAGACCCAACCGTAGCCTCCATCTGGTGGGAGATCCACTTCACCAGTGGACTGGTTTGTGAAGATCCTTGCCACGTTCGAAGAAGGTTGTTCCAGTGGGACATCGTCTTCATCTTCGTCCTCTGGAAGATCCTGCTTGGGATATATTGTCTCTTTATCGTTCTTCTCATGATACCTCTGAGCGTTATCGTTCAAGTAGATTGCATCAGCTATAGAGAACTGCTTCGTCAGTGCTTGTTCGAGCGTAGGCTCATTATCCAGCGACTCGTGGCTCTTTCTGCTGGTTGTCCGTGAGACTGCAGAGGTGGCAGAAGGGCGTCTCCTGGCAAAGCTGGTTATCGACGACCTTCTGGAAGTTGTGTGGGACTCTTGGTTGAGCCTGGACTGCTTCCTGGTGAATTGCTCGTTTAGTGCTCTTGGCTCGTACTCGTCTTGGACAGAGCTTGCTGAGGACGTGGACTCATCAGACATCTTTTCCTTTGGGCTCTGGACATGTGGTTGGAAGTTAAAGTGTTGATGTTTGAAATGAGTCTTTAATCTTCAACTCTTAGTAATTGCGGAGTTTTTCACCGAATTGGTAATTGAAAGATAGCCAAACAATAAACTCAACAGACAATCCACAATGAGGACAAAATGGGTGCTCACTGACAGACTATCCTCTACACAGTCACAGTACTTGAAGACCACACTCTATTCCTTCTTCAATGTGCAAAGACCACTGGGGAAAATCCTACCACCAGGATACCATCTAATGTACTTCAATCCTCAGCATGAAGAGGATAAACTGGCACCAGATGGCTACGATGCCCATCAACAACCTTTGACCCCGTTCAAGAGAAGAATGTGGGCAGGAGGACAGATAGATTTCTTCAAGCCTATCGCATTGGATCAAGAGTCCCACTGTCTGGAATCCATAAAGACATCGAGAAGGATCCAAAATAGCCATATAGTCACTACAATTAGAGAAATTATATCCAATAGCCAAATATCCATAGTGGAGAAAAGATCACTCATATACGTAAATGAGCCATATCAACAAGTTAAACCAGTGTTCACAAGGTATCACCCATTACATACACATCTCTTAACGCCCACGGATATACTACTGTTTAGATATTCAGGTCTAAGTTTCAATGCACATAGGATTCATTATGATAAAGAATACGCTTTAAAAGAAGGATACCCGGGGAAATTGGTTCATGGTCCTTTATCCATAATATTGCTATTAGAATGGATATCCACTTTATTTCGAGATATATCAATCAAATCGGTAAAATATAAGAATTTTGCTCCATTGTTTTGTAACAAACTGTTAAAATTGGCAATGAGTATAGAATCAGATACAAAATATCACATATGGATCGAAAATAATACAGGTGAATTGTGTGTTTCTGGGAATATAGAAGTTCAACCGGATATCAAATGATATGTGAACTAGAATAATAACCTTGTTTATTTAAATCAGTTTCAGTTTTAACCCAATGTTCCCATTTTGTAGAAGATTTTGGATCAGTATCAGTCACAATGACTTTAACTTTTGTATCAATCACCAAAAAAAATACACTGACATCTCTCATCGTCATTGCTAATCCCAACTCTGGGGAAACTTGTGATTCATTTTGAATACTTAAAAGATCCACATTGGGGTTTTGAAGCGTTTGAATCCGTTTCAATACATTATCATCACTTTGGAAATATCGTATAAATATCTCTTGATATTTATCATCAATCATCATCATCATCCTCACCACATCGGGTACCTTATCTGGGTTCAAAAGATCTAAAGAGCAAAAATCAGCCCTTTCACCATGTTTATACTTATAATGTGCACAGTTTCTACATATCCCACCTGAACCCCCAAGCCATTTAGGTTTCAACTCTAGTAGAACTCCATTACAACTTCGATACGTTGTAAATTATTTCCCCCTTTGTATCATTTTAAACCTATACGGTATCAGATTGGGAATCAAAAGACCATATCCATCATTTAACAAAGAATCATCTTGGAAGTTTACACTGACTAATTCTGTATCAATAACCTCAGGTAAATTAGGTTCAATTATATCTTTCATATATCGATAAACTTCATTAGTAGTAATTGTTTGATTTGAATTCCTTAGTCTTAGAAGTTTATCTTGAAAATATCTATCATGACCATGGTAACTGTATAAAATATTAGCTTTCCCTTTCGCAAAGAATCTCCAATCTTGGGGTTTAATTGATATCATTGGGCTTAAATTACCATTGAGTATAATGAGTATAAACAACGTTATACCACTGATAATTTAGGCAGAGATTTCCCCAGGCAGAGTCTAGAAAGAGCTCCGCCTAAAGTTTAGGCAGAGGTCTTCCAGGATCAAATCCGAGGGCTCATCTCCGGAATTAATTTTTCTGTAATAAAAAAAATTATAATCTAATTATGAGATAAAGCATAAATAGCGTATCACATTCATTCCTTCAAGATCTATCTATAGGTCCATATTACCAAAATGGCACCAGAGGAGAGAATCAAGATCAAAAACAAGGACAAGAGACAAAAACTCTTTGCCGCTTTGAAACATGAAAAGAGTAAAGCTCGTCATAAATTACGTGCTGATAGAGCTAAAGAAGAACGTGCAAACCCTGAATTAAAACAAGAAAGATTAGCTAAAAATGTACCTGCAACTATTGAATCTAAAAGAGTTTTCGATGAAACCGTGGGACAGGAAAGAGAAGGTGAAGATGATTTTGATTCTTATTTTGATGGTCGTGAACCAAAAATATTATTAACAACAAATGCAAATGCAAGAAAAGCTGCATATGAATTTGCTGATTTATTAATGGATGCTATGCCTAATGTTACATTCGTTAAACGTAAAAGAGAATATTCAATGAAGGATATTTCAGGATTTTGTACAAATAGAGGTTATACCGATTTAATTGTTATAAATGAAGATAAAAAAAACGTTAATGGTTTAACATTTATACATTTACCAGAAGGTCCAACTTTTTATTTTTCAATAACTTCTTTAGTCACAGGTAAAAAAATTGCAGGTCATGGTAATGCTACAGATCATATTCCAGAATTAGTATTGAATAATTTTACAACAAGATTAGGTCAAACAGTAGGGAGATTATTTCAATCTTTATACCCACAAAGACCAGAATTTGAAGGTAGAAATGTTGTTACTTTACATAATCAAAGAGATTTTATCTTTTTCAGAAGACATCGTTATGTTTTCAGAAATGAAGAAAAAGTTGGTCTTCAAGAATTAGGTCCACAATTTACAATGAAATTAAGAAGAGTGCAAAAGGGTATTAAGAACGAAATCGAATGGGAACACAGACCAGATATGGACAGAGACAAAAGAAAGTTCTACTTGTGATTTTTGCATCTATTCTCTTCTTTCCTATTCACGACTCCATTGTACACTATTTTAAATGCATATCAAATATAATGAAATCTAAATTGTAGCTAAGTTTTCGCGAATGTTCTTTCTATACACTGTCAATTTCCACCGTGTAACAAATCTCGAAAATTCAGAAACGAAAACATAGAAAAAACCTTGTAAAAAGTGCGACATAAACATTGTTGATAAGAGAACGAAACTGTTTTAACAAAGTGAAAATTGATTTTAATCAGGGGCTTTCATTCATCATTTTCCGGCGCTAAGATACCGAAAATTCATAGGGATAGAAACAGAAAAGCATTTGGTGATCAATTGTCGTGGATTTGTTTTTCGCATTATTATTGTTGATTTGTTTTTATTTACCTTTTCGCTATTTCCAATTCATTTGTCTTTTAAAACCCTTTACACTGGTGGATTTAGTTGAAGAGACATTTGATCTATACACTTTTCAAATACCTCATTGCATCGAATTGATTATATTGATCAATTCATCGTTCCCGCATAACGCATTTCCCCTTGCGTGAAGTACCCCAAACACTCATATACAAATAGATCAAATTTTGATAACTTTGGAAACAATGGATATTAACGGTGTGAATAAGATCATTAGTGCATTGGAGCTCATTCATTCTCCCAAGACATCGAATACAGCTCGTCAAGAGGCTCAATCATTTCTTGAACAAGTTAAAAAGCAAGAAGAATCTCCCCTATGGGGGTATGAATTAGCATTACCTTCACAAAGTGCAATTGTTCGTCATTTTGGTTTAACTTTATTACAAAATTCAATTAATCGTGAATGGAATAATTATGATACTGAAAAAAAATCAGCTATTAGAAATTGGATTATTGACCTTTCTCAAAAACTTTTATCAGATGATCCACATTTTTTAAAAGAAAAATTAGCATTTTTATGGGTAGCTGTTGCTAAAAGATGTTGGGGTTCTTTCCTTGTTATTGATGAAGATCAACAGGCAACCTCACAAAAATTAGCTGAAGGTTGGTCATCAATGGATAAAGATCTTTATAATTTATTTCAAAGCAGTCCTCATACAAGAGAATTATCTTTAATTATTTTCAGAACTTTATTTGAAGACGTTTATATCTTGGATGATTCAATCACTTCCAAAAGAAACTCTGTTCTCAATTCATTATGTACTCATGTACTTTTACCAGATACATTACTGAATGAAATTTATGAAAGAAATGTTAATTTAGATCAATCAAAAGCTACAACTGAAGGTTGGTTTATTATTTGGCAAGAATTATTAACCGAATCTATAAGGAATAACGATGAAAGAAATATCATTAAGATTTTGGAAACTTTCAAAACTTGTTTGAATTGGCCATATAGTAGCTTATTGAGCAAATCCCAAATCCTTAAATCATTATTGGATACTATAATTCTACCTCATATCAAGATAAAGATCTTATCTGTTGATTGCTTACATATCCTTTTCACAAGAAGTTTCAATGAAGAAGATGATTTTGAACAAATTGTTGCAACCATATTCACTACGGATTGTATTAGATTATTATCTAACATCTATGCAAGCATAAATAACGATCCAGATGATATTGATGATGAGATTTACGTTTTCACCAAAAAATTCACAGAGATGGTTGTTGGACTGGGTGATCATTTGGTGAGAATCAAGAGAGAAAAATCCGATGTGGCAAGTTATCTCAAATTAATTTTAGCTACTACAACAAATTCAAGTCTAACTGTCAGTTGTATTTCCTTGAATTTTTGGGGTTATATGCTTAGAGAAGATGAAAATGTGGAAATAATAGAATCAATCGTTCCAGATCTTTTGGAAGTCGCTGCGTCTAAACTGCTCAATTATGGTGATTTCACAGAGGAGCATATAAGTCAAAAATTCTTAGCATTGGATTTCAATTCACAAGCTGAAACTTATCCATTTTTGGCTAATTATAAAAGACTTGTTGATGATATTATTAGATTGATCGTATGTGTCAAATTTGAAATGGGTCTTCCTTGGTTGAACAACAGATTAGGTTATTTTTTCTCTTCTGAGATTGGTGCTCAAGCACTTTCAAGCCCTAAATTGGATTATCATGGAGAGGCTTTCTTATTGGCCATTTCGCAACTAGAGATTACAGAAGCATCAGTAAGAGGGATTGTGAGGTGGAAAATCTATTATTCCAAAGCAGACTACAATGAAAGATTAAAAGAATTGTTACAACAAATTGAAGAATTAGCTGATAAGTTATTAAACTTAGATTTGAAAGATCCAGTTCTTTTGAAAAGATTGGGTCAAACATTCGTTCAATTTACACCATTGCTTAACAACAATATGATTTTCCGTATCATTGAAAGACTGTTAACTTTAGCTACGTTTCCATACCCTGAAAATTCTACCGATGACCAAACAAATGTCATCAAAGATTTGAGAGCAAGTTGTACTACTGAATTAAGTAGACTAGCATACATGATGCCAGATAGTTTAAAGGATATCTTGGAAGATCTTGAAAGAGTCATTGAAGGACTATTACCAAAACTTGCACATAATGAAACAATTGCCCTAAAATCATTCCTCTTGGTTGTATCCCAAAGATCTTCAATTCCAAATAAAGATGAAAAATTCATCAATATCGTGGAACCTGAAATTGCAGCATGGACAAATCCAGAGACTATGAAAGGTCTTAGTGATTTACCTTGGTTTATGGAAAGATTGGGGATTGTTCGTATCGCAGATTATTTCAAATCAAGAAATATCAGTCCAGGTGCTGATTTATTAACCATTCCAATGGATGAAGAAGGTTTAAAATTAAAAGCTGAATTGAAAGATAGATGGGGTTCAATTTTTCCGATAAGAACAACAAGATTATTTATTCAATACACCATTGAAAAATTACCACATGACACGCCTGAATATAAAAATTTGTTAAAATTATGGGCTCCGAGAGTTGTACCTATTGTACCGCATGTCTTGCAACTGTTGTACCAAATCCAAGCATATCATAATCCAGATAACTGGAAAGACTTACCAGATGTTGTTCAGTCTTTTGTGAAAGATAGTGTTACTGAAAGATTTTGGCATATGGGTGTTTCAATTCAATCTAGAGATTCATTTTTAGAAGAAAGTGAGAAAGCTATGAATACACTTAGGGATTTTGCTGATTCTGTTGGTCATATCATCAGATATACAAGAGAGTATGTCTTTTTGTGTATTTCTTCATTCTGTCAATTAGAAAGCACGTTTTATGAAATCCCAGATGTTGCTAATGTGTTTTGGAGAGCTGCTACTGGTGAGAAAATTGGTATAACATTACATTCTTGGAAACATATAATCAATGTTAGTTTGAGAGGTATAGTTAAATATTGTCCACCTCAAAATGTTCAAAGTTTCATGTCTGTGTTATTACCACAAATGTATAACACTTTGGATGAATTATTAATGGATAAATGGGAGAAAGTCTATATTTCAGGATTGACCATTGATGAAAATGATGAGGAATTATCAGAAGAGATGATGCAAGAACATCTATTGAGACAAGTGACACAGGTTGTTATCAGATTACTTGTCGATTGTGTTGGTCAACATGGTTATAAGACCGCTTTAAGTCCTACACAAAAGGAGATTAGAAAATTAATGGTTAATGATAAACAAGTTTTAGCATCGTTCTTACAATTAATATGTCATTTGATTGTCTTTAAGGATTCCAAGACCTCATTTAATGCATTATTGATCCTTAGATCATTTTTGAATGAAATTTTATTAAAAGATGAAGAAGTTGATGCATTTTTGGGGGATACTTTAACCAAATCATTGGTCTATGTCCTAACTGATGATTTCTATCGTGAGTCATGTAATGATGCAGCATATGTTTTAACCACAGTTTACGTTGGGTTAAGAAATCGTGGTTCATACATCACTACAGTGATTAAGGAATTATTACCAAATACTACAGATCAACATATAAGAAGATTAGAAGAAGGTTTAGCAGATTCAAAAAATTTGAGAGATCAAAGAAATGTACTTTTAGATTTCATTCAACAAGTTAAAAGTGAGGATCATGATGATGAAAAATATAAAAAGGATAGAAATAGACAATTAGAAGCTATCACACAGAAGAAGAAGAAGAATGAATCAGATATGATGAATGATCCTGGTATAGAGAATAGTGCATTGGGTAATTTGTTTGGAGATGAGTGAATCAGATCGTGGTGATTGTTTTTAGAACTTTAAAAGTATATATATAATTGTTTTTCCTATAAATGAAGGATTCTGCATTTTGAGTACGTGTATCTTCAGTTTCATTAAATCGAATTTATTAAAACAATTCATTAATTCTCAATTATATCTATATTATATCAATTTTGTTAAAATCTATGATTTGATTACCAGACATCTTCTTGATATTTGTTTAAAGTTTTGAAATTTCTAATAATTTCATGAGCTTGATCTTCAGTTAAACCTTTACCTTCTGAAATGATTTGAATCAATGCATTGTTAACATCTCTAGCCATTTTAGCAGCATCACCACAAACATAGATGAAAGCACCTGCATCAATTAATTTCAAAATTTCATCTTTTTGCTCTAATAATTTATGTTGAACGTAAACTTTTTTAGATGATTCTCTTGAAAAAGCAGTGATTAATTCAAATGATTCACCCAATGTTTTAGCATATTGTGGCCATTCTTCTTTGTAAAGGAAATCTTCAGATGAGTTACGAGAACCGTAAAATAAAACAGTTTTACCAATTTGAGAACCAGCCTCAGCTTGTTTAACACGATCTCTAACAAAACCTCTAAATGGAGCAACACCAGTACCTGGACCAATCATAATGACTGGAGTAGATGGGTTTGAAGGTAATCTGAAAGTTGAACGACGAACATGGACAGGTAATTTGTATTTCTCTAATGATTTTCTTGGACCTGATAAATCATAAGAGATCCATGGTTTTGATGATTCACCATTTTGAGCAATTTCAATATCACGTAACAAGTTTGTAGCAACACCGGTGATTAATCTACCATCTTCAAATTTATCAGCTTCGACAACGGCGGTGATATGAACAGTGGTTTTTTCATTCAATGAAGATGATGAAATTGAATAGTAACGAGGTTGTAAATGAGGTAAAGATTCAATCAAGAATTCTAATGGAATCTTCCATTTAGTACCATTAGATAACACGGATAATGCTTCAGCTAAATCGTATTTGTTCGAATGGATTTCCTTGGCAAATGCATCTTTATCTTTACTTAATCTTTCAGTTTCAGCCTTGGCTTTTTCAGTTGGGGCAAATTGTTTTAAAACGGCAAAAGTTTGTCTTGAAACTGGACCACCGATTTCCTTATAATGACGGAAAATAGCACCAACGGTAGCTGGTGTTGGGAATGGAATATGAGCAGTTGAGTCCAATGGTTTCAAATCAATGACTTTTTCCAAATCTTCGCTTTCTAATGAATCACTTAAACTTGTAATATGGTAAAAAGCTTTTAATTTCTCATTTGAGTTTGATGGCCAGACAGCTAAATGATCACCAGTGGAGTAACGTAAGTTTGTTTGAGAAAGATCAAATTCAGCATGGATACATGATCTATCTTTAACGTTGAACAATTCCCTAGAAAGTGAAACAGGTGCTAAATATGGGTGTGAATGATCGAAAGGACCTAATGATAAGTCTTTTGAGCTATCCAAGTATGAACGATCTGGTTCACCTAAGAACACTTTATCTTCTTCGAATTCACCTGGGTCCAAAGTGGAAAGGGTGAATGTTGGTTCAAATGATTCTTCGTGTTCATCTAATTTCAAGAAATCTTTTAAAATGTCCAAAGTGGCTTCTTTCCAACTCAAGTAGTCTTCATCCAATGTACCAGCACCATCATCACCTTTACCAAATTCACCAATTAAGCTAGCGCCAGCGTTGCTTAAAAAATTATGAGCTTTTTGAGATGCAGCGTTATAAAATTCATAAGTGGTGTTTCCTAATCCGAATAGAGTATAGTTGATATTTTCCAATTCACCTTCGCTTTGAGAACTCAAATATTCTTCAAATTGTAATGAGGAATCTGGGAAATCACCTTCACCATAAGTAGCCAAAAAGAGTGAAACTGGAACTTTCAATTCGTTTAATCTATCGAAATCATAGTCTTCCAAATCTGCCACCATAACGTTCAATTTGAATTTGGATTTCAACTCCTTGGCAAACTTGTTGGCATAGTCTTCTGTGGTACCGGTTTGGGACCCGTATAGGACCAAATACTGCTTGTTGTTCAATTCCACGGTTTCTGTGATGTCTCTTGAAGTTGCAACGACCTTGGTTCCGTCGTCTGGAACCGCCCAGATCACGCCTTTTGTGAAATATGCTGCGATGGCAAGGGCTAGCGCCACAAGCACGGAGTAGTCTAGAGTGTCCAAAGCCATGTTTTCCAGGGTTCTTTAGCGATGTTTTGGGTTCTTGGATGTTTGTGGACTGTTGTCTTGTTGATTCTGAAAGATGTGGTTTTTTTTGTAGCGCGATGGGTTTTTTTAAACGATTTCGAAAAACAGGTGCAAAACGTAAACGAGATTGAATAATTCCGGTGGTCGGGATTCAAGTGGAATTTACTCTTGTTGAATTTGAAGGCGAAGATGCTTGACGTTGTGGAGGTTGTAGATGTCCTTGAGTCTATTACTTAGATATGTTTGGTCTTTGCTGGGAAAAAAGGCCTTTTTGGTTATCTAACGGTTCAAATATGATCGTTTAGACACGGTCGCGTGAAGCGTGAAACAGACTTTAAAAGGATTACGAGAAGTGACATGAGTGTATTCTAGAAAATAGCCAAAGCTATCGAAGTGCAAAGTACGCTTCTTGATAAAGAATTAGCAATATAGCTCTAGATAAGAATATAAGAATGCGGTTTTGCATTCCGAAAAGGATCAAGAATCAAGATCAAGAGATACGTCCGAGCTAACGGTTTTGAGAAAACTACAATGGGTCCTTAAAATGTAATTCTATGTTCATTCAGCAACAGAACCATAGGTAGAATCAATGGTAGCATTGATACGACCCAAGAACTCATCAGTATCATCATCACCAACATTATAAATGATTCTTGCAAATTCCACAAAAGCTTCTCTTGTAAATTCAGCTTTAGCTCTTCTCCCGACACTGTATTCCACAATTTCTTCATTATCCGATTTAATCACACTTCTATTCACATAGTCAGCCTTATCTAATGACTTCAAAAATTCAATGATGGGTAGATCTAATACATCCAAGTTGTTATGTAAGTCAACACCAAAATCTTTATGTAAAATGTTCAACAATTCCACTTCATTCATATGGTTACTTGAAACCATAATCAATGAAATCACAGTTAATGATAATCCACTAGCTGCTAAATTTTGATCTGTAGTTAACGAAGGAAAAGCTTCTTTGTTATTTCTATAATCATTTCTTTCTTCCATCAATTCACTTTGGAATAACGAATTAGCCTTCGGTAGCCATTGACTCTCTAATTGAAATCTTATATATGGATCAGCAATCTTATTGATTAAAATATATTGTTGAGTCTTGGTTTTGGTTTCTTTCCTTTTACCTTGTACAAAGACTTCTTTTGTTGGCATTTCTTTTATGGAAAGACCATACGTATCTTCCAAAATATCATTAGCCTGCACTAATGCAGAATTGAAATTCACTTTGGTGAATGAAACATCTTCCCATGCATGTCTTTGTAGATTAGCCTTGGTAATTGGTGTATTTGAATAGTTCAATGCTAATGCGGTTCTAACGATCTTTGTCACGATTCTAAACTCTGGAGAATCCAACCTTATTTGCTCTTGGTTTTCTTCTTCGTAGTCATCAGACAATTCTTGAGGAGAGGCGCTCATTTCGATAATAATAGTTCACTATTAATGAACCAAATAAACATTATAAAACACAAATCTCTATCATCTGTTTACGCGACGCGACGAATAAAATATAAATTTCGCGAGTTACTCATTACATAAGACATGATGTAATCAACGAGTGGTGTCCAGGTGTTGCATTCCAAGATTTTAGTGGCTTTTTATAGTTCTATTTATATAACATTACATTACAATAAAGAACCTGCTTTCAAGTTTTAGCTCGTACATTGAGGCATTGAAGAATACGAGGTGTGTTCAATTGATCTATTTTTAACGCACAGGGAGCACATAAGAGGTCACACAAGTGAGAGTAGAGATATTGAAGAAAGTTTGCATTGTTTATTGCTATAATATGTCACAAACTGTTGATTTTGAACAAGTTAGAGATTTCTTAATTGAACTTGCTAAAGAAGCTGGTGAAATTATTAAATCCAAATCTGGTAAAGAGACTTTTGATGATAAAAAAAATTCTGTTGATTTGGTCACTGCAATTGATAAATTAGTGGAAAAGACAGTTTCAACCAAGATCAATGCTAAATTCCCTGATTATAAATTTATCGGTGAAGAGACTTATATTGAAGGTGAAACCAAATTAAGTGATGATCCAACGTTCATTGTGGATCCAATTGATGGTACCACTAATTTCATTCATAACTTCCCATATTCATGTATTTCATTGGGTTTCACTGTGAAGCAAATTCCACAAGTTGGTGTTATTTTCAATCCACATTTAAATCTGCTTTATAGTGCAATTAAAGGTCAAGGTGCATATTTAAATGGTGAAAAATTACCAAATTTATCAGAAAGACCATTAACTTTACAAAGCTCAATTATTGCATTGGAATCAGGTTCTGATAGAGAAGGTGAAATTTTTGATGTTAAACTAGAAACTTTTAAATCATTACTAAGTCGTAATCATGGGTTTATCCATGGATTTAGATCATTCGGTTCAGCAGCCATGAACATTGCACACACCGCTACTGGTCAATTAGACAGTTACTGGGAAGGTGGTTGTCAAAGTTGGGATGTTGCAGCAGGTTGGGTCATCTTAGAAGAGACTGGAGGTAAAGTTGTCAGTGGTAATAAAGGTGGCTGGACCACTCCTGTTGATAGTAGAGTTTATCTTTTCGTTAGAGGTGCACCTGAAAAGGATCAAAAACAATTCATTGTTGATTTTTGGAGTAACATTAAAGGTCAATTGAACTATTAAAGAGTCATAAGTATTAGACTGGTATATACAAGTTAATTAATAATAATTTCTTTCACTTAATCCTTTTTAAATGCAACTTCTTCAGGAAGTCTGAATGTAGCACGATACATTGGTTTAGTTGGTGCGACTTTTCTAACCATTTGGAAAACAAGATCTTCGAATTTTAATCCATCAAATTTAAGTTCCTTTTTAACTCTTTCATAAACTCTATGTTCAATTTCTGTT
Organism: Hansenula lynferdii; assembly: GCA_030582155.1. Classification (NCBI taxonomy): domain Eukaryota; kingdom Fungi; phylum Ascomycota; class Saccharomycetes; order Phaffomycetales; family Wickerhamomycetaceae; genus Hansenula; species Hansenula lynferdii. The sequence goes on from JAKTWT010000002.1 coordinate 125,151, forward strand.
TCAGTTGGTTCCGGTTCATCTGGACTAAATTTTTGGAAACAATAAGCATGAATCATTGGTAATTGGAATCCCTCCACGTTTTTCAAATCTTCATGATTTTGGAAAATTCCATTAAAATCACCTAAGAATTCCAAGGCACTATCTGGTAAATTCATTACAAAATGATTTGGGAATTGAGGTATATCCCATTCAACCATTTCTGTAATCTCTTTCACGTTTCTCTTGGCAATCTTCTTTTGTTTCTTCTGTATTTCACTAATAACACCTTTTTTATCATGTCTTAGTTCATCAATGTATTTCATACAGTTATGTATAAATTCATGACCATTCACATTATATGGAGTAACGAAATGCCCCACTTTATTATTTTCAATGTTTTGTTTCAAATAATGGAAACTATCAGGATTTAAATCATTAGCAAGTGCAATAACATGTTTTTTACCAGCTGGAACACTAAATGGTCCTACACCACCCATAACATCAACAACCAAATCACCTTCTTTGAAAATATTCACCAATCTTTCATGTTCAGCATGTAATCTTGAGTTCCAATAAACTTTTTCAAAATTGAAATCGAAAAGACATCCTTGTTCTTTATGTCTAACATTCAAATCATCATCACCTGCAAGCACTTCCATCTTAAAAGTTCTAAATTCTGTATCTATACTATCAACTTTATTCACCACGGTTCTAATACTTGGATTTTTCGATAATAGCACTTCACCAATCAAATTCTTATATGGTTGATAATCTTCTCTCAGATTTATATGTGCAATATGACCAGTTTGTGTGAAACCAGATGGGATATCTTGTAATAAATTTTCTGGTAAGATAGCACCCAAGATTTCATCAGTTTTCCAATAATCATAATCAACGATCAATTCGTAATCTGCCAATGTGATACCATGTTTTTTAAAATAACGTCTACAACTTTCACTCAACACTTTTGGAGCATCAGATATACGTTTAAGTCTATCGGTAAGTAACACCGCTCTAACGCTATACTTTCCCAATTTTATCACGTTTTTAATATTTCTAGCATATAGCACATCCTGTGGGTGAGCTCTAATAAACTTGGCGATATCTCTTGGATCATCAAATCTAGCTCTTATAACATTTGTCTTGACCGTAAAGAAATCTGTATCCAATGTTCTCATCTGTCTATTAACTGGACATTGTAAATCCAATGAAAAGTTATGTGTAACCATGTTCGAGGATGTTTTGAAATTTCTCGTACTTAGCCTTCTGATACCGTTAACCAAAGGCGAACTGAACATGGAGATCCTTTAGTTGAAAAGTCAATACTATAGATTGTTAGATATAGAAATTTTTTCCTATTGACACTTATAGTTGCAATTCGCGGGTAGTTAAGACTATTGAAATCGGTGTATTTTGTCTCAAAAAGAAAGTTAAGATATTGAAATTGAAAGATGGACTAGTAAAAAACAAAACCAGGTCAATTGATTGTACTTTATAATTTTTCTACTAGTTGAAAGCCTATTGTTTATTGGTTTGCGCCCCCTACCGATGAGATTATTTTAAGGTGTGACCCGGCTAATAAAAACAAAAAAATATAGTCTCTATAGCTAAAGGGCATCTTAACTAAATATCTTTTAAACAACAACTCAACCCATAAAGCTAACCATGGAAATTCTCAGCATATCCAAGTCAAACCAATTCACATATGAAGATGCAGATGCTTCAGACTCAGATCTAGACATTTTATCGGACAATGAAGAACAACAAAAGCATCAAACAGATGAGAATGGATTAAAGAAATCAGTTGTCACACCAGGTGAGCTAGTCACAGATGATCCAATCTGGATGAGAGGTCATGGTACATATTATTTGGAGAATAACACATATAGTTCCGTTGCAGGGACAATAAGTAGAGTCAACAGATTATTAAGTGTTACGCCAATACGAGGAAGATATCAACCAGAAACTGGTGATCATGTCGTGGGGAGAATAACTGAAGTTGGACAAAGAAGATGGAAAGTAGATATAGGTGCCAAACAAGATGCTGTTTTAATGTTGGGATCTGTGAATTTACCAGGTGGTGTTCTTAGAAGAAAATCAGAAAGTGATGAATTACAAATGAGAAATTTCTTGAAAGAAGGTGATTTATTAAATGCTGAAGTGCAATCTTTATTCCAAGATGGGTCAGCTTCTCTACATACTAGATCTTTGAAGTATGGTAAATTAAGAAATGGGTTTTTTTTACAAGCTCCAAGTTCTTTGATTGTTAGAGCTAAAAACCATTCACATCAATTACCAGGGAATGTTAGTATAATCATTGGTGTTAATGGGTATACATGGTTAAGAAAAACCACTGAAGATTTATTAAATGGTAATGCACAATCCAATACCGGTAAGGCTGCATCTGCTGTGAATTCTAGAGGTCAATATAATCCTGGATCCGGTTCTATATCTATAACAAGATTAGAAGAAGAAAGTTCATGGGAAATTTATAGTGATGTTAATGATCAAATATCTTCAAGTGTCAGAAACACCATAACTAGATATGCCAATTGTATTAAGGCACTTGTACATTGTGAAATCGGTATAACTGAGTCAAGAATTATCAGTGCATATGAGGCAAGTATGGCATATGAAAATGCTGGATCATTAGTTGATATTGATGTTAAAGAGACCATTGGACAAAACATAATAACAGCAGAACAATATAGAGGTAATTAGTTTCATATATGCATATAATATTTATATAGATCTATTTACAATGTTCAATGCATTTAATCATTTTTTATCATCACCATTTTTCAATTCTTCAAGACGTTTTTGGAAAGCTGTAGAGATATATTTTTCTCTAAAACTAATTTCTTCTTTCTTCTTAGCATCATCTTTTCTCTTTGCAACAATACACCAAGTTGTACCCAAATGTGTTCTTTTCTCTTCTGTAATTTCTAATCCAGAATCATCAAGAATTTCTCCAATATCCAAATTCCATCTACAACCCCATGATTCCAATCTTTTTTCCGCTCTATTATCTAAAATTTCATTTATGAAATCATATTCACCTCTACCATGTTCCAATAGAACAATTCTACCACCTGGTTTTAACAATGCTGCAAAATTCTTTAATGCCTTTACAGGGTCTTCATGTGAACAAATACCAAAAGCTTCCACAATTGTATCGTATTTAATCGAGGTACTAGCATCAGTCACTGTGATTTGATTATCATCGATATCTTTAACCAATAATTCATCCTTTTTAGATTTATTTTGTGCTAAATCCACTAAATCTTCAGCTCTACCAACAACAAATGCAGCATTTTTATAAGTTGGGAATTCTTCTCTAAATTTTTTATTGGCAATAGCCATCATATTTGCAGCAGAATCCAAGAATGTTATGGAATGGATCTTAGTCATGTCTAAATATTTAACATTACGACCTGTACCACATGCAACTTCTAATACATCACCTGTACAGTGTTTCATCAACCATTTTCTTCTGCTACCCATAAACACAACTTTTTCTTCCCAATCGATATCGGAGTCATAGTCTTCAGCTTTACCTTCATAAAAAGAAGTGGTATCTCTAGCTGGTAAGATTCTATGATTTGATAGATTTTGACTTTTAATGTCTAGTTTGATATCTCCAAGTTCTTCTTCAGTTTTACCTTGTTCTAACAAATCAGCGTATTCTTCCAATTTCAACTCATCTCTTCTTCTTAGTTGACCATTCAATTGCTTGAGCATCAAATCGTCATATTCGCTTGCAACATTCTCACCTTGTCTTTTCTTTATTTCCTCGACTTTTCTTTCTCTTCTCATCACACCACTAACATATTTGTAACCAAGTATTAAGAATAGGATATATGCAATGATATAGTATCTTGTCATGTTCTTGTTGAAATCTGGAGTTCTAGTCTTAGCACCCCATCTCACAATCCAAGAATCAGATTTCAAATCCTCTTCAAGCTTCTCTTTAGCGATTTCTTCTTTAGTCTTGAGTTTTTTCACTGTTGATGGAGCAGTATATAACGGCTTTCTATCAGCTTTTGCCAGTAGAACACTCGAGGAAAAGCATCTGCTCCCCAGGTTATGCCTGTTTATTATCTGTGTGGTTCTCTTGGATATCAGATTTCGTAGCATCATGGCTGAATACTGCTCTTTGAACCACTGAGCTTCATAGTATCTTCAATTTTTTTTTGTTTTTCATCTCCGATCTACTCACATAGTTCAATTACGTTTTGGAGTGGGCACATGTTGATGAAGTTTGACATAAAAAGTATCTTTTTGTATCTTTTTGGAGTTTGTTGATGTTTATTGATGTTTGTTGAATATGATTTAAAATGGATGGTATTGAAGACTTTGACTTCATAGATCTTTTCGATGGGTTGAATCACCATGATATACGGCTGGGCTATCTCAAGTTTGTTGGATTGGATCAAGAGGCTTTTGAACAGGTTGAGAAGTTGGATAGAGATGCTTTCGAAGGCAAAATACACGAGATAAGGAAGAAGTTGGATGGAAAGAGAAAAGAGGAAGAGTCCAAGGCTGAAAACAATGCTTTTGTATTTGGATACCCGTTGATGTTGGGACTTGATTGCTCAGCGGCTCAGTTTGAAACCGATACACGGCGTGATGAGCGCAGTGATCCTATTCTAAGATCAGAGATTCAGCATCCGCTCAGTTCAGAATTCCATGAGATCCAGTCTGACCCACCAGATATGAAGAGATCAAGTCTACAGACAGATATGACGCATTTTTGCAGTCAGTTGATGGAAAGAGCATCAAGCCCCTTCACAGACTTGGAATCTTCAAATCATCAATTCAAACGGTTTAAACCGGAAGCAGATGTCTCAAGTGATCAATTCAGACCTATAAGTTCAGAGATACAAGTTTTAACCAGTGATAAAATGTTAGACTTTTGAGCTATATACACAATTCATTTATATGTCTAAAGGAACATCACCATATTTTTCCTTGTATAATCCCAATGCTTTAATCGGGAACAAGAATTTATAATTTGGATATTCAATGGCACATGAATGATTGAAAACACCTTCAATACCTTCAAATTCCCATTCACCAGTTCCTCTTTGACGTTCCATCAAGATCTTTATACCTTGATCGATAACTCTCTTATTTGGATAGTCAGCCAAGATCAATCCAATAACAACCCAAGCTGTTTGTACAACCAAACTTTGTTCACTATCAACATATGTATGAGTCTCTGATGATTTCATAGATTCACCCCAACCACCATCTTCCATCTGATGAGAAACAAGGAAATCACAACCATCACGAACAACTTTTGAATTTGAATATGTTTCACCCACGGTGTTTAAAGCTTCAAGGGCAAACATTGCGGCATATGTAAAGCAAATCCCCCAACATCCATACCATGACCCATCTTTTTCTTGTGCAGATTTAATATAATTTATAGCTCTTTCAATGGCAAAATTCACTTGATCACGTTTATAATTTGAAAATTTACGGAAATATGTTAAACCAAGAACAGATGAATCAGTACATTCAACATATGGATATTCAACCATAATGTTACCAAACACCTCTGCTGGGTTTAATTTTTCTAATAATGTAGTGGCTTTAATTTTTTCATATGTTGCAAATGATCCATATTCAAAAGAATCAACATTTTGTAATGACAACAATACATCAATACCTTCGTTCAAATTTTCTTCTTGAATCAAATCTTTTAAATGTTGAAAATATGGACTGTTTCTAACCATCAATATAGCCTTTAGTGCCTCAGCTGTACAATCACTAACGACATATCCTTGGGTCTTTGTAGAGAATGGCCAGGCACCTTTTCTCTTATCACGGAAACTTCCAGGGACACATTCTTCAGTGAATTGTGACCTCACTAAGAATCTATACCCCTTTTCAATCATTGGATGATATTCTGGGAATTTATCTAATCCAGCCATGAAAAAATATTGTACTGCAAATGCGGTATCCCAAACTTGAACACCGTTTGTACCCATAACTGTTAAACCTTGAGGTCCCATAAACATGACATCTTTAAATCTTTCTTGAAATCTTTGAAATTCAATAGAATCACCACCTTTTTCCACATAAGTGACAATAGCATTGAAATGAGCATTAACAGGTGCGATACATAGATAATCGGTATTTGCAATCTCCTTCTTAATTAGATCAAATGTATAATTCTTGATGTATTTCAAAAACCAATTTGGTCTGATGTATTTTTCATAAGCAACCAATATATTATTTGCCAAATCAAGAACCTTGGAATGTGGATAATATAAATCAACACCACAGACATTATTTCTCTGCTTAGTAAAATCAATTTGATCAAATGGTTTGACATATATCTCTGATCTGATATCTTCAAGTAATGGATCCAATTCACAATGGATTTTGCCAGCAGATAAATACCCCAATGGTAAATAAATGGCTCTTGTATGAACCCACCATCTCCCTGGATGAATTGGTAATTTGTAAGGTAATGCCCATAATTCAGGTGGTGCCGGGTTAACACCTTCCCATTTGTATAAATTCAACACAGCTAGCCATGATTTCCCCCAATGTGGATTTGCAACGGCACCACCTAATCTATGAAGTGTTCTTCTAGCCTTAACACATACTGGATGATCAGCTGGAAGACCTAATAATCTAAGCGCGACATAGTTGATCGAAGTACCAAAACATGTGGATTTATCCACACTATGAAGCCCCCAACCACCATCAACAGGGTGTGCCGTGTTCACAATGTATCTGATGAGTTCGATTCTCTCGTGTTCTGGTATCTTGGTCTTGGTGAAATAACACGTTGCAATATAACCAATTGTCATAAACATTGGACCTTTGTACTGACATGGGAAGATACCACTGTCTTCTTGAAGTTTGCTCAAGAAAGTGGCACCATTCTTTGCTGCTTCGAAAGGTGTCTTTGGAATTGGCAACGACTCTGGCCTATAGTCATCTGTTTGTAGCAGATACTTGACATACTCTGATTGTGGATCTGACTCGATCTCTGACTTGTCTATGTAATCCCAAGTTTCTCTGCCCAGCTCGTCTGTTCTTAGTCTCCAGCGGCTCTTATCCGTGTTGGGGATACCCACCTCGTCAGAGTAGTAGCCCATTGTATATTTATCTATTCTTTATGAGGTAACAGGTCTTTTGTTGAGGAACAGCCATTTTCATAAATAGTTAGCTCATACCAAAACTCGGAAAGCTAAACGAAGCTGCAAACATTCGAGGTCTGCCAACAGAAAGTGTCACTAACCCCAATATGAAAAACAAACAATAAGGAGCCGGACTTTTTCCAAAAACTATAACATTTCCACAGCCAATTACTTTGCTATCAAAACATGTCTGCTGAGAATAATCGTGATGTGCTACCTGGCCAGGTCAAGCCTGTGCACTATGACCTGGACATCTTCAACATCAATGTCCAGAACAACACCTACGAGGGAACTGTGAAGATTGAGTTGGATGTCAAAGAGGACACTGATGAAATCACATTGCACGCTTCTGACATTGAATTCAAAAAGACAGAGATTGCCTATTCCATCACAAAGACTGAGTCAATTGTTGAGGTGACTGATATCAAATATGATCAAAAGGCCCAAACAGCCACTTTGAAGCTTAATGATACTTTAAAAGCCGGGCCAGCAAACAAGGCATCTTTGACCATTTCCTTCGCCGCGCCATTGAAAGATAATATGAATGGATTTTACAGATCTGGATACAAAGATATCAACGGAAAGGATCAAATTCTCTTGTCCACTCAATTCGAAGCCATTGAGGCTCGTCGTGCTTTCCCATGTTTCGATGAACCAAACTTGAAGGCTTCATTCACCTTCTCCATCACTGTGGCTGAAGACTATACCGCTCTGAGTAACACTCCAATTGCCTCTTCTAAAGTTCTTGATGATGGTAAGAAAAAAGGCGCTGTTGAGTCTAGTGGATTGAAATTGGTTAAATTCCAAAAAACTCCAGTAATGTCAACTTACCTTTTAGCATGGGTTGTTGGTAAATTGGACTATGTTGAAACCACCACTGAACGTGCCTATTCTGGTAAAAAAATTCCAGTTAGAGTCTATACATCAGAAGGTGAATCTTCAAAGGGGAAATTTGCCCTTGAAGTTGCTTCAAAAGTTGTTGATTATTTTTCTGAAGTATTTGATATTGATTATTATTTACCAAAATTAGATCTTGTTGCGATTCCATCTTTCAGTTCTAATGCTATGGAAAACACCGCACTGATCACATTCAGAGCCACTGCTTTATTATTTGATGAAACTTCAAGTGATCCAAAATATAGAGAAAAAGTCGCATATGTGGTATCTCATGAACTTGCTCATCAATGGTTTGGTAATTTGGTCACAATGGATTGGTGGGATGAATTATGGTTAAATGAAGGTTTTGCCACATGGGTTGGTTACTTAGCTGTTGATAAATTTTATCCAGAATGGAATACATTTGCCACTTTTGTTTCATCTTCTTTACAAACAGCTTTAGAATTAGATGCTCTAAGAGGTTCACATCCAATTGAAGTACCAATAAAATCTGCCTCAGATATTGATCAAGTCTTTGATGCTATTTCCTATTTAAAAGGTGCTAGTGTAATCAATCAATTAGCATCTACTTTAGGTGTTGATGTTTTCCTTAAAGGTGTTTCCAATTATTTAAAAGCACATCAATATGGCAATGCCACCACTGAGGATTTATGGACTTCAATTGGTGAAGCTTCAAATACTGATGTTGTCGCTTTAGCTGACTCTTGGATTCGTAAAATTGGGTTCCCATATCTTGATGTCAAGACTGAAAATGGAGATGTTATTGTTTCTCAAAATAGATTTTTATCCACTGGTGATGTCAAGGAGGTTGAAAATCAAACTAAATGGTGGATTCCATTAAACATTTCCACTGGTGAAAAAGATGAGGATAAGATTGAAGGACATTCTTTTTCTGAGAAGGATACTACAATTGCAAAATTGGCCAAAAATCATTCATTCTTCAAAATTAATAAGAATTCAGTCGGTGTTTACAGAGTGAAATATGATGATGCAACATTTGCAAATATTGTTGGCAACATTTCCAAATTATCAATCACAGATAAAGTTGGGTTGATTGCTGATACAACTGTGTTATCAGTTGCAGGATCTTATAAAACATCAAAGGCTTTAGATGTTATTAGCTCTTTTAAAGGTGAAACCGAATACGTTGTTTGGTTAGAATTATTGAAAAGATTAGCTGCTATTAGATCATCTTGGTTTGAACAACCTAAAGAAGTTCAAGCTGGGTTACAAAGATTAACACAAGAACTTGTTACACCAACTGCACTAAGTTTAGGTTTTGAAGCATCAGCAAATGAAAGTTTCTTAGACACACAATTAAGAGTTGAATTACTTTCAACTGCTGTCTCTGCTGGTGTGCCACAAGTGGTGGATGAAGCTAAAGAGTTATTTACTAAATTACAAAAAGGTGAATCTGTTGATCCTTCATTGAGAAGTGTCATTTATTCTGCAGTTGTCTCTGATGCAAATGCTACTGAAGCTGATTTCGAAGCGGTTTACAATACTATTGAATCTACTGGTGCATTAGATGCTCGTGAAATTGTTTTAGGTGCCCTAGGTAAAGTTACCAATCCAAAATTGATTCAAAAAGCGCTTGGTTTAATATTGAATGAAGATATTCCAATTATGGATGTTTCATTCATCAGTGTTTCACTTGCTGCCAATACAAAGGCAAGATGGGCATTCTGGAACTATTTAAAGGAAAATTATGAACCAATCTATACACGTTTGAGCAAAAACAGAATTGTCTTCGATAGATTTATTAAATTTACATTGGGCAGATTTGCAAGTGATGAAGCTTATAATGATATCAAGACATATTTTAATGATAAAGATACAGCTGATTTTAGTAGATCTGTTGATCAAGTTTTGGATGGTATTAAAACAAACTCTTCTTGGGTCTCAAGAGATAAGGATGATGTTCAAGAATGGTTGTCATCTCATGATTATATCTAGTTTATATAGTTTATTTATGTTTTGCGATGAGATTTGATGTAGTTTATATATTTCCGAGGGAGCCCTCGGATTGGAATCCGATCATCTCCATACAATATTTGGTTTCTCCTTTACACACAAACAACCTAAATCAACTAAAACAATCAACAATCAACCAAAGTGGACCATCAACAGTTGTTTTAAAATGTCTACATCACTTGCACGTACTATAAGAAATGTCTGGCTTTCGGGTTGGAAGAGATATGCGAAGCAAATGAGTCAAATTGGTGATGCTAGAGCGGGAACCTTAGTTGGGGTTGATGATCATGGTAATGAATTTTATGAAACTGATTTAGATAAAGAGATTCATTTACGTACCAGATGGGTTGAATATGCAGAGACTAACAAGAGATGGGATATGTCACAGATTGAACCTGGTTGGCATTATTGGTTAGGTTATGGTACAAATACACCACCTAATAAATTACAAGGTGAAGAGAAAACTGAAAGAGCATATCCTGTTCCAAAAGTACATGCTCAAAATTATACCGGTACTACAAAGGCATATGTACCTTATAACACTGCGAAACCAAAGTTTCAAAATTGGGAATCCAAAGTTTCTGAAAGGGCCGGTTAAGTTCAATCTGTTTATTTATTAGTGGTTCTACAGCTGCTCATCTATTTATTATTTATTTACACGTTTATTTATTATCATTATGATCATGCTTTAACATACAAATCATTTCTATACATGACGTTTTTGTTTCCTATTGACCACTTGCAAAAGTAGCAGCAACGATTAATGGGAAGACCACTGTAGCATCAGCGTAAATTTTGACAGAATGAGCATCAGATTTTATTTTCCCCCAAGAAACAGCTTCATCAGGTCTTGCACCAGCATCTGAACCATCAAATTCTTGACCAGTATTAATATAAACTGCATAATCAGCACCATTTCTCATCAAACATGCATTACAAATATGATGTTTAACAAGACCACCACCTAAAATGATCATACCTGCACGAAAGGCACCCATTGACATGGAATTAATTTTACGAATATCAGCCACTATATCTAATCTTAATTGTTGTGGAGAAGATTTAAAAGTGTGGAAGAATAACATATCACCAATGGATCCATCAGTTATAGCTGGGCAAAAAATTGGAATTTTGTTCTTATGAGCCCAGTATAACACCGAGGATTCATCATTAATTTCTTTACCTAATCTATCAATTAATTTTGATGGTGTCAAGACAGCAGGAGAATTTGCATCAAATGCATCTTTACCTAATTTCTCAGCAGCTTCTGTTTGTTCTTGTAATAATGTATCCAAGATTGGGACAATCCATTCTTCAAATTTACAATAGTTATCATTTGGTACTAATAAATTACCAATACGATTCATACCTTGATCACGTAATGTAGAACCTTTTAAAGCAAAATCACCCAAGAAAGTTGGTGCAAGACATTTAATTAAATCTTCTTCAATACCACCAGCAGTGGCCACAATAGCGCTAACATGTTTATGTTGAACCAAATGACGTAAAGTATCACGTAGCCCTGAAGAGATTAAATTTGAAGTGTAACCCATAAATACAGTGGTTTTTTGAAATCCTTCATCATCAAATTCACCGGTTTTTTCATGGTCTTCTAAAGTGTCCCTGTGAACACCTCTCCATTTTCTCATCTCATCAATGATTTCACAACCTTCACCCATTGATGAAGCTTGGAACCCCATTGTTCTCATACTCTTGACCAAATCTTTAGCTCTCATATTGACGCTTTCCTCTTTGGAGTAATCGATCCCTTTGACTTCGACATAGTCGTCTGGCACTGGAGCAGATGCCTTCAGCACTGCATCTGATAACAAATCTGGCAATTTCTCGTTCTGTTTGGACATTTTTTAAATTCTTCTTGGTGAACTTGGAATTGTGTCAAGTGTTGATGGGCTTGATAAAATTTTATATGGTACGAGTGGAAAATTTTCGGGCATGGTTTGTGCACGTTTCTTATCTTCCCCGGAAAGTTTGGCTTATAGTGGGAAATCTGGTGAATTGAGGGTTATATATCACCAGATTACCGCTATTTTGAATACTTTATGAGTCTATGGTCAATTTCCCCGAGTATCACCACAATTGTCTCGGTGGGGGCTTTTGGAGCCGTGAATGTTGACACATTATTCGCAATCGCAGGCCTATCACCGTTTGCCAGCCACGACTATATAAACTCCTGAAATCCACATTTCAAATTGAACCACTTGATCACCATACCTCAACTGAAACAATCCATCACCACAATGTCCATGAAAGATCTCAAATCGTTCGAAGAGCAGTTCAAGGATCTCTTGCTCAGCCAGCTCTCCAACCAAATCACCAAGCTAGCAGAGCCCCAGGACTCCTCGAATGCAAAAGAGGACGAAAAGCCTAGAGAACGCAAAAGCAAACACAGAAGCCATCATAGATCCAAGCACGCCAATAGGGAAACAAAAGTTGTCTCTTTCGACTCTGACTCGGATGCTGAAGAGGACACCACCCCGGACGAATTTGAAGGTGTGAAGCTACCATCCAAAGATAAGAACACCCTTATCGAGTACAACGACGCCTTCTTTGAGAAGTATGCCCATGAGTATATCAAATTCACCAAGGAAAACCCAACCACCTATCATGTTGTCAACTATTTTGCCGATTTACTCGAGGAAAACGGATTCACGTACCTTTCTGAGAAGGAAAGCTGGAAAGATTTGAAACAAGATGGGTTATACTATACTGTGAGAAATGGTACAAATTTGGGTGCATTTGCAGTTGGTAACAATTGGAAGCCAGAAAATGGTATTGGGATTATTGGATCTCATATTGATGCCCTGACTGCCAAATTGAAACCAATCTCTAAGAAATCCAAAGTTGACGGTTATGAATTGTTAGGTGTGGCAAACTATGCACATGGTTTATCACCAGCTTGGTTTGATAGAGATTTGGGTATCGGTGGTAGAGTTTACGTTAAAGAAAAAGATTCTGAAAGCTCCACAGGGTTTAAAGTTGCTGCTAAGCTTGTCAGCTCATCTCCAAAGCCAATTGCAAGAATTTCTACATTGGCTGAACATTTTGGTGAGGTTGCTAATCCACCTTATGATCGTGAAACTAAAGCGATCCCAATTATTGGATTCAACCCTGGCCCTGACCCTGAGCCAACCAAAGAAGAACAAAAATCACCAGTTATTGACAAACATCCATTGGAATTGTTGAGATATATCGCTGAATTGGCTGATGTTTCCGTTAAGGACATTGTTCAGTTGGATTTGGACTTATTTGACGTTCAACCGGGTACTAAAGGTGGGTTGAAAGATGATTTCATCTTTGCACCAAGAGTTGATGATAGAGTTTGTTCATTTGCCGCTATCCACTCATTAATTGAATCTTTTAAAAATGGTGTTGCTGAAGGTTCATTCAGTCAAGTCTTGCTATATGATAACGAAGAAGTTGGTTCAAATACTAGACAAGGTGCAAAGAGTAACTTGATCAATACTTTGACTGAAAGAGTCACTGAAAATTACATTAGATCTCAAGGTATTGAAGAATCAGTTTCAAGTTTAACCAAGACTGCATATGCAAACACTTTATTACTCTCTGCAGATGTTAACCATTTATTAAACCCTGCATATAAGGCTGAATATTTGGAAAACCACTATCCAGTGCCAAACAAAGGTATCACTATTTCATTAGATCCAAATGGTAATATGGTTACCGATGCTGTGGGTCTTTCTATTGTGGAAGAAATTGCTCAATTAAATGGTGATGAATTACAAATATTCCAAATCAAGAACAATGCAAGATCTGGAGGAACTATTGGTCCTTCAATTTCTGCATTAACAGGTGCAAGAGTTGTTGATTTGGGTATTGCACAATTATCAATGCATAGTATTAGAGCAGCAATTGGTGTTAAAGATGTTGGTTTAGGTATCAAATTCTTTAACGGGTTCTTTAAATATTGGCAAGATATCAACAAATCATTTGGTGATTTGTGATTAAATAGTAACATATATAATTTAGTTATATATATGTAGCTCTACGCAAATGTATGTAAACTGAAATAATTTATTGAAAGCAAAGCACAATCATTACACATTAAAAAAAAACAATATGCTACTGTTATAGCATCTAATCAAACAATCTTCGTAATGCCGTATCAAAACAAAAAAAAACAAACATAGAAAAGCAGCATCAACATTAGCAAGTGTATGGAATGCAATGACTCATCAAAATGGGGTTCATATTATATTCAATTAAAGAGCATATCTCAGCGTGTAACAATAATGTACAAGGCATGAATAATACCTGGAATGTAACCCAAAATGGTCAAAATGATGTTTAAAAAGAATGCACCACCACAACCAGATTCTAAAAAGACACCTAATGGAGGTAAGATAACAGCAGCAATGATTTTGAAAATATCTGTACAAGTTAAAGCCATTTTCAATGTATGTGTATAGTTCCTAATCTATTCAATTGAGTAATGTAAATAAATATTTCTAAGGGTACAATTCCACCTTTTATATAAAATTCCATAGCTGCACCTGTCACAAAAAACTTTGATCAACAAAGCAAGGTTGAATGAAATTGCTACATGATTACAATCATTGCGCCACGAACCAGGCTTTAAAAGCCCAGCCAACACTCGCACGCCTTTTGTGACTAAATTTAGAAACTCAGATAACAAATTATAGCCTAATATTTATTTAGACGGTTACGTTTATCAATGACCAATATTATAGAAAACAATAGAAAGTTATATTCAGTTCAATGACCTATAGGGCGTTCTATTAATCGTTCACCTATACACTTGTTTCGGGCACTCCCGCCGGGCGAAATTTTTACAAAAAAAAATGGCGACAACTGCAGGATTCGAACCTGCGCGGGTAAACCCAAAAGATTTCTAATCTTTCGCCTTAACCACTCGGCCAAGTTGCCTTTTTCTTGAAACGTTAAATCTATTGAGTTACCAAGATGTGAGTGCCACACCCGGACACCACCTGGTTAGGCCAGCATCGCCCAAATTTTGCTTCATCTACGCAGTAGTCTTTCCTATAGCCTATAGCGATGTGTTGAACTCCAGTGTTGCCGAGTTTGATTTATCTAGTCTATCTACGTTGTACAGTTTCGTCTATGGATTCAGATCTTAAACCGTTGTGAACTTTGAACGCTCCAGTCGAGACGCTTTTAAGTGGTCGTTTAACCCCGTTTAGAATCATGATCGTGATGTTTAGCTGTACGTTTGTGGAGCCTTTTGGAAAGCGGCGCATGGTCAAATTTGAGTATGTATCGAATGTATGCGCTGTTAAGATCTTTAACTTTTGAAAGCAATTTGTTAATAGAAAAGATTCATCAATCACAATTCATAAAGCACAATGACATTGACGAACAAAACAACCACTATTCAAGCTGATGTTCTTGAATTTGATCTTGACGGTACTTTAGTATACACAACAAGTGTTGTAGAGAAAATTTGGTGTGATTTAGCGGAAAAACATGGTATTGATGCTCAAATGTTGATTCAAGAGACTCATGGTGTTCGAACAGCTGAAAACTTGAGAAGGTTTTTCCCAATGATTGATAATTCAGATAATAAGGCTGCTGATCAATTGGAAAGAGATATAACTGATAAATATGGACATCTTTGTCAATTGATTCCAGGGACAATTGAATTATTGAATTCATTGGATAAAGATAGATGGTGTATCGTGACTTCAGGAAGTCAATATATCGCATATAGTTGGTTTAAATCCATCTTGAGCACCATTCAACCTCCAAATGTTTTCATAACTGCAGAGATGGTTTCGAAGGGTAAACCAGATCCGGAAGGTTATCTTAAAGGTGATCAACTATTGAGTAAAAATTTAGGGATTGTTGGTGAACATAAAAAAATTGTGTTTGAAGATGCACCAGCTGGTGTGAAAGCTGGTGTCAGTTCAGGTGCTTTGGTTATTGGTATAACTAGTGGATTTGATGCAAAAACACTATATGATGCTGGTGCAACATATGTTGTGAAAGATCTTACAAATGTTAAAGTAGTTGAAGGCGAAAAAGTTTCTCTAGAATTGACATATGAATAAATTCAATTTCTATATTTGCTATTTACATTATATATACTATAGACATGCTTTACAATCATAACGATTCATTCTTCTCCTTTTGAGAATCACTGTATCTTTCATAGAAATGAAATATTTCAAAACAAACTTCAACCATAATCAAATAGATAATTATCATCTCTAATCTTGTTGATTTTTCTTCATTCAATGTACTCATCAATGCTCTAGATTCCTCAGTGGCATAATCTAATTTTTTATTCAAACTGGCAATTCTTGGTGATATATCCAAATTATTTGAAATTTCTCTATATATTTTTTCCAAATTTGGTTCACTCCAATACAAATCTGGAATTTCAATTAATTCAGAGTATAAATTCAATTTACCTCTTAATAAAAATAATCTACCTGTAGATCTCAATAATTCTTTTTCTGTGACTGTGATTTTTTTACCTAATGATAATGTCTCTGAAACTTTTCTAGTTTGTAAAATATGTTTCTCAAGTGCATCTTCAAGAATAGCTAATCTTGTTGATCTTGAAAGACCTGATGAAAAAGCAGCTTTATCTAATAACTCTTGTTCCCTCTGTGATGAGTTTATAACAATTGTATCCTCATAAACATATGATTTTGATTCATTATCCAAATTATCAATCTCAACAAAATCCAGATCTTCAGATTCTATACCTTTATAACTTGAAATTTCAAAAGGTTTCAATATTGGTAAGATTTTTTTTTCAACATTTGATTCATCCATACCCCAAACAACAACTGATCCATTTGACAATATCATAACGTCTTTATCCTTTTCACATTTGAAATGTAAAATCTCATTGGGGATCAATACAGAAACTTGAAGATTTTTATCCGCCAAAATCTTATCAAGATCATAAAATTCCGCACTGGTGAACGTAGTACATGACTGAATACTTTGTTGGTTTCTCAATTCTTCCAAAAACTTTGAGCCTGTACCGTGCTCCCCATGATTTTTCACCCTTTTGGTTCTTCTCAATTGTTGAGTATTTGTACTTCTAATTGTCTTTGGTGATTTCGTTTGAATTGCATTGTAATTAAATACTGATGAAGAGAAAGGCCTTGTCCTTATCAAATTCGAGCCATTTGTTGTGTTGAATATGGCTCTTACGTTGAGTCTTGTAGGTGTTATTCTATTCATCATCTGACCTTGGCGTTCTATTATCTATAGGTTGTGTCAAATCAGCTTCCTATATATGCAGGCATCTAGTAGTACTGAAAGATCTAATTTTCATATCTAAATTCTGCCACTTTACGTGTCATTAACACCAAGCTTTAACGTTTTTGCAAATTCGCGGAATTTTCATATTTTGGGCAAAGTGGCTATGAAATTTAACGCCAAATGCCAAATGGATTTTGTTTGTATGCACCAAAATGCCTGGAAATTGGTTCCAAGGGAATGTAAAACTATGGAAGGCACAACTTGCACCCTGTCGTGGTAAGAGCTATAAGCGAGTTCAGGACTCAGGACCCAGGTTAGTCTAATTCAGAGATGATACAAATTAGAAAATTTCTGAAATATCAGCTGGAATGGTATGATCCTGAAGAAGTTATACCAAACACTCGGCAAACAAGGCTTAAACGTCTAAGTGTTAAGAGACTCTTGTTCGCTTTCTATTAGCTACACTGTCTTGCGGTCATCATTGAAACAATACAGGGTTTACGACCCATTAAAGTGGATCAAGCTAATTAAATTTATATATCTGATTAACCGAGACGTTGAAGATTATCGATCTATTTCGACCAAATATGAAATATGACGCGTGGTTAATTAAAATAGTAAACTTTAATATAGGTGTGTATAGATCACGGTTCATAGGCCCAGACCCCAGACACTGGAGTTTGGACAGGCTCCCTCTTGAATCGTCAATTTATGCGATGGAAGCTTCTATATTGTTCTATTTTTAGCCGTAAATTTGAAGAAAGCCTTTTGATCTGTAATACCGGGCACAATACGTCGATTGAAAGCCTTGAAAATATACACAAGTGAAACAACAGTCTCTATAAGTTGCGTGAAGGCAGACAGCTAGCATAGCTGGCATAGCTGACTACTGTAGAAGTAAGATATGAGCACTGAATTTCATGTTGACTTTTCAAATAGCATTTGCTAGCAGATTTTGGCGAAAAATTCATGTAACGCGTGATACTGGCCATGTTATTAAATTACCGGATCGGGTATATATTGAGTGCACAAAGCACAATAGATCTAGAACGTGAATAGGATAGTCAGTTCTTGAGGTAATGAAAGAAAGAAAGCATATATATAAAGCTCATATGATATACAATTGGATGAATATGCTCTTTTTTCCCCTTTATTCGATGTCGTTGCTCAAACTTTTGCAGTTTCGTTCTTGTTTCAGGGCCAGGGCCCAGGGCCCAGGAACGTGTAATTTTACATACATTCCGAAAATCTGCCAAAACTCAGCTGTCAAAGTACGCGCATACTACTGGATCCTTCTAGATGAGTTTGGAAGTCAGACAAATCATCGTGGTTTCATGGCTGATATCCAGCTAGCTCGCAATTATGCCATGTTCCCAGGCGAAACAAACTAAACCACGTCTCTTCTCTCCTTTCTAAATCTTAAAGCTTCTCAGTTGAATCCAGTCTAACAAATTTTCGCAACTTTTCCGCATTTCATTTTTGCGCACAGACACAAATTCGAAAAAAATAAATTGAACCGAAAACGAAAACAAAAACAAAAAAAGACGCCAGCGCTTGGAGATCATCAAATTAATTGGACAAGTTTCAAGAATAAATATCCAGACTTTTCCTCTCTACAAAACTTCACCAGGTCGAGTCAAAAAACCGCAGTCGCACGGATATACTAAGGAACAGTCATCACTAATAGTTTAGTACTATCAAGACCCACAAGTGTTCACATTTTGCTCAACTGCTCTTGTTTTTCTTTCGCCCACAATATTTTTTCTTTCCTGATTCTGAGTTATAACACGTTTCAACAAACGACAATTTACTCTTGAATCATTAAAGCAACAATCCAAGTGGACATCAGATACAAAGAGAACCTCACCAGTCACAAGATCAGATCATAAGGAAACCCGCTCCGATCAACCGCTCCATTCATCACCCTTTACAGACTCATCTACATCTATCCCCATATAACAATTAAAAAAATGTGTGGTATTTTTGGTTACGTTAACTACCTTGTTGAGAAATCAAGAGGTGAAATCGCTGATACCTTGATTGAAGGTCTTCAAAGATTAGAATACAGAGGTTACGATTCAGCTGGTATCGCTATAGATGGTGATAAAACTGATGAAACTCTGATTTACCGTCAAATTGGTAAAGTTGGTGCTTTAAACAAGAAAGTCTTAGCTCAACCAATAGATAGAACTAAAAGTTTCAACAGTCATGCTGGTATCGCACATACTAGATGGGCTACTCATGGTGAACCAAAAGAAATCAATTGTCATCCTCAAAGATCTGATATCAATAATGAATTCGTCATTGTTCACAATGGTATCATCACCAATTACAGAGAATTGAAAACTTTATTGAAACAAAAAGGCTTCGTTTTCGAAAGTGACACTGATACTGAATGTATCGCCAAATTGTTTAAACATATCTATGACACAAACCTCAAAAATGGTAACGATCCAGACTTTAACGAATTGATGAAACAAGTTTTATATGAAATTGATGGTTCTTACGGTTTATTAGTCAAATCAGTCCATTATCCAGGTGAAGTTGTTGCAACCAGAAAAGGTTCCCCATTATTAGTTGGTGTCAAAACTGAAAAGAAACTAAAAGTTGATTTTGTTGATGTTGAATTCCCTGATGAAATTCCAACCTCAGAAATTGCAACTAACGGAAACACACATCGTTCAGCCGATGGTTTGTTGCCAGTTGCTCCAGGTGAAAGTGGATTACGTCACTCTCAATCAAGAGCCTTTTTAACTGAAGACGGTATCCCACAACCTGCTGAGTTTTTCTTATCATCAGATCCAGCCTCAGTTGTTCAACATACCAAAAAAGTTTTATTCTTGGAAGATGATGATATCGCACACATTTACGATGGTGAATTACATATCCACAGAGCTACTAGAGAAGCTGGTATCTCATCAACTAGATCCATTCAAACTCTTGAAATGGAATTGGCTCAAATTATGAAAGGTCCATTCTCACATTTCATGCAAAAGGAAATTTACGAACAACCAGAATCAACTTTCAACACTATGAGAGGTCGTATCGATTTCGATAACCACATTGTCAAATTAGGTGGTTTACAAAAATGGTTAACAACCATTAGAAGATGTAGAAGAATCATCATGATTGCGTGTGGTACTTCTTACCATTCATGTTTGGCCACAAGATCAATTTTCGAAGAATTGACAGAAATTCCAGTTAGTGTGGAATTAGCTTCGGATTTCTTGGATAGAAGATCTCCAGTCTTCAGAGATGATACTTGTATCTTTGTTTCCCAATCTGGTGAAACTGCTGATTCGATGTTGGCTTTACAATACTGTTTGGAAAGAGATGCTTTAACTGTTGGTGTTGTTAACAGTGTCGGTTCTTCAATTTCTCGTGCTACTCATTGTGGTGTTCATATTAACGCTGGTCCAGAAATTGGTGTTGCTTCCACTAAAGCTTATACTTCACAATACATTGCACTTGTTATGATTGCACTTTCATTATCAGATGATCGTGTTTCAAAATTAGACCGTCATAATGAAATCATTGACGGTCTAAAGAAAATTCCAGAACAAATTAAAACTGTTTTAAAATTGGAAAATAAAATCAAAGATTTATGTACAAGCGAATTGGCTCAACAAAAATCATTATTATTATTAGGTAGAGGTTATCAATTTGCCTCGGCCTTGGAAGGTGCTTTGAAAATTAAGGAAATATCATATATGCATTCTGAAGGTGTTTTAGCTGGTGAATTGAAACATGGTGTTTTGGCTTTAGTTGATGATCAATTACCAATTATTGCATTTGCCACAAGAGATTCATTATTCCCAAAAGTTATGTCTTCAATTGAACAAGTTACTGCCAGATCAGGTCGCCCAATTATTATTCACAATGAAAATGATAAATCAATCAATACTGATAAAGCTTTAGCAACTTTGGAAGTTCCATTAAGTGTTGATTGTTTGCAAGGTTTATTAAATGTTGTTCCATTACAATTGATTTCATATTGGTTAGCTGTTAACAGAGGAATTGATGTTGACTTCCCACGTAACTTGGCCAAATCAGTCACTGTTGAATAAGGTGAGCAATTATACCCTTTTAATAAATAATGTGTTTTTCTCCAAAAGTTTACAGGGAGAATATCCTGGAGATATTGAGTTGAAAAAGAGAGTGCTATAGATAATATTCAAATTGAGATTCTCCATTTTTAATTATAATTGATTTGATTTTGTTTGTTTTGAATTATATGTTTTGAATATCATTCGCTTGATTTTCTTTTGTAGGTTTAAGAGATTTTCGATCTACAACTTATAGACCCATGGTGTACCTTAGCGTATCTATATACGTAAAATCCGTGGCATGGATGGTCGTGTGTGATTGGTGAATTGTTGAGTTGCTACCTACTAGATGATTGTTGGATCTCGATCAGACGTAGAATTCGCACTAGTGCTACCCATATATATATAACGAGAATTGTACAAATTGACCCAATACTGCGTAATCTTCCAACATCCAAGGCCGAGACATTACATGAAATTTAGTGTCCAAGGCGGTTTAAGATCTTCATGATCATATGTAGGTACTTTATAAAGACAACTCTGTTCAAAATATGGAAAAGTAGATACTATTGTTTAACATTGATTCTGGCCATTTGGGGCCTTGAGGATCATTTGGAGTTTGAGATATAAGTGAAACATTGTATTGGGTCATAATCTATATCGCTTTTGGCTGTTTGATTTGCAAAAAGAGTATTTTGTACGTCTTATTTGTGAATTCCGTCAATATCCATTGAAGTTTTATAAGAAAATAGTATTAGTACTACTATATAAATGGCCGCTTACATGGGTTTGCATTACAATCTTCAATGCCTACTATACAAAAGATCTTTATATATAATTTGTTAACGTCATTGATCAAAATTGGTATATTTCATTAGGTTTGAGTATCGATTGGACCTAATCATAGAGAAACACAATTCAAGCGTAATTGTAATCCACGTTTGACAGGTTGCAAATGTGCAAGTGAACACTGAAGATCTTTTAAAATACTCCTTGTAATCTTGTAATATACGGTGATTACATCAAGGTGTCGTATATATCTGTAGTAGAGCTCATCATCGAAGAGAGTCTATATGCCTTGCTTGTCAAGAACCAGAAGAGGTATATGCTGTTTCATTTCATGATAATTAATGTTATGTATGGGCCACTTGTTTGGTGGAAAGTTGATGTACAGGAAACAGGAAAGTTGCCTAAGGACTACCGTAATGGAATGTTTTGGGCCACTATCTACATCAAAGAACACTTTTGGGTAGCGGCTTCCAAGAATGTCGATGAGCTCCCATTTCTGGTACTAGCAGAGCTTATGCACAAATATTATAAATCTGAGTTGTTGAAACTTCCTCACATATTAACCTAATCCAAGATACAAGCTTTAAATAATATCAACTGGTCCACAATTAGGTCTTTCGCTATCGTTTGAAGCAGCCGAACTATTCATGTACCTTTAAGGTTTCCTTATAGCTCCTACTGCTTTATCGATGACGATGGTATTGATTGTTGATGTTGAATGTGGTATCTTGATGGGTTGTAGATTAGCAGCCTAACATCAAATTAGTTGTTGATGAGCCTTGATATGATAGCTTTAGTCCTTTTAATAACAAATGCTTCCAAATTCTCTCCACTCAGGAACTTCTAGATCAACCCTAATCGTCAATGACATGTTGGCCATTCGCCTCTGTTCAAGCATGACTAAACCTTAAGGGATTTGAAATATAGGACAGTCCCGCAAATATCAATACACATTATTATTATAGATGTGTTCGAATACAGCAAAAGGTTATTCTTGCTAAATATCTTGAACCTAAACAAAGTACAATATGTTTCAAATCTCAGATCTTTAGGTCCCTCCTCAGTCTAGATCTTCATGGGAGATCGATACAATAAGAGCAAAAAATCAATTTGGTACCGCTTCGATTATTAGGCTTTAGTCGCTATCTTGTAAAGCGAATTTGTGTGGACAAATCCGTACGCTTTAGAACCATCTAGAGTTCGTAAAATCTTCCATAGAAAATGATTTTAATTGTATCACGATTTATTCCTAACCTTGCAAAGAACTTGTAAAATAATCATTGATCCCAACGCTGAAACACACATCAGATACGGTTATAACTTGAGTGTCTGAGTTGTCTTTGACATGAAAGTTCACCGATAATCTCAGCTTCAGCTTGATCAGGACCAGGACTCAAATGTTCCTCCATGGGGAAATCCTGTGGAATTGTGTTTGACACATTTGTAGATGTATGATTGATGATGTGTATGAGTACTTTAAGAATTTAACTTCCACGAGTGTTGATCATTTGTGTTGGAAGATAAAATTACGACATTTGGATTTGCTAGGCTGGGAGTCCGGGAGGCTAGGCGGACTGGGCGGAAGACTCTAGGCAGAAGCTCTAGGCAGAGGGACGCTACAATATTCAACATCAATCATAAATACATTAAACCACACTCGTCTTTCTAACTCTTCTAGATCTCAACTTCATATCGGGTCTTGTGTTTCTCCAACTATCAACGGCTCTTTGAATCAATCCCCTATGGTTTCTGATCTCTGGATTGACCCAAGCTAAAGTCCATCCAATCTCATTACACTGTTTTTCATAGTTATATCTATTCCCTTTATATTCCTCTTGCGGACCCATAGCTCTTGGATAAACGCAATTATCTAAAAGAAACTGACGTGGCACTGAATCTTTCAATTCTTGTGTGGTTTGCTGTCTCTCTGGGCATTTTATGGTAAAATTTTTAATAATCTTACGCTTGGAATATGAAAACATTAAAAATTCTTCACCTGTAGTTGGATCTTTACTTATTGTTGGTTTAGAAGCAGGTATTGGACCAGGTTGTGTTGTATGTTGTATATGTTCTTGAGCTTGTGCTTGTGCTTGTCTCACGTGACTCAGGTTTGGCGATGTCATGGCCTTTTTAACTGGTGGTTTAGAAATCTTGGTATTTAATGGCATTGATGAACGACGAGATGTTAATGATAACTTAGGTACACTAAATTGACGAGCTGAACTATGTCTTCTCTCATAAACCGGTGATGTGGTACCATTGTCTCTTGGGAAATTCCCTGTAGAATTTGGTGAAGGTAATGGTGTATCCATTGGTGATATTGGTGTTGAATATGTATCTAAATTGGCAAATTGACCTGAGACATTAATAACTTTTTGAACATTTTCATGATGTGTATTAGCTGCTATAATGGCAGCTTGTTGATTTGATTCCATATTCCCATTCAACTGAGCCTCAGAATATGTCATTTGAGATGCACTGGAAGGTGGTGTATAATAAGGATCTTGCTGCATAGACGGCAGTGTGTTATATTCTGTAGATATCAAAGGGAATGAGTTAAATTGTTCTGATGATGATAACGATTGAAAATTGAAACTATCTTGATATTGAGGTAATTGTGGGTTTGGTTGTAGATGTAATTCATGTTGTGAAGGTTGCATATAGAAATAATCGTTTTGATATGGAATATGTCCATGATAAGCATCATTCAGTACAAAATTTTGCTGTTGTTGTTGTTGAGACATAATGTTATTATGTGAAGTAAAATTCATCACATTATTTCCATCTTGAACCATTGGTGGTATAATCATTTGATTCTTGGTAAATTCACCCATTCCTGATGGGACTTGTCCATATATAGGGAATTGTTGTGTAGATTCATATTCATTTAATGGACTTATACCTTCATGATATTGGCTCTGTTGAGGTTGCATACCTGAAGCGAAATATCCTTCATTGTGCATTGTTGAAGTTTGCATATCTTCAATCAAGTAGTCTCAAGTGCTTTTAATGGAGAAATAAGTGTATTGTTGTTATAAGTGTATAATATGTTGAAAGAGTCCAAGACGCGAGAACGAGAATGAATGGTTTATATAAACTTTTGGCCGAGATATCAATGATAGGTGTGAATTGGAACTTTAAGTCAACGCACACAACTTTTTGGGAAAATTAACGACTTCATATACATGAAGCAGGAGGAAAGTACTATTTGTGCCTTGAACAAATTGTACTTCAAATAGATACACGAACTGAATTTCGAAACAAGTGCAAGTATACGTTTATTCATGTGAAGCCTCTGATCTAAAGTTTGAAATGCAACAGAAGACCGCAAATACTTGCTGCCGTGTATTTTCTTTTCTTGATGTGAAAAACAACAATTTGCCATGCAACTCGTGTACTGGACCACAGAATACAAGCATAAAGATACTTCATATCCTATCATTTCTAAAGACTCTTTAACTTTAAAACTTTATGTGTTTTATAGTTCCAGGAGTTTGCGGCGTGGCTAACAAGAGTACACTAACCTTAAAAGCTTACAACTTACAAGACTGGAAATTAAGCAGCACTGCCGAAACATGCATCGCTGGAACTCTAATTTGCCCTGCACAGATGCATTCGTATGTGCCTTTTAATGCATAACTCTGTGCCATCATGCATCCAGTTTATGCATGAAACTTGCATAAAACTCTTCTGTCGAGATTTCTCAATTGGGGACAAACTTGTTAAAGCAAAAAAGTACATCAAATTTATCACCAATAAAGTAGTACAACTGTAGTTTAAACAACTTGACAGCTGAGTCCTTTGTGCATAACGAAGAAATCTAAAATTTTAATTCTGCCTACAAGGCCCTACATTGGAAGGAAATACATAGTGGGAGAATTTGCTCATTCGTGGAGACGGGAATGTGTATGTACGTAAGTATTCGAATTACCCCCTATAGATCAACCATTATACGTAGAATGTGTTCATGTTTGACTATCAAGGCTCAAGTTTCCAGGCTGAATATACATATCGCCTGGCTTTTGAGTAGAAGAATGTGTACCAATAGATCGACCATAGCTTTACAACTTATTATGGCTCGCTTCAACTGCAAATTGCAATTGAATAGGTGCGTCGGCAGTGGGAACAATTTATACCTGATACGGTATACCGTATGTAGCTAGAGCACGGCCGTATCCGATCAACTTTCAAAGTCTACAACAAGAATCCATGATCCAACGCGTCTTTTTGAACTTTTGCACATTTGGGGGTTATCAAACAGGTTGTGTACGACGTACGACGTTCAACCCTTTTCGTTTTAAGTCCATCCAAATTACCAAAAGTGTAAAGTGTGAAGTGTGATTTTTTGATCAATTGTTGTAACTTGTATTTTGTCGCACATCCTTCGAGCTTGGATTAGAAGATCAAACATGTTTACAATTCATGGAGATTTGACGGCATGTTTCATGTCGTGTAGACGCTTGATCTAAGACCAGCGTCCTTGTTGTGGGAATCTATGGCTTGCAAAGTGATGTTACAGTCTTGAACTTTTAAAGTAGAAATGGATGAATCTTATATCTTATATCTTTCCTTATTCGAAACGACGGATGATGAAGGACTGGCCCTCTAAGCGCGAAGCATGATCCTACACATTGGGTCCTCCAATTTCAGTTGGTATATAAGTATATAATCCATCTTACGCTGTCATAATTGAAACTTATAGTTGATACCTTTGATCAGGTACTATATATGTAGTTTCTTACAGCGCAGAGGCACATTTGACGACCTTCATGAATCAAACACCAAAACTTTAAGCTTCAACAAAATTCAACATGTCTCGAATGAGAGTCCGGAACGGCATTGGAAAACGGAGCTATATATATAGCTATTGCAATTCCTGTTATCTTGACACGTTTATAGAGTTTCAATTTTCCAGTTTCAAACAGCTCTTTTGATATCACTCTTTCATATAAATATCATATCTGTCTAAGAGCATTTACTCGACCGGCTGAACTTTGGCCCACAGCAATATGAATAAAGAATAAAAGATACCCATCCGAGCTCGCGATGCTCCGTCTAAAGTCCAGAGTGTACAGCGATCATCGTGAGATGAATAATGCTACAGATACATACCTTTGTAGATCTTCGCTAACTTCATTTGGGTACTTATGGGGTGAACACTGAACAGGAGTCAAATCCTCGAACCGATATGTTGTCTCCGTTGAAAGAGATTTCATAAAGTAGTGTGAAATATCCAACTCTTTTTTGCCCACATGAATAACTGTACAGTTAAGAATTAGACCCGTCACATATTGGGAAGTACTTCAAATCTTTCCTAAAGAGATATAGCACCTGATGCTTGGACTTGACTCCTGATTTCTTGAAACCCATACCATACTTGTCAATATATTGATCGGCGGCCAATTAATAATCACAACTTAGTACTACATTATCTTACACGTCGAATTCCACTTGTACAGAAGCCAGGTTGAGTTTTTTTACCGAGGTAGAGGAGAGCTGGTAGCTGGTAGTGTATTAAAGCCATAGATTGGGAATAAAGGCTGTTCATTTTGAAGGGTGAAGTCACTGATAGAATCTTCAGTCTCTTGATATTTCAAACTTTCAACCCCCAATATCAGAAATCAATTCGAGCTAGAGGCTAGCGTTCATAGTCGGATCTATGCTCTATGCTCATTAATAGATTACATCCGCAGTAATATAAGAGAATGAGCTTCATTTGATTTGTGATATGTATTGATGTCTTTAATTTTTTGAAATAACAACGTATATTTGCTTTCAGACCTTTTTCTATGCTTGTCTCAGCATGATTCAAGAAACAAGTTAATTTTACCTTTCTTCTAGAACTTTGAATCAATGTCACAGAATGTCTCACTTTGACCTTCTAGAAATTACAATCAATTCCTTCTCAAATCTCGAAGAATTACATGAGGGTGTGGGATATACAATGAAATTTGCTATATGATTATTCAATTTTGGATTAATTGTTATACACATCGTGAATTTCGAAAGGTGTTGAATCTATTGAAGAAACAGCTGAAGTAGTCATGATCAACGTGAAAAATCAGGCTTCACTTTCAATCACCACTCAATGTCACGAGTTGATGTTAATAGTGAGCCCCTATCATTTTGACCTTAGATTCCAGTCAATTTCCCAAAATTAGTGTGCAGTAAGAGGTCGTATGAGGCTCAATCATAAGCCCAAGCATCTGAACAATCAGCTGTGATCAAGTGTCTATTAGATGATGGCTTCACTATTGTATGATGGAATACTGTGCAGCATTGAGCTAAGATAGATTAGTATTGACAAAAAAGAAGCTGATCAGCAGACTGAATAACTGAATTGTTGAACCTCAAATCTCAATGGTTCTTGCAATCCATGCGGAACTTATACGTATATTCAAGTGTTAAATTAACCAGCAAAGACCTTAGACTTTAATGCTTTGCAAAAACATTCTCGGTATTGGAAAACAATAAACTGCATTATATGTACATCTTTATGCCCTTTTGGACCGAGGTATCGTACCATATACCATATGCTGAACAACTTAACTTCGTAGCAGTTCTACGTTTTATAATACAAGTACCGAATGATTCATTGCAAGTCTTAATTGAGATATGTGCTTGAAGCCTAGAAGAAATGGAGAAATACAGGCTTATTTGATCATATAGAGTCACTGGCAATGTCCTCACTGAAGTGGTGGTCTCTGTACACTTTAAATCGTATAATTTATTGCACATTAATATCAATCCACGGCTGAAGCTCTACACGTTCTTTAAGAAATTCATGCATGGAAAAACATACGGAAAAATCTATGCATGTGAAAATCTGATTTGAGATTTATCGAGCCTCAATTGTAATTGTATGAAAACTAGTAGTATAGCTGATTTCAATTACATGGCTCACGTTCATGGCAATATTCTCCTAAGTACTTGATAGCTTCGATGATGACCTGAAAGTTCAGTTGAAAGCTATATCGCTCAAGACAGAAAGCTCAGCATAATTACTCGATTTAGTCATAGATCTTATTATGACTAGCATATAATTGTATCAGAAATACGTCATATAGTGAATTAGTATGTCTATGTCGATTGACTTCCTTTTTTGGTTTATTGAACATCTTTTTTAGATACGTACGCGAGTTGTGATAACTTCATGTTAAAGAGCAGTATCAATTCCTTCGGAGTAAGTACACATCGATATATTCCTGTTAAGGGAAGATCCAATATAACCTGCAAATTTTCAATAGAATCTCAAAATCTTATCTCATTTATATCGACTGTATTGGGTACTTTGATTCTGTGAACTTTAAAACTTTTGAAATAGCCATCTATGCTAACTTCAGTGGAAAGTTACATATTTTATTTAACCGAGTCACGCCTTGCTTGCAGGTACATGCTATAACACATATATACAGCTGAGACTCTCGAGGGCCATAAAGTTAAAACAAACTCAAAATTGTTAAACATGAGTGTAACTATTTGGAAATTGGGAAAAAAATTATTTATGTTATCCGACTTGTAAGTTATTGCAGACCAGGGCTAGATCCTGACTTTCGTTTCGGGAAGTTTTAATTGAAAAGACTAGCCAGATATTTAAATCCTGGTATGGCCCATATTTCTATGAATTCCTAGAATCATCTTTGAGAACTGGAAGCTTCTAAGCAACATAGCAAATGACTTCAATTTGATTTACTGTTGATTTCGTAAAATTGAATCTACTTCGACCTGCCACGTTCAAACGGCCTAAAATGTGTCAAATTCCCATATTTGCAAAGTTCCAGCTTTGATTGTCCTTAATAAAATAAAGTCCCATTGACACACAATATAGGCTGATCTTATTTGAATAAAACTGGCTGAAGTCTGAAGTCACATCATTTTTGAATGAGTCTAGAAGTTTTTGTGCGATGAGTGTTTTGAGTGATCATAAGTCACTTCCACTGAAGGAAGGTCATCCGAACTAGTTGATGAGGCTAATATCTATTATTCAGTATTGAGTTCTATACAAACAACAAAAGCTCAAGTGAGTTTTCCTTTTAGGTTTGGCGTTCTATATTTTACGCATGTGCAATCCTGCCTGAGGCTGTTGGTACCTTTCAAAAACAAGCTCCTGTAAGAGGAGTCGCGTGTACCTGGAGAAGAGCCTGTGCGTATATTTCCGCACGGGATGTCCGCCAATTTCATCTGCTGTGCGAACTGAGAGGAAAAGTGCAATTTCGTTTCAATTAGCCAGTAAACAACACTAAAACAACTGACAAGTTGAAACTTTATAAAAGAATCAATTGCGGAAGTCTCTGAGCTCAGAAATAATTGGACATATATTCCACAGTTATTTCACTTCTACTGCTCAATTCATTGCCAGCATAATTTTCTTAGAGAAGCACTGATTTGTTGCTACCGAACGCTAAGCGCTCTATTTATAACCAGCATCAAGCAAATAACTAGTCAATCCATAATAGTCCAAAGTCATTGATCCATTTTACATCAGGAATAGCCATCGAAACGTCATTCAATGTTTTCTTCGAGAAGGAAAAGCCGTGAGCCATCTTATTACAGCCAAGGGGGGCTTGGGGTAAGTACATTTTGACACATTGTTGTGTACTCATGCAAAGGTAATATCTCCCTTCTAAATGATCCACAACTGTGTAAAAACTCATCGGATTATCACTAACATGAAAAATTATAGCTTCCTCAAAACACAAATACCAATTCAAACGCTTTGGCAGCCGCTTCAGCCATTGGTAATGCCTTAAAAACTGGTACGCCTATCCCGAGATCAAACAGTCTCCAAAGAACTTCAAGCTTGTTAAGTGGAAGACCTCAATCTGTCTCATCAAGATCAGGAAGTTTGTTGGGTCTTCAAGGGCCTCCTGCTCATTTCCAACAACGACCACAAAGAACACAATCTTTAACTGCCGCCTCTAAAAATTCTAATCAAAGACTCAAATCCAAAAAGTCAAATGCTTCGATTCAATCAGCTGGCCCAAGAATGGTCAAAAAGCATATCCCAGGACCATATGGTTTGATCACCATTGAAGTTCCAGCGGAAGAAGAACCACAGCAGAAGCAAAAACCAAGAAGAGCACAATCTTTGACCAAACATCACAATGAACGAGGCAGTCTAAGATCCTTCCAATCTAATACCTCTGATGGTACATTCTCTCCAAGTCCCCGTGTGAAGAGGGCTATCATCAATGAGCCTTTGAGAGAGCTTGATGAAGAAATTCCTGAAGACTTTGATCAGCATGAACCATTACACGCTTCAAATCAATACGAAGCTCCAAGCATCAGTACACCACAACAGAATAACCTAGATTATATCCAAGAAGAAGAGAGTTCCCCAATAGAACCAATATCTGGGCCTGTGTTTCAACATGAAAATGATATTGCGGGGCAAAAACAGATCAATGATCCAACTTTAGAGGCTGTTGATGATTTGAATAATCTT
Source organism: Hansenula lynferdii (assembly GCA_030582155.1). Lineage (NCBI taxonomy): Eukaryota > Fungi > Ascomycota > Saccharomycetes > Phaffomycetales > Wickerhamomycetaceae > Hansenula > Hansenula lynferdii. The sequence continues at coordinate 156,680 of JAKTWT010000002.1, forward strand.
AAACTGGAAAAGGAACAAGACGAAGCTCAATTGGAAAAAAGCTTGCAATACGAGCAAGAAACAGAGCAAAATGATTTGAGCTCAAAGCTAGAAACACCTGCACAAAGAGTCAATAATTCCCCGTCCCCTGCTCCAACCGAGATTAGAGATCTTAGAGATGAGATTTTCAACAATGAGCCAAAATTTATTTCCATTGAAGGAGCTGAATCGCCAGTTGTTAATTCAGATGTAGAAAATGAAGTCTTGGATGAATACACTGATGCACCTTCAACTGCAAAATCAAATGATACAACCACTGCTGGACAGTCGTCATACACAACTAATGAAAGTGAATTTGGCGATGAAGTGAAACCTCAGTCCACAATGGCTCAACAATTGCGTCCAACAATCCCTTCATTTGCTATCAATGGAACTCAAGGTGATTTCAATGATGCTATTGATCAAGAAAGGGCTCCAAGTTCAAACCAATTAGCTCAAACACAGTCTATTGATACTGCTGGTAGTTCATTGTACTCTACAGATTCGCCAGAAACTGACTCAAGATTCAAAAACGGTGCCACCACTGGTCAATTTGGCAACGACTTGCCAATTCCAGAAAGATCAACAAAAAGATCAAATGAAGTATCGCCAAGGAAGTCAGCCTTGAAAGGTACATCCAACTCAACCATCAATCTTCATGAAGAATCAAGTCCAGCAAATGCGGCTTATCTATCTTTGACCACAGCAGAAAACACTAGATTAAATGCCTTGTCTTCGTCCAACTTGCCTGCAGCAACTTTACAAAGATCCAATTCTTCAAGACATTCTTTGAGACAAGAGCCTGTTACAAATGGATTCAAACAGTCATTGAGATCTCAACCTTCGCCGCAGCAACAACAACACCATAGTTCTCAACAACAGAGAAATCAACCACAGTATAGACAACAGCCGTCACAACATCAGAATCAACAAAGACACCCACATAGAAACCAACAAGCTATACCTGCAGGTCAATTTGGAGCTCCACCAACTGCTCAACACCAAAAACGTCCGAATTCTGTTGTTGGACCCTCGTATGCTAACAATAAAGCACCTGCTAGACAACAAGCCCAAGGTCAAAGACCTCAGTCTCAAGTTATTGGTGCCCAAAGAAGTGCTAGAGCTTCACAACCACCTCAAAAACCAATAGGTAAACAACAAGGTCCTCAGTCACCTTCGAATGCTGCTGCCTTGAATGCTGCCTTAAAGAAAGCTGAACCTCCAAAACCAGCTTTGAACAGAACTTCAAGTTTTGAAAAGGACAGACCTCAAGAGAGTAATGCTGCCTTTAAGAAGAGATCATTAAGAGATCCAACGATCAATCAGCATGCTAATGTTGAATCTCAAATGGGCTTTTATAGACAACAAGCTGCTCAACAGCAACAGCAACGCACACCTGTCAAAAGCCAACCTCAACAACAATCACCACCTCGTCAAAATAATGGACATGGATTTGGTGGATTCAAATCAAGATTTGATGATTCTGATGATTCTGATAATGAAGCTTCAGTACCAACTTTGAGAAACAACAAAAATGTGAAGAGTCAAAAATTTGCACAAGATTTTGCACCACCTCCAAACAATCCAGCTTTAAGAAATAGCAAAAGTCATTTCACTTTAAGAAGTGCAAGCAACAATGCTGTTCAAGGCGAATCACCAGCTAAATCTTTACCAGAAAAGAGAAACACTCGTTATTTCAGCGAAGCTGATAAAGAACAAGTTTTCAATGAGCACTTGAAAAAAGCTGAAGCCAATTTTGAAAAGGATAAAAAGAAGAGTAAATTTGGTGGGAAATTAAAGAAACTATTTGGTAGATCCTAGTGAGATCTATTTCTATGAGATAAATAAAAACTTAGAATCTGTATAATTACAATGGAAGAAAAGGAAAGACTATATTTCATTTTGTGAAAACTTTAAATTTAATATTTGTTTATATATATATAACACTTATCGTATCATTCACTAGTTGATTTAGTTCTCGAACTCAATCAAATTTTTATCCTTTATACTGTGACCTTCAAAATCTTTCTCGATCTTATTCATTTCACCATGTAACACTTTAAGCTCATTTTCTCTATCTAATTTTTTCTCATTACTGCTTACAGGGACATCACCAAGTGCTTGAATTTCAGCATTTTCTAATAAATCACCATAGTCATTACTTGTTGCATCATCACCGAAATCATCTTCATCCTCTTCTTCTAGAATTGAAGCATTTGTTGGTTTGGATTTAACGCTTGCATTATCATGAACATTATTTGAAATAGAAGTAGCAGATGAATCCATTCTACGACGTACTTGACTTGCAACTCTTCTACCATCAGCTAATAATCCATCAAACATATCACGTAAAACACCACCTTTATCGGAAATATTTGTTGATCTATCCAAATGTATAGAAGCAGCTAATGTATCTGAAAATAAAAGTTCATAACTTTCATCAGCCAAAATAACCATACGAAATGTTCCCAAGTTCATGGTCAAAGGATGGTTAGGGTCTAATGCAGCATTTGCCTTGATTTTGGATAAGTCTTGCGATTCATCAATCTGTATCAATTCAGGTTCTTCCACTGGTTGAGCATACTCAAATGCTCTTTGTATGAAGTTACTAGCAGCTGATAAATAACGTTCACCTTGTTCTCTTTGGAAAATTTCTTGATCAATATTCACCTCAGACGGTAATAAGATGACTTCATCATTTGTTTCTTTTTGCTTGGCCACTATAGTATCGGCAATATAGTTCTCAATGGATTTTTGAGTAAGATGATCAAATACTTTCCCATCTTGTAAAGGCTTTGTGATGTATAGTAATCCTTCTGAAATTTGTAAAATACCTTCCCTATCAACTTCACCTTTGGATTCATGATCATATATGGTGAAAAAATAAGAGATGGATTCCATGAAATCTCTATTTACTAATTTATTCAATCCAACAACGACATCTGTTAGTGATAACACACCTTTATTGTCTTTATCCCAATTTCTGAACAATCTATGAAGGAAATCATCCGGATGTGAAACGTATTCACTTTCTGGTAAAGCCCAATCACAGAACCCATTCATAAATTGTTGATAAGTTTTAAACTCCATTGATGATGAGCCCACACCAAGACTTGCTTTATGAGTTTGAATACAGCTGTAAAATCTATCATAGATATTGGAGATGTGTTCAGGTGAAAGATTTGGTGTTCTTGGTAAGTTCCTAAGCTGACTTCTCTTGATAAATGATTCAATGTTTTGTAAAATACTTGGTTTGAATTTATTACGTTCATGAGTGATCATTTCATCTGTGATATTTGAAAATTCTTTGAATGCCACAATAAGTAGTTCTTGAAATTTTGTCAATTGTCTGAATTTTGGATCTTTGGCATTAGGATGTGCTGAATCATCTAAAGTGGAAAAATAGTCCTTGAGCACGGATATAAACATCCCATCATCATCAATTTCTAGTAGTTCTTCACCATTGATTCTCAAAATAGCTAGTGCAACCTGGAATAGAGCTTTCGGTCCATGTAAGAAGAACACATCTATTATACGGAATGCAAACACCAAAGGCATTGAATTCAAAAATAGTGATAAGAACCAAGGCAATGATACGACTGAAAGTTGAATGTCAAATTTTGTAATATGATTCCAAAGAATTGGCATGGTTTTTTCCACTAGAGCTTCAAACACTTTTTGATCCAATAAGGTACCATACATCGTCTTGGAATAATATCCTGGCACAAATTGTTCAATGAGTACAGAAAGAGTCCAAAATGCTTGCTCTTCAGTTTGGAAAATCAACAATGCTGCAGTGACGATGTTCATGGCCTGACAATATCCAACGTCTGGATTTTTCCATGAGTATGCAGTTAAGACTCTACGAAGTCTTTCAATACCTTCTTCTGTTTGGTAAGCGGAGTATTCAGGTAACGAACGATTTAAATCTTTTTCAATCTCTTCAATAGCAATAGATTTCTTTCCTTCGTTATCTTTGAGTATTTTCTCATAAAATCCAAGTCCCTGATATCTCAAGTACATTGCACCAGATGTTAACTCCCAAATCTCACCTCTTAATCTATTAGGTAAACCGACCCGCAGTAATTTGAAAAACATTTTCTGACGTGATATACTCAAGTTACGACCATATCTATTGAAATAGTCATACCATAGTCTTAGCTTGGACTTATCTCTTAACTTTTTAGGGTCTCCTGGATATTTGAATATTTGACCAAGACCTCCGTCTGGAGCGAGTATCTTGTCTTTGTCCGCATCTGGTTCATTCTTTTTTACAATAAATTCAGAATATAAAGTTTCTAGAAACGGATCAAGCTTCTTCGTATTGGCAACATTATCTCTTAAATTCAGTTTAAGCTTTTGAGAAAATTCCTCAGATCTCGAGCGTATACCAATGAATTGTATAAGTAGTTTTATACCAGAGTTTGTGACAATTGAAAGAGCAAAAACGTATGCTTTCGAAGGGATTCTTTCCACTTTTTTCACAGTTGACAAGTTAAGTACTATAACACAGCTTTTCCTATCAAATGAGTCCCGGAATACAAGGAAATGCTTGGTTAAGTATAGTTTCCCAGAATACACAAAATTGGAATGATTTGATGCTTCATTGTCAAGACCTCCCATTGTGTTTAAGTTCTTCCCGTGATGCTTGTCGTCTTTGCCAACCACTAGAATCTCAGCAGCAGTGTCATCCATTATCGTTTCCTCTTCTGGAAGTCTAAACTCCTCTCTGAACAGCTCATCTTTTGTCGGTTTCTTTGGGGAGTTCGCTTTATCAAAAATTGACAGGGAAGAAGCTCTTTCTCTAAGTGTGCTTAAAAGAGACATCTTCTAGCGCGTCTCAGATGGATATCAATTGTGTATCTGTGACCCAATTGAGTATATATTTAAGATTGCTTCTTTAGCTAGGAAATACAATGGCTTTATAGCCATGATAAACATTGGCATCTATCTACAAAATCAATATGAAAACTAGGCATAACCGCGACAGGGTGACCCCTGGATTTTGAGAGCATAAAACAGCTAATATCGACCATTTTGAAAAAACATTGGAGACGGAAATAGCCCAGTTAGATACAAAGAAACCTTGCAGTACATTCTCATACATCTCATTTAATTTTCCCTGTCAAAGTGCAGGCGCTGCAGTGCCAATTTTAAACTAGAAATTGAGACAATATATTATATAGCGCTTTAGCTCTTTGTATTATCTCCGGGGATTATAGTCTGATTATATCCGAGCAGCTAATTTATAAACATGACAATTGATACCAGTTCTTTCAATGTGTACACAGCTATTAGGCATGTTATTAAATTGTATTAACTCATAATATCTAGCATATATTAGATATAATAAATTATAATATTTCAATTCAATTATAAGAGCAATATAAATTTAATTATAATTAAAAATTATATTATATTATAACAGGTTCCTGAGAAAATTCAATTAGCAGCGCCAGCTTGTTCCGCGGTACTATTTTAATTTATAATACTATATTATAAGCTGCTGCTGCTTATTTTTATATCAAGTCTAATTAGTAAATTTTATTTTAGCTTCAAAATTACATACATATTGAAAATCCAAAATTTGAAAACTTGAAAACGTCAATTTTAATGAATTCATAAATTATTTAAACTGAAGAATTGTTATACCCTTCAATTTGGAGTAATATGAACCAAATTCGACGGTTTTATGATGAATTTTACGTTTGTACTTTTTGAAATTAAAGAAAATAACTCCCCAAATAGGAAAATTTCCCATTTTGGATGAAGCTGGACAACAGCACATAGTTGGTGGTAGCCAGGATCAGTCAAAATTACCTCTCGGTCGCCAAGTTGGTTTAAGGCGCAAGACTGTAAAGGAAACAAGACATCTTGAGATCGTGTGTTCGACTCACACCCGGGAGATTTTTTTGTCATTTGAAGTGGCTGTGCCCGAACCACTTTTTTGAGATTGATGTCCCTCTGTAAAACGGCTTTGATGAGATTTTAATGATGTCTTTTAACCAATTATTTAACTTCAGGAGCTAATTGCTGCACTATATCAATACCTGATGGGAAAGTCATGGACAATTACCTTGAACTGTTGAAAAACGCTCCATCACCGGAGGAAATTGAGAGGATTTTGAATGAATATTTGGATAATGAATTTACACTACAAAACCAGCTACGATTCATTAGTACACTACTCAAGGAAGTCGTGATTGTGTATGCAAGCTTGAGGGAGAGCTTAAAGCGCACTTTGAGACAGGTTTTTCATAGTGCTTTGGGGCTGTCGAATCTCTTGAACTTTTACAAATTGACCAAGAATGACATATACCTTATTTTTATGAAAAATCTATTACTAGATGACACATTATTATCTGATATGCTCCAGGGCACTCACAACAAGAAAGATGAATTACATCAAGTGAAAGGGCTCATTGTTGGAAGCAAAATATTTAACACATTTGAGGGGAAATTAAATTTACAAAAGTATTTGCAGCTTGTTGCCAAACAATTTGTTGAAACATCGAAGTTGAATATTCACGATATTTCTGATTTTATCAATCCATACTTATCCATCCACCCAATTGAAGCTAAAAATGTATTGTTCAATGAGTTTTTCACAACACAAAACTTCACTTTCCTCACATCATTCTACAATCAAATGAGCTTGCTTCAAAAAAGACAATTCTTTTTGAAATCATTGATACCCTATTTAGAAACAAAAATCAACATTGGAAATAGAGACACCATAACACAAATAATCAATGAATTTGACTTTTTTCAATTTGAGGCTCAAGTGACCAGAAATATATCTGATATCGAAAATATTGAATTACAACAATCCATCACCTGCTTAATACGATCACCTAGAGACCAATTCATATCACTTTTGTCCGTTTGGGGTAATGAGGTATATATCAAAGATTCCCAATCAGCGAATCAAGAGTCAATGACAAAAGAGTTATTAATATTGTTGAATCATATCCGCACAGAAGAAAAAACTGAAATTTCAAAACAAAAGGAATTCCTCAATGCTATAACAACGAGAATATCTAATAATGATATCACTTTGAGGAATTTGGGATTGATGGTTGCTAGGAAAGTGACTAATGGAGAAATTAAATTTGATATAGTGGATGAGATCAGAGTGGAGACATACAACAAACCGCAATTCAATTGTAAGATTGATTTCTCTGAGCTTCTTCTCACCGATTCCATGAGAAATTTATCTATACAATCACATAAAACAACAATATTGAGTGATAGTGACGATGATGAAGAATCTGAGGATTCTGAAGAGGAAGAAGGAATACAGACTTTGTTCCTCAAAGACTTACTGACAAAATTCAACGATTCCAAGACTACAAGCCTAACACCATTGTTAAGTCATACTGCCAAATTGGTGAGACAAAAACGATCCTTCAAAATAGAGCTTGAATTCTATAGCGAGGAGCTAGTCAGTGTACTAACAGGGCTGATAAACAAATATGATGAGCCAAATTTTGAACAGTTGAAGATAAATGCTGTCGTTAGTGTCATTGTCACCAACACCAAAATTATAACATCTGTGATGAATCTTTTGTTTACAGGTGACTATTCTATTCAACAAAGAATGATTATATTAAGTTCGATATCACTTGCAGCAAGAGAGCTAAGAGGAATTGATGATGAATTTATTGAGAAACAGGAAACAGATTTCCCCACAAGAAAGATTGAACAACGTCATAAACCTATGATACAAGAAATCGAGAAACCAAAGATAGAAGAACTCAAAGATAATGACGGAGTCATTGGTCAAGGAAAAGTACAAAGAATTTCTGCCAGTTTAAGAAAACCTGTAACAAACACAAAACCTAACAATTTTAGTCGCATTGCAACAAAGTTCTTTTATCCACTTGCAAATGGTTGGATTAGAGGTATTGATGTCGGAACATATAATGAAATGTTTTTGAAACATTACCTTCAAACAATAAGTCTTGTCATAAAAGCTGCGTATCCATGTCATGAATTCGATGATATGTTTGAGCTATACAACACAATTCTGGAAAACTCGGGAAATATAGTTGTATAAGAAATTGATATATTAGAGCTACAAAAACAAATAAATTAATTTATGTAGACTTTTAATTAGACACGACGACAAATTTTGTTTCCACTTTGAAAAACAGAGATATCAGTTATTTCTTTACTTTCAATCTCATCAACGGATGACGAAGAAGGAGTGGAAACAGAAGAGTTTCTATATAATTTGATTCCTTCCATAGTTTGCTTGACGACTTCTTTCAAAACAATAGTACAAAGTTTGAAACTCTCACCTTGAGCCATAAAGTATTTAAACAACTCTTTCAAAAGACCTACAGGACTTCCTTTTGTGCTCTCAACAATCTCTTTTAGTACACCACTTGAAATTCTTAGACCATGCATTTTCAAAAATGCTTCCAATTGAAGTCTCATCATTTGTTGCTGTATATCATCTGAGGACATTGGACTTTTCAACATAATGGAAACCTGTGATCTTGATTTGGAAGCTGGAGATATTTTCTGTTTGAAGAACTTGATAAACTGATCTCTTGTCAAAGAATTAAAGAACTGAATTTCATCATTTTCATTGGTTGGTACATAAGCACTCATAAAGATCAAGTCTTTTAGCTTTTTGTGGGTCTTCAAAAATTCACTTGGTTCCGAAACGTTTGAACTACCAACACTTGCTTGTAGATCAGCAGTCAAACTTTCTGGACAACCTGAAGAGTCTACAGATTGTTTGAAATTTTTCAAAAATGGTAAGATAATGTTATCTTTGAACTCTTTCTCCGTCAATTTTGATAATGAAAGTTCCCATTCTTCTAAATATTCATTGATCTTCTGCTCCAAATAAGAAGTTGAATAACCAGCACTCATCACAGTAATATGAAGACCCAATGTTGTTCTCAAAATTCTTTGACCACCTAATACCACATAGCCTAATTGTCTTTTATTTCTTAAATCAGGTACCAGGTTGAAGGCCATCAAGTAGGCATATAGTTTATTGAGTCTTTCAGTCGAAAGGTCCCCTCTTTTACCTGTTTGGATGAAGTAAGCTATCGAATTCATAGGATCTTCATTGGCGGAAGATCTTTCAATATGATACGAACTCCCTGGAGACAACATAATGGTTGATGGCTCTTTCAGTGTTGTTGATTTCATTTTTGATCTCAAAAGTGAGTTGCTCAAAGTTTTCACAAGATGATCAGTACAGTCAATTTCAGACTGTGTAAACAATTTGATGAATTTCTTTCCTTCACCAAATCTTAAGACAAATTCTTTGAAAGTATTAACGTCAATGTCATCAAGTGCATCTAGTCTATCCTCTAAACTCCAAATTTTTTCCTCCATAACAACAAGAAGACCAGTTGTTGCTAAAATGACAGAACTTGCTTCAGTTAGTTCTCTATATCTTGATCTGACAGCCACTCTAGATTTTCTAAACTCATCACTAGTAACATTTGGTTTATTGAACATTTCATTCAGCTGATTAACAAAAGTATTAAGAATCGTTTCCACACCAGCTTTGAACCCACTTATAGTGAAACCTAATCTAGTATCACCTTTTGATGAGGCAAAGACCTCCCATGTATAATCTAGCAGTTCGGCTCCATATAACCTTTTGGCAAGTTTGATCTTTAAAATCTCACTCAATACTTCCAAGTTCATTGTATTTTCTGGAGAAGGATCCAAAGAAGTGCATATAATGTCAAATGAAATAGCCAAACGAGATTTGAATGAAAGAGATGATTCTAGCTTGCTCCATACTTCAAGCGTATCAGTCTTATGAACTAAGTTTGCATCTGAAGACGTCCACGAACTTTTGGTGTTGTAACCCAATGAAGATTGTGATGATTTTATTGACGCCTCTTTTAAATTATTTCTCAGATCAGAGAGATTAGAAGCCTCAGGAGGAACAAAGATATTTTGGCCCACCATTTTAAGTTCCGTTGACTTCACTGATTGTGAGATAGTTTCGAGGTTCAGTGTTCCAATAACGTATTCAAAGTTGAAATAAAAATCGGTGCTTGTTTCAGAGCCTTTTAAGATCAAACCAGCTTTATCAACGAACTGATCATTTGCTAAGAAGACAATATTAAGATTATCCAAGTTGAACACAGAACAAATGAATCGTTGAAACAAAGCCCCTTTTTGAATCCATTCGCTTCTACCCTTTGATGATTCGAAATACCCGCTTGATATTTCATTAGAGTTAGGAGAACCTTTAAGAATGTTCTCTGCACCTAAAGCTCTCAAGTTTTTCTGTAAAGTCTGCGAAAATGAAGAACATTCATCCATTGGTGATTTGGTAGAGTCTTTATGTAAGTAGTTCAGGAGGTCGATGGATTCCATTTCTGAAAGATATCTTCCCAATGTTTCCCGATCACTGAAAACATTTTGAACATAATGATTGAAGATGATGTCAAGTATCTCGTTAATTTTTTTGGCACCAGTATTTGTAAGTTTTAACTCAATTATAAGCATATCGTCCCCACGTGAAAGTCTTTGGACAAAACAACTAAGTGCAGTAATGATATCTTTCCCCTTAAGTTCAGCATCCAATGACTCTTCCCCTTCGTCACCCACAATGTTTGACCAAGCCTGTTCAAACAATAAAGCATTTTTTGTGAAAGATGAATCAGTTGCGTCAAAATGTAATGGGAAAGTTAAACGTAAAGTTGGTGTTTGGTCTCTCTTTATGAAGACACATTTATTTTTTTCAAAGCTGGAAAAGGAAGGTGTCTCGTACTTCCAACATGAAATGACATCAAAATCTTGGATCTCCCGTGGAAGATCTGATGTAGTTGTGTCTTTTGATCTTCCTCCAAACAGTTTGAGTTTAGACTTCTTTGACGATTGGCGGTCTTCAAATGTGCTGATATTGCCAAAATTTGCCAATGCTAATTTTTGAAGCAAATTGATTGATTGAGAACCCCTGATAACTAATGTCATTTTATCTGCAACATAATTATCACTGTAGTAACTTGTGAGTTGATCTTTGACTTTTGTTTTTTTAATTTTTGGTAAATCGTTTAAACTAAAATAATTACCTGTTGCAAATCTATGAAATGGGTGATTTGGATTGGATATAAGTCTCAACCCATGATACATCAATCTTCCCGAAGAATTTTTATTAGCATTATGCTCGTTATCAACGGCATAGATTTCCTTTTCGAATGCATTTTCTGAAAAAGAAGGTGACTTCAAAGCACTAGCAAACACTTTCAAAAGGTGATTGAAAATTGGTTCCTCAGCTCCATCTTTATTTTGCCATGTTGAGCCAGATGGTGTTTCGAAGAAAAAAACTGTTTGCTCTCCAGTTGTGAAGGCGTTTCGTCTACCTCCAGATTTCGAAAGTGAATCATGAAATTCATTTGGATTGGGGAAATCTTTTGAACCCATGAGAATCAAATGTTCACAAAAATGTGCCAAACCGGGCACATCATCTGGATCATTGTGTGCCCCAGCAGCGACACAAAGAGCAGCAGAGGCAAGATCCTCAGTTGGATCAGAGATCAATAGGGTCAAAATACCATTTGGAAGTAACACGAGTTTATGACTTCTTCCAGAGTATGTAAATGGTACCAATAAATCTTGATTGAATGTCTTGACGGATGTCATTTGATATAGTAAAGTTGATCTTCAAAATTGTTTCAAAACTGTAGCATAATGAGCAGTAGCGATAATGATCACATTTATACAACATTAACATCTTGATATCATTTTGAGGTTCTTGCTTCATAGTGCAAGTTTTGAGTTATATCTGTAATTTCCTATTCGGGAAGAACAATAGACACAGCGACACAGCGGGAGCGATCAAAAATTTCTTGTTTCAACGGTAGATTATCTGGCACCATGATAATCCCTCCAGCAATTGAAGCCCATCAGCATTATAAAGCTTCGAGCTGCCCATCATTACCATTTATTTTGAATTGGAAAACCCTGTAAATGTTAGAATAAATGGTAAAAGATCAAAACAATATTGATTTTTTTGTTGTACTTTGAAAGACGATTACATAAGCATCACATTTGATTCATCGAAATCTCCTGCGGCATATAATATCTAGTTTCTTGTGTATAATATAATAAATAGCTAGAATAAATAATTATAATGCTAAAAGTGATTGAATCGACTTTACTCTTCCACTTTACCCCCAAACCCCACTGGAGTGGGACTACCTTTAGGAACCAGTGCAAGGAATTTATAAATATGACCCATTGAACTATTATCTTTCTCTACTAAACGATGATATCCAGATTTGATTATTTCACGTTCTGAATCTGTTTTAGCCTTGTTGTACAATTGATCAGCACGATATTGGATTCCTAATTGATGAAGCCAATCACCTTGTTGTATAGGTCCGAATACATCAATGGGAACACTTGGATCTGATGTAGCAGATTCTTTTATGGCACCAAAATCTACATCAACGGAAAGATCGACTTCACCTAGTGATTCAAACGGATTTTCAATTTTGTGATCTTTAATTCCTCTCAATGACATACCAGGAACTGTGGAATCTGGTCCATAATCGATGATCAAAGCCGCACCATTTTGACACTTATTACGATCGATTATTTTAATGATTTCACTAGTGTATGAATGAAGTTCAGGAGATATCTCAGCATCATACCCCACTGGAAGATGACAATATCTTGGATTTGTTTGAGGGATAGCCGAAGATGGGGTTCTTTGATTGTTGAGACCCAAGAAGAAGGTCCCATTATTTTCATCATGATCAACCATATATTCTCTCCATCCATGTTCTGTATTTTTGAATTGATTAACGGGTAAAGCATCATAAAATTCATGGGCAATTATATAATTGGCTTCCCAACTTTTTGTAACATCCCAAATATCCTTCTCGGTATCTACCCATGTGATTTTACCATTCCACTTGTGAGGCGCCTCCCAAAAAGTTCTTGATTTATCTAATTGTGAACCTGATAACAAATTCCACTGTGCTTCTTTCAACACACTTGAAGCTTCTACCAAGATTATATTCAATTTCAACTCTTCATGTTTCAAAGTCTGAACAAGTTTAGTGAAACTCTTTATCAAATCAAAAGTTAAAGTCCCTCTTCCAGGTCCAAATTCAATAAAGTTTATTTCTTTAGGTTTCTTTTGTACATTCCAAACGGTGAAAAACCAGATCCCAATCATTTCACCAAACATCTGTGAAATCTCAGGAGATGTCACGAAATCACCTTTAGATCCCAAGGGATCCCTAGTTGTATAATATCCCAGATCTGGATGTGTCAAACAAAGCCTCATGTACGCCGATAGTGGGATTGGACCAGTGACCTTTGATAAGTTAGCCCTGTTTCCATGATTCATTAAGGTATATACTCACTTTTATCACCTGTGCACATATTTGAGCTAGATTGTTGAGCTCAATCTTTGGTTTATCTAATGGTTTGGTTTGTTTTGTTAGAGGTGATGTTTTAGTACCCCGTGTTACAAATTGATTGCGTAGACTTGTGCTTGAAAAACAGCGTACTCCAGCGAGTATATTCAGTCTGAGCATCGTAGACAATCAGAAACTAACAATATGCAATTTTCAACTTGTAGAAGGTCCGTTATTTGATGAAATTCTGAATCTTTCAAAGTGGTGAAGAGATTGAACGAAATTTCCTGGGGAAAGCTACAAATTAAAACTCGAGGAGCGTAGCGTAACCAAAACGTCCGAGGTTATCTAGCAGGTAAATTAGATTACTACACAAATTGACAATCCTACAAATCCTTTTATAATACACTCAGTTCCTTCTGATAACGGCGTACCAGTTGTCTCTTTCGTATCCGTTGTAGACTATCGTACCACCAGCGGCCTGGGCATTTTCTTCAAGTTCACCTTGCTTATACAAGTGATAATATCTGAATTTTGTATCTGGTTCCTCTGCTTTTCCCTCAGGGCTTTCATCCATTTTGGCCTGCTCAAATTGTCCATCTGCTGTAGCCTTCTCCTTCTCGGCCTCCAACTTTTCCCTTTCTTCTCTTTTCTCCTTCTTGGTCTTCTTTTCCTTTTTCGGTTGCTTTTTTTGTAGAACCCATGGGACAAGAACATCTTGAGGATCACCTTCTTTGTAACCTCTTCTTGATTTCTCTTGCTCTAAGGCCCATACATATATTAAAGCCTCCCCACCGACTTTAAGCTTGGACAGTATATGTTCTATTGCCTGTGTACGTCTTTCCGGGGTGGAAAAATGATGAATAACAGCTATACTGATAGCAAAGTCCTATGATGTTAGTATAAATTAGACTTAAAGCAGAAGATTTACTCACAAATCTGTTGTTTGGGTGCGGCAGGCTCAATCCATCACTCACCATCACTTCATGACCAAACTCTTTAGCACATGATATCAGCCCGTCAGATCTGTCACTCCCAACCATGTAAACACTTTTATTAACCCCCAAGTATTTACCGTTACCACAACCAACATCGATACCTATACTCCCCGGTATTCTCTCTGTCAAGAACTTCTCCACTATAGGCCATGGCTGTAATTAACGTTAGTACATCTGCGTGCGAACTCAGCTGTCACTAACTCACTTTGTACCTGGTCTGCGAGAAGTGCGGCGCAATCTCGTTGTACACCGTGTGCACATATGTCTGCTCTCTAGCCACTGCGTCCAAAGACTCGTCCATCTCTGCTCAATACCTCCTTTTCCCACGAACTTTCCTGAAGCTCACAAGCTCATCTCGACTGTTGTAGGAAAAATTTCAGCGTTGTTGATGACACTTCAAATTGGCAGACATAAAATTACAGAAAAACAAATCGTGTTGTTATTATAAATACTTCAAAGACCAGCCAGAATTTGCCAAAACAAAGATGAGCGAAGAGAAGACTGTTGACAAAGAGCAGAAATTGCAGGAGATCTTGCACTCGGAGACCAGGGACTCGCTCTACACGAGACGCTACGTCGTGCTCTCAGTGCTGGCATTGTATCTACTGGTTGGTTTCCCACTATGGTTCAAGTTGACAGAGATCTATAGGGCCCCATTGCCTTCGAATTTCATCACCACGCTACAGAGCAACCAGAATGTCGACTTGAAGTTCCATCGTGAGGTGTTTGTGCAAGTCACGGACGACTTGTACTTCCCAGATCTTGCAGAGGCAACACAGATACAGATAGATCACGAATTATGGAAATTGAAGCAAGATTCCCAAGAGGGTCTCATAGTGGATTGGAACGTCTCTATAAGGTTTGATAAGCCTGGTCCAGATGACTACACTTTGAAACTTGAACTTGGTGAAGGGGAAGGGATAGCCCTGGATCCATCGCAAAGAGATACCATATTATACTATACATTGAACAGTATCAAAAATAATGATGTACCTTATTTTATAACTCAAACGGTGTTATATCACATCTTCAATTCAGAACTCGAGCTTTTCAAAATTAAAAATCAACATTCTGACAACAGAGCCATCAGTTACTCACCAAAAGTCCATCTATCTTTCAAATTATTAACAGGTGATGGTAACCTTATTGACTGGAGAATTGGTGAGGCATTAGACGTGTTCTTCCAACCAATAATTGATGTTTTCCAAAGTTATGTCAACTTTACAATTGATTCAGAGGTCAAATATTTCACAGAATTGAACCTTGTCAATAGTTCTGAATCTATAAAATTGAACGATATTTCCACAATTGTGGATTTTTCAGAGTGGGATATCTCATCAAATATTTTCAATTACCCAACATTGAATTTCGTTCTTTATTACCCTTCAGCTTCCATTTCACCTTTAAAATTTGATTTTGATCCATCAAAGAACACATTCTTATTCCCACAATGGGGGTCAATCATATTACAACAAGAAGCATTGGAACCAAATACTGTGTTGGATGAACATGCTTTACGTCCTATACTTGAGAAATTCACATCAGAACTAATACCACTATTGGGTCTCCCAAGACACCCAAAAACTTTACAAATTAGATTAGATGCAGTGAAAGCTCGTAACATTTTCACAAACTTAATAAGAGCTACAGATTCATTGAGTTCATTGTTAAAATTATCCAAATCATTACCAAATATGTCCATTCCAAAAACGGTCTTGGAGAATGTTAAAAATGCATTGAAAGCCAGAGAGAATGTTCTCAGATTGGTGAATTATGAAAAAAATTGGGACGATGCCCTTGTTGAGTCTAGTAAGATGCTTGAATATAGTGAACTTGCATTTTTCGATAGAGAAATGGTTCAACAAACATTCTTCCCACAAGAACATAAAGTTGCAGTGTATATGCCTTTACTAGGTCCATTATCCATCGTCTGTGCATTGGGCGCTCTAAGAATAATTCAAGAGATTAAATTATTCAAATATGCTAGACCTTGAGAGGGAAATACCAATAAAATAATGACCAGTCAGGCTTCTATGTAGTCTGCCAACATCACGGTCACGTAAAATTTCTCGCGAATTTGACATACATATTGTAGTTAAATAACAACAAGGACAAACTGTTTATACACAAGCGCTATAGAACACGAACTTTGATACAAAACAAGATGTCACAAGTAGATGAAAACGAAGAACTAGAACTTTCAGATGTTCCAATGGATGATGTTGAGAACGGATCAGATGTCAACTCATCACAAGATGAATCCGAAGCTGAAGAACTATTTTCAGATTTATTAGACGAAGATGCTGAATTTATAAATCGAAAGATATTTGAAAGTGTATTGACTGGTAAAAAAGTCACACTAGAAGAAGAAGATATACCCGAAGAACCAGAAGAAGAGCTTGATGAAGAGGAAAGATTAAGATTATTGATGGATCATCTTGATAGGGATCAAATGTCAAGATATGAATCATATAGAAGAACTACAGTTAGTAGGTCAGGTGTGAAAAAAATTGCAAATACTGTATTAAATCAAAGTGTATCGAATAATGTTGCTATTGTGTTGAGTGGTGTTTCTAAAGTGTTTTTAGGTGAGATTATTGAAAAAGCTAGAAATATCAAACTTCGATATGATAAGGCAAATTATATTATTAAGCTAGGCGAGAAAAGAGAGTTATACAATCAAATGAAGAAAGATATAGGGTCTTCGAAAAAAGATGGTGTCACTATAGAAGAAGTTAACAAATTGAAATTGGAAATTGAGACTATCAAAACTGAGATGAAAAAACTTGATTTAAAAAATGTTAATGAAAATGGTCCTTTACAACCTGAACATATACGAGAAGCATGGAGATTATATCAATTAGAAAGTGGGACAAATCCAAGTGGTCAATGGAGACATCAAGGTGAAAGAGATGGATTGATGTTTAGATAGGCTCTACAGTGTGAATATGTCCAAGATTGTTATTTAATGAGAAAATTGAAGTTTAAGTTCATCCCAATTGAACCCCCATGTAGCTAAAATAAGACAATAATGTTCCAAAAGTAATTTCAGTTCTTCTAATTCATCCAAAAATTCAAGTTTTGATATCCTTTTTTTTTCATCGTTTGATATCCAATTATTTGTAATGGATTCCATATTATCAATTTTAACATTATCAAACCCCAAATCATAAAGTCTCTTTGAACATTTCCCCAATGTATTAAACTTTAAAAGTGATGGCATTGATATATTTCTAATTTTTAAATTTTCAATCATAACATTCCCAAAATTATCCTCCCCACCCATTGGATCATATATAGTGAAAGCACCTTTTTGGAAATATTCTTTAATGGTTTTAATGATTTCTGTTGATATTTGTGAGTCAGTGTAACATAACATACATTCTGAAATGATTAGTGTTGGGAATTCATGGTGTAAATGTGCTGATAGTATGGACTGGAAAGCTGAGATGTCTCTAAGATCTGCTGAAATTAGTTTATACTTGTCACTTATCAATGAAGAGTCCAATCTTTGATAAAAAGTCTCTAAATTCTCAGTATCAGATGTTGGAGAGATACCAACTGATTCAGAAAGAGCAATATCAGTCAATATAGTAGCAGCTTTCAATTTTGTAGAGTCTTTAAAATCCAATTCTACCCATTGTAAATTTTCATGATGTTTTAATATCTTGAATGGTCTTGTATCAGATCCAGCACCAAGGTTTAAAACTTGAATTTTCTCATTTTGAAACCTTGTTAAGAATTCCTCCACCACAGAATCAATTGAGGTGGACCTTATATATGTACCTCTATTGATAATGGGTAGTTTATTACTATTAACGATCCCATTGATGGTTCTTCTTGAAGATAGCTTATTTTCAAATTTTAAGAATTTCTCAAATCCTGTGATTATATGCTGTAAATATTCGTCTTGGATGTAGTGTTTCTTATCTGCTGAGATACGACATGATAAAGCGTCGTAGTCGGTAGACCTTATGATTTTTTCGTTGCGATCCATTGGATTTGTGGCGGTTGGTTTGATTATTGTTTACGTTTGAATTGTTATGGAGTTTGATACTAAAATGTACATTTGAATTCGCGGGTATAAATAATTACATAGAGGCTTATTGATCAACAAGTTGTGTCTACACAGTCTACACTTATTAATATTTGGGTATTTGTTCTCTAATATTCAGACTTTAAACAGGTTTCTCTCTTGATTTCTTTGTTTCAAAGGACTTATACCACCGATCTTATCCAAGAGTTTAACTTTCTTCAACGGACTAAATTTTGGTTCATCTTCATTTTCATCTTCCACAATTGGTTTACCACCAAGTTTCCTTTTTCTCTTTCCCTGAGGTTTCTCCTTTTGTGGAGTTTTGTCTTTTTTACCACTTGGTGTGGATTCTTGATTTGTTGTATTTGCCTTGGATGAATCCAATTTCCTTATGGAGTTACCAAACAGATCATCATCATCTTCGTCATCGTCATCGAATAATGAAGGCTTTTTTTTGCTTTTGGTTGGCCCATTTGCCGGTTTGCTTGGAGAAATCAAGTTTTTCAAACCGCTTGGTTTTTTACTTTTAGCATCTTTCAAAGGCGAAAGTAAATTGTTTGCCCCTGGTGTAGATGTAGCTAACAAATTTTGACCATTAACTGAAACTGGAGATTTGAAATTCTCAGGAGTTGCACCTTTTGTTGGAGATTTGTTATTTTTATTGACGTTTTTATTAAGGAATGGGGATGTGGAGAAATTTGAAACCAATGGTCTTTTCAATCCCAATTTCTCGTGATTTGCTAGCGGTTTAGCTTGTGAGTTTTTAACAGGTGAAAGTATGGAAGAAGGAGGTTGCAGAGCTTTTGTTGGGGACACTGTATTCTTGTCTTTTAAATTCTTGATGTTCTTTTTGGCATTCTCCAATTTTGATTCTAAGACCGCCTTCTGAGTGACAAATTGCTGCTTTACTTTACCAATCTCGCTTCTCGATTCGTTCAACTGATTGTTCAATTTGGTTATTTGAGTCTTTAAACTCATTGTCTCCTTTTGTAATGTCGTTTGATTCGATGATTTCTTCTTCCAGTTCTCAATCTCAGTGTGTAGCATGTTTACTTTGTTCTCCAAAAGCTTCTTCTCATGCTGTAATTTTGAAAGATCTTGCTTTACACTTGAATGGTCCTTGGATTCCCTTGTGGCAGTATTCTCCAACTGAAGTTGTTGGGAAAGAATTGTCTTCAAGAGTATGGCATTTTGCACCAGGGAACGGCGACTGATCTCTTTGTTCACCACCGATTCTACTGCTGACTTTGCGTGATGGTACTGACTGAAGCCAGTTATGAGATCGTAGTCCATTGTTAATAAAGAAGACCAGGAGATGGCTATCCCTCGTTAACCTCGAAGTCTTCAGGATCTGTTGATGTTTTGGTTTTCCTAATAAAAAAATAAAAGGTAAACAAAGACGTGGACGTACCAACCGGCTCTCTTATGGCTTAGAACCAGAAGTCGGTACAATAAGAATATCAGCTAAATTGGGCATAGACAGGTCTTTTATGAGTAATAATGAGATATTCAGCTGTTTAAATCTCAATTCATACCAAAAGATTGTTCTTTGCTGACCACACCAAATTCCCTCCAGCAAATCTCGAGATCTGCCCCCTCGGAAATGCCGATAGGTAAATAATATCAAGACACGATTTTAGCTCAACGGTCAAGAAACTGCCATCATTCTCATCAACCGAGACAACTGGCGTTCACAGGTGAAACTATACACAGACTCGAGATACTGGCTCATTAAGGCTGCTGAGATGGTGATGTTACGAGGGAAATTACTGGCGCCACTTTGGATGCTGTTGACATTGTTTAGTCAAACAGTTCTTTGTGCTCTAAGCGCAGAGGAATTACTCAGTTTAAGATCAGATAACGGGTTGATATACTTAAACTCCAACAATTTCGATCAGATATTGAGTGGTGACAGAGACTACTACATCTCATTGCTCTACACGGCACTATCAGACAACATTCCATGTGAAACATGTAAAAAATTCTTCCCAGTATATCAATTGGTATCCAAGTCCTATTATGCTACAAATCCAGATGCAAGTGATGTTTTCTTCGTGGTTGCAGATTTCCATCAAAATGAAGATATTTTCAAGAAACTAGCAATGAAAGAAGTACCAAAATTATGGGTCTTTCCACCTTCCAAAAATCCAGATTATAATGTGACAAGTCCTCACTATCCATTCACTATAAGTGAAGCCTCACTAAGTGACCCAATAAATTTTGCAGGATTTATTGCACAAATCGCCAGTATAAAAATAGTGATTCAACCTGATTTTGAATATTCTCAATTTATGGTATATTTCTTAGCTACATTCTTCTCAGTGTTGATATTGAAGAAAAAAGTATTAAAACACGTGAATAAATCCGTGACTTTGAGATTCATAGTGGTTATAATTACTATAATTTTAACTAGTGGATACATGTTCACAGTTATAAGAGGAATTCCATTAATTGCCAAGGATGATAAGGGACAAATCATGTATTTCAGTGGAGGTCAACATTGGCAATTCGGTCTTGAAACTTTCATAATCACTGGTATGTATTCAGCTCTAGGTGGGCTCATAGTGGCGTTGGTTTCATACATTCCACGTATCAAGGATCAAAATCGACAAAACATTGCTGCATTGATTGCATTAGGTTTATTATTTTACAGCTTCAATTATTTGACAAAGATTTTCTTAGTTAAAGATCCAGGATATCCATACCAATTAGTCAACTGGTTATAATTTATAGATTGATTTATATAGACTTTTCTACAAAAATAAATGATATATAAAATGCATGCATTATCTAAGAATATGACTATGATACAAAAAAAAAATGGTATGACGAGAACACTCCCCTGTGTTCTGAAAATGATAATGAATGGTATATGAAAAAAGTATGGAGCAATGCAAATAAAAAAAAAACGAACCTATTCGACATGTTTATCATTTTCCGCATCCCTATTGATGACGAAAAATGAAACACCAATCATAGAAGCTGCAACGATGTACAATATTGTTATTTTTTCACCTTTAAAGATGATATCACCAACCATAGCTAATGGAATAGTTGTTGAAAGACCCACAGTTACAATCAAAGGTGATGTTAATAACATGGCTTTAACCCAACAGAAATCTGAGATAAATGTGATTAAACAATTCACTGAAATGATCCCTATGACTAATGAACCACTTGGTAATTCAAATTCTTCAATTCCCAAATAATGGAATATTATTAATGAAGGCCATAGGAAAAACAAATTGAAAACACCAACAAATCCGAAAAACACCTTCATGTTAATTCGGCTTTCATCTTTGATCTTATATTTCAATAATGTTGTATAGATACCGTATAATAATGCACCTGCAAGTGCTAATGAATTCCCAATCAGTATACTTAAAGGTGTACGTTCAACATCACTCGATACAGAATCACCATCAGATTTCGTTATTATCACCACTCCAATAAACGATACGATTAATCCAAATATTTTGATATTATTGAAAGATTCAGTTTTAGCTAATGCACCTATTAATAAAGTGAAAAATGATGAAGTTGACGATAGAATAGTTTGACTTCCAACACTTGTATAGCTCAATGAGGCATTTGTTGCCAAATTTGCCAAATACCACACAACACAAAATTGTGCACTTAGTTTAATGGTTTCTGCTAATGATAATTTGGAATTATATTCAGATTCTGCATTTAATGCAATTTCTTCGTCTGATGAATCTAAGAAATCTTCTTCAATCTCTTTATATTGTATTGATCCATTTTCTAAATACCCCGTTATAACTTTTTTCAAATATGGTATTAGATAAAATGTAAAAGTTGCCGTATTAATATACGTTATGAAAAAAGGCTTTCTATATAGATCCTTTTCAAATATATCACTTATTAAAAATGATGAAAGCACCCATGAAAATACCACAATGGCCAACATTATTAGACCTAAAGTCCATCTTTTTCTTCTTATCGATACATCTTGGTTTACCATGGTATCTGGTTTATGTTTTATATCTATCTTGTAAACAAAGGAGTTATTGTTATCATAAAACTCCACAGCAAATTTAGTGTTATCTTTGTTCAAATGAGTAGTGTTTATGACTTCGTTTAAGTGTGGCTGATCTTTTGCTGATAAGACTGGATGAACTTGATTGTCTATTGTAGTATGAAATGAATGGTGGCAAGCCTTATACAAAAATAGTACAAAGTTATTAATTTGCTAATGAAAGTTTTTTGTGGCTTAAGATTTATCAAATATCGCGTGCATGTGAAATGAGCATACTAGTAGTTTGTTTACGCCTATCAATAAATTTTCAATGTGCTAATTTCTTCAACAGATAAAAAATTTGACTCGGAGGTCACGTGAGCTTACGAAAACTGTGCCGCGGTATCCCACACTTCTTTTGCCGCGGCACACATATATGTAGTACAAATGTTCATTTTATTATATTATCGTTAAATCGTTATAGACTGAGTATCTTTCTGGTGTTTTCGATACCTTTGCTGCTTTGGGAGTACATATCTATCTTGTATGAAAGGTCAGCTGTACGGTGTACTTTTTGTGAGAGTCGTGAGCTCAGGATATCCAATTGTTTGTTGTAGTATTCCATTTCAATCGATTGTTTTTGCTTCTTGAGATGTAGCTTGGTCAATAATGACTTATTTTGTTGTTTAATCGACGTCACATGGTCTTCAAGAAATAGGATCTGTTCTTGTAGATTGGAAATCTCGGTTTGCTGTTCTTGAATTTCTTGTTGATACGTTTTAAGCTCCGTTCTCAATGAGTTCATCTCTTTTTCATGATTTTGATTTATCTCCTCTAAGAAATGATTATTATTTGAAGTTTTCAACTGATCAATGCTCACCTGTATTGAAGAAACTGAACTGTTCTTGGATCTTGAAGAACCATTTTGTCTTGTATGACTGAAAACGGAAGACCCATTCGAAGAAGTTGATGAATATGATGATTGACGAGGTCCAAATGAAAACCTACTCTTGAAATCACTTGTTCTTCTCTTTAAATTATTATTCTCTTTTCTTAATATTTCATTTTCCTTGCTAGCATCAGATAATCGATCCAAAGCCATTGCAGCCTGTTGTGACAGTATTCTAACTTGTTGTTCTAGTATCATATTACGTTCTTGTTCACCTTTTAGCCCATTGCTTACTAGATGAATATTATTAACATTGAAATCATTAGCCACTGGTGGTTGAGTCTTGGCCTTAATAGCGTTTGATTGGAAAGTTTGGCAATTCAAGTCACTGACACCCTTCATTTGAGTTAATTGAGATGCAAAAGAGTCGTGTTTTCTTTGGGATGGACTTAGCATTGGAATGTTATTCAAAAAAGGTGGATCAAGACTTGTCAAATCCGCATCTTCTGAATTTATTGAAGCTGATACACTCTTCTTCACTATGTGTGTTTTATTGAAGAATCCCATGGTATTTGATATCTATTATATTGAATGGGTATAAATGTTATTTGGAAACGTTGACTGCGGAAACCTTTTACAATAAGTACTTATGCAAAATATTCACCGTGAAGTCTTTAACCCTTCGGTGCCATGCAACATGCTAGAGAACCATCACCTTTGAAAGCACGGTTATTATGATGCGCCATTAACCCCCGTACTTTAGTTAATTTCCACGCGATGTACTTTCGAAATGGATATTAATTCAGTCTAAAGGGGAAAGTCAGACGCCTGGTATCCCTGACAGAAGGGATGGAAAATTTAGCTTCCTTTAGCCATAGCAAATCCTTGAGCTAAGCTACTCTGCCTGTAAGTAATTTTAACCTCAAATCGAAGGGGTGCTACAGTAGCTACGCTCTAAAGTCGTGCATATTTGTTGTTCCTTTCATTTTGAGACGCGTCGTACATGAAAAATAGCACGAAACCAAAATAGTAAATACAAAACAGCGTGCAATTTTAAAATAAAGTCTGGAGACAGATAAATCGGTGGCCTATTATGCTAGCAAAATGTTAACATAACTGGATTTCTCAGCCATGGGTTTTCAACTTGGGTCCTGATGTTCGGTTTAGACGTTATTTTACTTTGATCTCGAGATCTCATGGATCTCACTGTTCACATATCTCACATCTCACATCTCTTCGAGATACTCCGTATTGGACAGAAACACTACAGTTCACAAGAATTGCGATATCTATGACCGAGTGAATACTCGATCTACTCATATACTCTAAAGCACGACTTAACTCGATCAGTACTTGATTATTGTCCTCTTTTATTTAGATATTTAGATAATAGAAACTTTACGCATTCTGGTTTTCTATGCACACACATGCCCACTTTCGGATCCTGATTAGGAAGTCTAGGACCGCCTGCTGCCTAAGCTAATTATTTGTAGAAATAATATGGTACAATCAAATAATCAACTGGCACTAAAATCAAGATTTTACTACAACTGAACCAACCAGATAATTACCTTATTAATCAAGAGATATCATATTGCCATTGAAATTAACTGGCATTGCATAGCATACATTACAAATAAGAAAGAACACTACCAAAGTCAAAGAATGGGTATGTTGATCCTTCGTATCGTGATCATGAGACTGTGTTTATACGTGAATTATGAACTAACAGCGCAACAGCATCAAACAAGAAGAAGCTATCTTTGAAAGAGTTCTACGCGGATGCGTGTAAGTATTCACCTCTAACTGGATATACTGAACTAATCACTAACATGGCTGTTTCTTTAGCGCTCGGAGGTCAAAGTTGGGCTGATGATGATATCGATCTAAGTTCAATCAGCGTTCCAATTACCAATCAACCACATTCTCATTATCATCAGGATAATCTGAGATACTCAAGCAATTCACACCAAACATACTCATCTGCTCCACATCGAAACTTCGGAGCCCCTCAATCACCACCTTATATTGTTAAGCTTGCAAACATACCAATTCATTTTGGAGGTGAAGAAATAGAAGATTTGTTTGGTTCTCGCTTCATGAAGTTTGTCAAGTACAAACTGTTTTGGGAAATTAATCATGATCAGCTTGGGTTTTCAACAGATCCTAACGCTTTACTGAATAAACGTAAAAAAGTTGCGTTTGTGGAGGTACATACCACTCAAGATTTTGATAAAGTACTAAGATGGAATGACATATTTTTGGGCCCATTACACGGTAAAATACAAGTGAATGTTGGTAATTTTGGTGATTTTCAGGCATATAATGATTTAAATCAAAAAATATCAGAATCCGATGACCCATCAATATCATTTGCTGCTAAAAGAGAAAGAAGACAAAGTTTTGAAGATCAAAACCATCGTTTTGCGCCATCGACTAACGGGCATCCTCATCAATCGAGATTTTATGGTAGATCACCCGAGGCTAATAACAGACAATTGAATCCACAACTACAACATCAACATGATTTACCACCTCTAAGGCAACCAGAACCTGCACCGACACCAAAAAAATCTAATCCGTTTGGAAGTGCTAAGCCTGTCGATACACTTTCGAGACAAATTGAAATTGACAAAAAATTGCATGATTTGGAAATAAATAAGACAACTTTCAGAACTTTAGGTCATGACATTGATGATTCAGAACCTCAACAAAGTGCACCAGGTGCGCCAATTGGCATCAAGACTGAGGGTAAATCTAAACAACTTAAAGTTTCCAGTGCTCAAAATGCAGCATCATCATCACATAAGGCTTCACCATCCCATTCACACCTGAAGCTAAACCAACCTGCTTCTCCAAAGAAAAGAGAGCTTAAACCAGCGGCTGCACCTGAAGTAGCAGCATGGACTACTTCATCGTTCACGAATGGTACCGAACAAAAGGGGCCATCCTCTGTATCTGCAAATATATTTCAATCGGCAAAACCTTCACCAAAATCTAATGAAGCAAAATTAGATGATGGTCCAAGACGCAAAGTGTTGTTGAAGAGAAAAACACAAGATTCAAAAAAACAACCAGAGGTTGGAAGATTTGTTAGACGAGAAAGTGTGACTTCAAAAGAGGTTTCTGAAGCTAAGACAGAGGTTGTAGCTCAAGAGTCAGAGTCAAAAGATATCTCAGAATCAACATTTAATGAAAATGAAAATTCAAAGAAAAATAAGGCTGAAGAAACAGGAAATACCACAAAGAGACCAAATACCAAAAGGAAGTCACCATCCAATAAAAATAATAAGTCCAAGTCTAAGAGTCTTAACAACGAACCGAAAGAAGACGTATCGAATAACATTGAAATCGTTAGTGCTGAATCAAAAGAGAAACAAACTACAAGGTTTCCAAAGGGTGAAAAACTAAGTATTGATGACCCATCAATACCAAAACCCGATGCATCAATTGACAGCCAGGGAAGAAAAGTTTATCATAACGCTACATTCACTAGAAAGAAAAGTGTGGATAAACATAAGGAAATTCCATTGAAGAGTGAAGCTACTGAAGGATCTAATAATGCCGAAAACTTCAAAACCGATAACAAAAACTCGGCTACTGAAGAGGATGATCAAGGTAAGAAGGATATTCGTGATCCCGTGATAATCACCATTAGAGGTCGAGGACGTGGTACTGGACGTGGACGAGGACTTAAAGCAGGTAGGGGAGTTCGTGGTCGTGGCGGCAGAGGAGGTGCGTTTGCTGATAGACTAGATTTCACTGGTGAAGCTGATGTAATTGAACCAGATCAAAGGCCAAAAACAAGGTCAAAGTCACCAACAAAGAAGAACAATTCATCTAAAACAGAAGAATTCTCGAGAACTGAAACACCTAAAGTTGAAGCCATAACCAAGGGAAAAGTTTCTGCCGATGAGAACAAATCCTCGGCTAATGAATCAACTACTGATCGTCCACAAAGAGGGCGTGGTGGATTTCGTGGTAGAGGAGGACGTGGTCGAGGGAAATTTCATAATGTTAGTAAAACTTTCACAAAATCTAATGATTCAGAGGCACCAAAGTCTAAAGACGC
Organism: Hansenula lynferdii; assembly: GCA_030582155.1. Lineage (NCBI taxonomy): Eukaryota > Fungi > Ascomycota > Saccharomycetes > Phaffomycetales > Wickerhamomycetaceae > Hansenula > Hansenula lynferdii. The sequence goes on from JAKTWT010000002.1 coordinate 184,027, forward strand.
ATAACTTTTATAAGGAACACTGTATGGCTTAGTTGATAGCTTGATTAAAGTGAACAGTATTTGGCACGGCTTTATTCGCCTGTAGAGTTTTGTAGGTTTTACCAATTAGTAGTTTCAAGAATTATGGTGGAGTGTAGAAATCTATCGATCTGCAAGTTTCTCGAACAACCTTGAGCGCTTGCATTGATACGCTGCTCATCAAAATCAGAAAAACTAAAAGTTATTGTTGAGTATTTGTGAGTATCACGAATCGATAAAAAGAAGCATATTGAGCAATTTTATCAAGTTCTAAGGTTTCCAATCCCATTTAAAAGGGCTTAAAAGATCCATTTTAGTCACTTAGATTACTAAGCACAATCCAAAGTATTATGTCAGATTTGATTCATCCCTTCTAAACTCCTGGTCGGGCTGCTGGATTCACCGATTAAACCAAGCTTGAATTTGAGTTTGTCTAATTATTGAATGCATAGGCCGCACATAGGACAGGTGAACTCTATGGTATAGATTGATTGATTTATGTCTTTCAACTTTCTCAGCTTACCGATTTTTGTAAGTGGAAACTTTAAAGCGAGTGAGTACCCGCGAACGACTCGAGGGACCGAGCTCGTCACTCTTGAATATGGAAGAAAAAAAAAGTAATGAAAAGATTAATAAAGATACACTTCTCACAATGTTTGTAAGCATTGAATTACTATTATCTCTTAAAATGACTTTCAAAGTTAGAAATGACTAATATAAATACATATTAAGCTTCTTTGATTAGTCAGAATACAATATATATTACATAAGACTGTTCATTCACAATTGTCAGATAGGTAAAAAAAAAAAAGCCAGTTCGTTCTCCGCATTTTAGCGAAAATGTTCAATATCGTAGAGGCACTCCAATAGCGTGATAAGTGGTGAGTGAACAAACAATGTAAACAAAGAACTATACTTGCCGAACTTCAAGTCACAAACCATTTCTTCTCTATATCGTGGACCTCAAGTAATGTACTCATGATTCGTTATTGTTACCCCAGATTCCTCCTTTAACGAGGACACTTCCTCCGTTGATCATAGAACAAGTGATAAACTGCAACCCGAAACATGTTCAAAGTCCAAACGACCATTAAGAGATCTCACAACATCGACCAAAAAGCCCAAGACAAATACGATTTCATCTGACTTTACTAACCAATATATTACTCCTGTTCAAGCTTGCGAGTTACTGTGTCGAAACGAATTTGATGAAAGCGAAAAAGAATGTTCTGTTGACACATCACAAACGGAAATAGGTGATGAGTCAAATGTTGCTTCTGAAGTGGAGACAAATAGAAGATGGAGCTATCAAATGTTTTCAAAACTAGTCGATTCAATTTTGGTGAACAGTGATTATAGAATTGGCGACACGAACGTTTTTTCAGCATACGGTCTGCAATATCTTAGAGTTTCAATGATATGTGCGTTTCCTAACTTTGACCCATCCAAATTTGAAGTTCAAGAGCTCAGTGAAATCATGAAAGAACTTGTTGATGAATACAGTAACAAATTTGAAAAGTTGCTAAGCTTGTCTGGAGTGGAATTTGATTACCAAAGAAAGATGCTGGTAGGGAATAATTACAATGGAAAAAAAGCTCAGAGCAAAGCTACAGCCAAAAGCGACCTGGGTATAAGCAAATCTCTCAAATACTTTAGTGAGCCTTGTGATTATCTCTTGCGCTTGGAAGATTTCATAATTCCGGCCTATGAACCCAAAGCTTACAAAGAGGTGAGGGAAACCGACAATATGAATCTTCGCAGCATTGAAAGGCTTGGTGCTATAACTAGACAGCACATGATCATAAGTAAAAATGCTAGAGGGAAGGGAATGGCGGCTGCGGTTTTAAAGAGACTGGATGGTGCAGATAATAAAATAAAGAAATTGAAGAAGAATGATTTGATACTTCAAACAGGAGTTGATAAGTTCAAGAATCTCATATCCGTTGAAAAGAATATTAGTGTAATTATGCTACTTTCTAGACTTGGAATGACTGACAACGAAGTTGTTGAAGAACTACTGGATGATCAATACATTGACAAAGATGACATTATATAGTGACCTTGTATCCTTGCATGGTATATGCTGCAAATAGTTTGTCTTTATACGTTTGATATAATTCAGTAATTTGTTTCCTTGAACTCTTATGCATTTTAAGATCCAAGATGGTAATATTACGAAATGATCCTAAAGATCGTTACGTGTAGCTTCGCTGCCCTCGATGCTTTTAAAATATCTAAGCTTCCATGAGTATAATATAGGTGATCCAATATTAGGATCAAAACATTTTTTTAAATTTATGCAACAGCCAAACCAGCTAGTGACAAAAGTTTCGAAACTAATTGGCATGAGTTTTGCCAGCTGATAGAAGTATTCACTGTATGAGTTTTGTGAGTAAATTTTGATATAAATAAAACAAGTGAAAATGATATAAAGTCAATAGTATATAAAAACACTTGATCAGGGACACACCATACAGTCAGCGGATCTCATTGAGATTAATTATGGAGATGATTTGAATTCAAACGACATCAATGATATCACCAACTTACCATGTTGAAACCACTACTACACAACACACAAGCATCCAGATCAACATCGTATTTACAGACGGTGCCCAATCACAATGACTCAACTTCACATAACCGTCAACCTCTTGAATATGAAGATATTGTTTATATGAAATCACCATTACCAATTAGTTACAAGCTAACAGATATCTTGGCTAGAGAATCAGATGTTACTATATCAAATCAAATAACACCACTGACAGAATATAGAGGATTTGCATTATATTTAACCATTTCTGCCTTTCATTTGATATGGATAATATGGACTTTTACACCAAAGAGTATATTAAATAAAGTTGGAATATATTATTATCCTTCAAGATGGTGGAGTCTTAGTATGAGTTGTACTTTATTAATGACAATGCTTTATATTTATATTGCCTTACAAATGTGGAATATTGAAATTGAAACACCAAAATTATATGAATTGAGTACTATAGTTGATGAAGATTCAGCTTTAGAATCAAATATTGATAAATTTGGTTGGTGTGATACTAATGGAGTTTATGATTTAAAGATTACAGATGTTAATAAAGTGTTATATGATGGGTATCGAGGTTAAAATGTAATTACAAATATGATGTTGACATCATGTGAATGTCTATTAAAAGTGGAGGTTAAAACTCCTATTTATATAAGATATTTTTTGGTCATATGAATTCATGAAAACTTTGTACATTGGACTTTGATGCCTTTGAAATTAAAAAATAAATATGTGATTTTATAAATGACGTTTAATGATAATGATGATGAACTATTATGCTTGAACAGATGTACTATTTGATCTATTATGAACATTTGAATCATTATTTGTAATATTATTCCCAACAAAACTACCATGATTAAAACTTCCATGATTACTTGCTGATTGAACTGATGTTAGATTTGCAATTCTTCTTTCATGTTTCCCCTTTTTCATAACTTGTTTTAAAGCAACTGAATCTAATGGATCTAATAATTCAAAACTACATAATAATTCTTCACTAACACTCATGACTGCACCCCAATTATCAAATTCACCACAATAATTTGGTGCACTGAAAACTGTAACTAATGAACGATCATTAAAAAATTCATAACCATCTTCAACAACCATATGAGCACGACAAACTAAATCAAATCCAAATCTTGCTAAAAATTTATTTATGGCCAATTTATTAAAACAATATGAAACTCCTCGTTCATTATCTTCCCATTCATTTATTGCATCTGAAGGATCTGACCATAATAAATCATTAATTAATCCAAAATCTGGAACATCTGTTGGTCTATTAACATTTCTAATTTCATCCATTGAATTTAATACAGGTGATAATCCACCATGAACACAAAAAATTTTCCCTGCAACTATAGCTGCTAATGGTAATGTATTAAAAGTATCAATGAATAATTTCCATGTTTTGATATTACAACGACGTTTACATTCATCATAAAATCCATAAACTCTAGTAACATTGGCACATTCATGATTTCCTCTTAAAAGAAAAAAATTTTCAGGATATTTAATCTTGTAACATAATAATAATAAGATGGTTTCTAATGATTGTTTCCCTCTATCAACATAATCACCTAAAAATAAATAATTTGCAGCAGGTGGGAATCCACATTTTGTAAACATTCTAATTAAATCACCAAATTGTCCATGAACATCACCAACAATTTTAACAGGTGGTGATAATTCTAATAATGTAGGTTGACTAAGGAAAATTTCTCTAGCTTTAGAACAAATGGTGGCAATTTCAGAATTTTTCAAACAAATGTTTTTAGTACGTTTACCAGAGTATCCTGCATCTAATAATCTTTGAATTAATTCTTCAATATCAATTTGAGTCCCACTTACTGTTAATGTATTATTTGTTGCATTGATTGGTGATTGAAATGGTGTAGAATAATTCGAAAAAGAATTCTTCTTATTTGTTGGTGTTATGGGTATATCTTGATTATTCTCCGAAGAATTGGGTATATTTGCATCTATTGATAATGAATTCTCAGAATTATTTAATTGTGGATCTTGTTGAGTATCTAAGGATTCTTGTGATTCTGATGCTGATCCTTCTGAATTGTTCTTTTTATGTTCTTGTTGTGCTCTCAAGATATCTTCAACGGCATCACTATTATTTCTCAATATTGGTTGTCTTGGTTCAACTTGAACCATTGAAGGTGGCAATTGAACATTGGTATAACCATCCGGTCCCGTCACATTGAGTGATGGAATTTCCGATGAGAAACTGCTGCTTTTGTTGTTTGATCCTTGTTGTAATTGTTGATGAATTGTATTGTTGGAGTTCTTTCTTGAAGCCAAAGGGGAATGAGGCATCAAAGATGGAGAATCAGTTGCTGTCTTGAACGAAGAAGCATCAGAATCTTTGGACATGGACCTTCTGGATCTGAGCGAGCGAGATGATTTTGTAGAGTTTTGCGTATCACTACGCTGAAACTGCGGATAAGCTTTCAAGGAATCATTTTTCTGTTTTGATGAACTATTACCCATGATATATGTATGTTTTTTCTAAAGGGACTTTTCAAGATTATAGAGAACGGATTCTTTGTGATTCAGACGTGGTGTATAAGGGTACTTTTGTGATAATCGTGGTGTATTGCTAGTGTATCCTATGTTGTTGAAAGATGCTGGTTGTGTTGTTCAGCTGGATTCCACTTGTGCAGACTTGTGTAAGGTGAGAGTGAAAAGATGGAGGTTGATTTGGAGTCTGGACACTTTTGTTGATGGAAGGATTGTTTTTTTTTTAATTTAATCTTGACAAGAAATTCGCAGGGCTGACTCAGCAGCTGGGGAGGGCCCGCCTGGAGGGCGAGCCTAGAGCTAGGCGGACAGGCCGACGTGCTAGGCTGAGCCCGGCAGAGATATCCAAAGCTAGGCAGCAATTAGGCTCAGTTGCAGGAGATAGGGGAATTAGCACTAGGCGGAGCAAGTCTTCTCCTAGAAATTGTCTGAGCTGTTAGTGATGATAAAGAGATTATAAGCTATTCAGTAATTCTGATCTTTAAACTTTGGCTTTTAATGATATTCTGGAACCACGGTGTCTCGGGATCCTAATTATTTTAAGCATGGTTCGATTTTATAGTGATACAGATACAGAATAAATATGTGTGTACATTACAACTTACTTTTGATCCCATTTAACCTATACTTCATATCTTTCAACTGCTTAGTCTCTGGCTTCCAATTTTCAAATTCTTCAAATAATTCATCAATTTCTTTATTACCTTCAGGTACATGAACTTTTGTTTCAAAAAGTAGTCCTCTCATACACCATGGTAAATGATAGGGATTCAATCCTAATTGTTCAATGGAATATGGTTTAAAATGTAAAGGTATCTGGTATTTTAAATCATTAGTATATAATGAAAAGTTTAAACCAAGATCATAAACCTGTGGATCATTATAAATTCTAGAGTGACCACCTCCTGTTAATGGACCTGCTAGTGAATTACTGATCTCTTTAATAACCCCATGATCACTTAATCCAATATTATGTAGTTGATTGGCCAATGATACGGCTTTTGATACAAACTGTGGTGTATTGGAACCTCCATCGATATAAGTTGCCCTGAAAATATTTGGATGTCTAACATGTAAACATGTTGAAGAATAAAGAGGAACCAATTGATCATTTATAGATCCAACAAATGTAATTTTGACATTATGACTAACAATATTTTTCAAACTATCCAAAAATTCTTTTGAATGTACAGAATCAAAATTTTGAAATTGAAATAATTCTAATAATGAATCATTTTCAATGGTGGAATAAGCTCTAACAAATAATGTTTGATCAGCACCGAAAAATGGTCCATTATTTATACCAGCCATTGCTAATAAACTTATTCTTTTGGTGTTTTGCATATTAATAATCCCATCTTCAATTAGTTTAGATAATAATAATATCGATACAGGACAACCTTGAGAATGAGCAGCTATATAGATATAATCTGCAGTTTGAATGTCTTTTTCCCATTTTTTCATAATATTATAGAAAAACTCTACTCTATCGAAAATTTTACCTTCTTTCTCCAATGCAATTTTTTGAATTGTTACATTCAAATTTTCTCTTTCAGCCCATCTTAAAACTGATTTTTCTGCTTCATTAGCAAATTTGATTGAAGTACCTGTAGGCTCACCAATCAATGGTCTAAGAACTTTTGTAGGGAAAAATCCATGAACACCAATAATTAAAACTTTTTTGATACCACTAGCTCTTGAATTGACTCTGAAAAGATGTTTGGGATCAGAAACACCAAATCCTAATTGATATTTCAAATTGTTGAAATTGTTGATGACACTTGTAGTGGTGGAATAGTATGGTAATGTCTCAAAAACTGGGACAACTTGATTTGGAACACGAGGTTTATTGTTTTTCGAATCAATAGCCTTTTGTTTATCATTTTCAGTAGCTTCACTAGGTTTGAATAATACTGCATCTTCTGATGATAACAAAACATTAGAAACTTTAGGCTTAACTCCCGTGCTTCCATTAGTAGTATTTGTTGAATTCCAAAATGACCATGACGTTGATGCACTTCTTTCAGTTTTCTTGGTGGGGTTTATAGGCGATTGATCATTACTAGTTTCAATAGCCTTTGGTGTTGATACTTCAGATTCAGATTCCATAGCAGCTTTTTTCAAAGAAGTAAATGAAGGTTTCCTCCAACTCATCCACGATTCTTTAGATATGACCCTTTCAGAATTACTTGGGTCTTCTGTAACTTCAATTGTTGGTGTTGAAACTTGTTCAGGTTGTTTCTGTTGGATGGTGTCTTGTGTGCTCTTGGTTGACTTATCGGATCTTATAGATGCAGCAGATGTAACTGTATTGTTGCTATTGTTTTGAATAGATTTTGGTTCTTCTGTCGTGTTTAAACTTCTTCTTGGCCATATTGACCAGCTATCCTTTTTCTGTGTTGTATTTGTGAGCTCTTCATTATCTGAAGAAGATGGAGGCTCTTGGTCTTTTGTGAATGCTGAATTAAGTGATGCTTGTGAAGGTTTACCCAATAACCTAGAGCTCTGGCGTCGCAATGTACCTGGTGGCTTTATTGGTGAAGTAGGTCTTCCACTGCTATTAGGCCCCGGCATGGCTATTCAAGGTGCTTAGCAATGGACCAAAATGCTTGAGACTAGAATGATATTTTAATTTCAACAGTTGTCACAGTGAGTGTGATCTGATGGTATCTTTCTTTATCGCCTCCACAATCTTTGCCAATCAAAATAAATGGCGAGCTTTATAAATGTTTTTGATAACTTGAAATGCAATGAGTAGGTCAAATGTCCTGTAGTTTCTCTGTATCACAATCAGCCTTCAACCAGCCTCTAATTTACCCGATAACCTATCAGATAGCAACAGCTTCAACTTATCATATGTCAAATTCAGTGATTGTTTTTATCTCGGTAGAAAATGTATGAATTCCGACTTTTTTGTTATCAATTCCGGCTCATCTGAAGCTATACGAACAATTTACCCAGGACGCGAAATATAGTATAATCTGGTGAAGTGATGAAAGAGAAGTGTGATTTGGATCAAAGGGCTATTTAAAGGATGACAGAGGCTTCTGTGAAAAGAGCAGCTGACAATGACGCGAAAACTGAGGTGAAAAAGGTGAAGAATGGACCAAATAAGTCAATTACAGATTTTTTCAAGAAGACATCAACAAAAGACATGATCTCAAATGAAGAGACAAAAACTGAAACTAAAACCGTTGTAACAGACATTGAACTTTCAGAATTCAAAACCAACTTTATTTCCAAATTGACTGAAGAGGAACGCGTTTTGTTAGATCTCGAGATAAGGACCATCGAGGACTCTTGGTTTGAAGTATTATCAGATGAATTTGTCAAACCATACTTTCTAGATTTGAAAAGATTTCTGGCTACACAATTCAATGGTAAATCACCAATTTTCCCACCACAGAATGATATATACTCCTGGTCAAGGTTGACACCATTAAATAAAGTCAAGATTATCATTTTAGGTCAAGATCCATACCATAATTTTAATCAAGCTCATGGTTTAGCATTTTCTGTTAGATCCCCAACTCCACCTCCACCATCATTGAAAAACATGTACAAGGCCTTACAGATTGACTATCCAGACTTCAAGATACCCAGTGGAAACGGCTCTGGAGATCTCACCAAATGGGCAGATCAAGGAGTTTTAATGTTGAATGCTTGTTTAACTGTTAAGGCGCACGAAGCCAACTCACACTCTAAAAAAGGCTGGGAAAAATTCACCGAGGTGGTTTTACAAAAAGCCATTGATAACGACAGAAAGATAGTGATGCTTCTATGGGGTACACCAGCGCAAAAGAGAATCTCCAATATGAAGGTCAACAAGGAAAAGATCCATGTGCTGACTTCTGTGCATCCCAGCCCTCTGAGTGCTCGCAGAGGATATTTCGAGGCTCACCACTACGTCAAAGCCAACCAATGGCTCATCTCCCAAGGAGAGGACCCTATAGACTGGGCTCTTGCTGAAGGGAACACCATCAAGTATAAATAAACACTCCCCATAGTAGTCCGAGAAGTAGTTGAGCGTAATCCAATCATCAGGTTATCCGTTTGGTTAGCGCCGCAGATTTCCCGATTCTAAAAAAGTCGTGAAGTTCGTGATTGAACTTTTGGCGTACTGAAAACAATAACAAATCCTTGAACCGATTTCTATTCAAACATCAACGATCTGGTCCATAGAAAGCCTGGAGAAAGAATATTTGAGAGCTGGTGGCTGATCGAAGATATTGGGTTGCTGGCTGGACGATTTTCAGGATATAATGAGAAGTACATCAGAAGCTATAGCTGGCGAGGACTCAAGCGCTGCAAGCTTGACAAACGATGACACGGTGAGCGAGGCGTCTGTGGAGCCTTCTACTCCTAAACACGATATCAGAGGGAACTGGAAGAAGAAGAACATGACACGGTTGGAGGCATTACTGGAACAAGGGAAATGGTACAGTATTTTCACTCCAGGTGAAGATGGTCAAGCTGCAGGGGAGTTGGTCCAGGGAAGACGTAAATCGAGACGTAAGACAGAAGATCCTTATATATTGGAACAAAGAGCTGATGAGGCTCATAAAGAAGAGATAAGAATTAAGAAAAGAATCAAAAGAGAAGAAAAGCTAAAAGAAGAAAGGGAAAAAGAAAGATTGTTGAAGATTGAGCAGCAAAAGGAAGCTGCAAGATTAAAAGCTATCGCTTTGGAGAAAAAGAAGAAAGAAGCGGAGAAAAAACGTAAAGTTGAAGAGAAACGTGACAGAGAAATCACACAGTTAAAGAGACGTAAAATTACACCTCCTACACCACCATCACCATCATCTACCCCGGACCCAACCGTTAAAAGAGAGAAAAAACCCGAATTGGTTGATGGATATAGACCATTTTTACCAGAGTTGAACCAAAAAAATCAAGTTCATATACGGAAGGATTTCTTTATTCCAGAAGTTTATGAAAATTCCACAAAAGACATGAGTGAGGTTCCTTTCACACATGCATCCACAACCATTAAAAATTATCTAAAAAAATATAAACCTTATCAAAATGTCACACCACAGGATATAAATTTCCAATCGTTGATCTTCCCTCAGGTCAAAGAAGAGTATCATTTAATGATGTCTAAAGATTTTGAATTAGATCCACTAGAGGAGATTGGAAGACTAATGGAATCATTTTCTGTGACTTATTTCCCTAAAGAACATGGATTAAAAGTTTTCAACCCAAAAAAACCATATGAGTCCATTGTGGGTAGATTATCCAAGGGGATGGAAACAAATGACGCAAAGAAGATTTTGGATGCGATTGAAGAATATAATACACTTGTCCAAGAAGTGCAAAAGGAAGATGGGTTTACAAAGCATTTAAAATACAAGAGAACCATATCAAGAGCATTTTTACATGAGCTGTTGAATCAAATGTATTCAAGAGCAGTTTCTCCATCAGTACAGAAATTGAAGAAATATGAAGCTTTTTCAAATTATGTCTATGGTGAATTATTACCAAATTTTCTTTCAAAAGTATTTGATCAAGTTAAATTGAATTCCAAATCTACATTTATTGATCTAGGCTCCGGTGTTGGTAATGTAACTATTCAAGCGGCTTTAGAATATGGATGTGAAAGTTATGGATGTGAAATCATGGATAATGCAAGTGAATTGGCTGACTTACAACACCAGGTATTTATTGAAAGATGTAAATTATTTGGTATTAATCCAGGTAAGACTGGCTTTTTCAACAAACAAAGTTTTGTTGCTAATAAAGCTGTGGAGGAAGTGGTCAATAGATGTGATGTGATTCTAGTGAACAATTTCCTATTTTCACCTGATTTGAATAAGGAAGTTATAAAACTATTTCAAAATTTAAAACCTGGAACCAAGATTATAAGTTTGAAAAGTTTGGTCCCTGCTGGCTACGTTATCGATGGTAATGATTTAGAGAACAAAATGAACTATTTGAAAGTAGAATGCTTCCCTCTAGAGAATGGTTCAGTCAGTTGGACAGATAGAGGTGGTGTTTATTATGTTTCTGAAGTTTTACCACTACTAAATGAAGATTACTACAAGAAGGGGATCCGCAGAAACAGAACTCCTCCAAACTCGAGATAGTCTCCAGAGAGAGACACACACTGTATATTAGCGCGTATATTGTATCATTAGAGAGAAAAAGAAAGGTTTGCCATTAGAATTTTATCAAGTTGTACAGTTCATTACCAAAGTGTCCATAACAAAATATTCCTGTCACATAAAATTTTTCCGGAAACGTTGTCCGCAGGAAAAATAAATAAAATTGGTTATTTGTTTAACATTAAGCTGTCTTAGCTACTCGTAACTGCCCATTACAACTCCACCATGTCTTCTCAAATTGCCCCATTAGCCTCAGAATTGAAATCTGCCCTACATCAATACCCAAACTTCCCAAGTGAAGGTATCTTGTTTGAAGACTTCTTACCAATTTTCAGATCACCAGATTTATTTAAAAAATTGGTTAAAGCTTTCAAATTACATTTAGAAGAAGCCTTCCCAAACACTCAAATTGACTACATTGTCGGTTTAGAATCAAGAGGTTTCCTTTTTGGTCCTTCTTTAGCTTTAGAAATTGGTGCCGGTTTCGTCCCAGTTAGAAAAGAAGGTAAATTACCAGGTAAAACTTACAGAGCCACCTATACCAAAGAATACGGTGAAGACGTTTTCGAATTACAAACCGAAGCTATTCCAGCTGGCTCAACTGTTGTTGTCGTTGATGACATCATTGCTACTGGTGGTTCAGCTGCTGCTGCTGGTCAATTGGTTCAAGATGCCGGTGCTAACTTGTTAGAATTCAACTTTGTTATGGAATTGGACTTCTTGAAAGGTACTTCTAAACTACAAGCTCCAAGTTTCACCTTACTATCTGGTCAAACTGAAAAATTAAAATAATAGAACAGTTTGAGAGACCTCTGTGTTATCATTTAATAATTTGTACATTAGATTTTCAAAAAATGGTTCAATTCTTTGGGGTTAATCTTTCCACAATGAAAAGACAAATTTACTGGTTATTTGTAGGAATTCAATGTTCGCCATGTTAATAATAAAACCATGTAAATTATTTATATTGGTTCTCCGTCGCCTAAAATCAAATATGTTGCGCTTACCGCGTTTTATTTTTCAATATAACGCTAAACATTTAACGTGATTTACAGGATATAACCAAACATATCGTGAGCAGCTTCAAAGCCAAGGTAAAAGCTTAAAATCAGGTCACTGAAACTATCATGGTCCGCTCTCAACCACTCTCGATTCTTGCCAAAAACCAGGCAGAGCTTTTAGAGACTTTCATCAATGTCAAACAATATGATAAGCTACTATACTTTCTTGAGTCAACATTATTCAACAATGCTCCGCTATTGAATTGTCCTTCTCCACTTGTGATTAACTGTCTATTCACACTAGCTACTATAGGTCATTACAACAATGCTGACCTGATCAAAAAGAATTTTGAGAAACCTACATCGTCACAACCGATTCATGTTCGAGCATGTAACATTTTGAGAAGATTGGTGGATGTTGTAAAAGAGTTTGAAGCAAAAGAACCACATCAAAGTGATCAATTTGCCCCCGTTGGATACTCCAAGGAAGATATTCAGTACACTAAAAAGATGCTGTTAGAGTCCTTGCATTTGATACGAGCTGATAATAAAAGATTGTTTAGGCCTAGATCAACACTAAAAAAATATAAAGAGCGTGCAGTTAAAGATTTTGATGAATTTGATAAACGTGACTCGGACTCAGACTCTATCATCCCATCAACTGACTGGTCACCACAAAAGAAATTACTAGAAAGAGACTTTAACCAATTGAAAACACCAGTAACGGAACAAGAATCCGATTCTGAAAGTGAAGGTGAAGGTGTATTAGATAGGAAATCATTTTTCATCTTGAAAAACGAAAGATTTGATATTGCACTACAAGGTGAAGGTTTATGGAACACATTGACATGGGCATTGAAATGCTCCTCATCAAATGATATCCTACATCATGAAGCTTGGAAAGTTTGGAAACCCATACTAGAGATTGTTTTAGATATATTGGAAATGGATTTGGATCTTTTCATCAGCAGGAAAATCAAAAATGAAGACGATGAATATGGACAGCCAGCTATGTTTACTGATACATTGATCTTTAAATTTACAGAAAGAGCTGGTTATTTTCCAATGCACAAAATGGCAAGACTCATTTTCACCAATAGCAAAACTGATATTAAACCAACTTTTGTCAATGAGGCAACAAAGTCAAGGTCTGTATTTGTGCCAGACAGTATTGAAGTTGCAGCTAATTCAGGATCTGAATTTACTTGGGATAGTATGAAGTTGAGGAAGAGAATTTATCACATGATGGCCAAGGCTATCCGTCATTCTGGTTTGGAAAATGAGACTAAACAGAGAATATGGGATTTTAGGAAATTTGCTCACTATATCACATTGGAACTATTAGAAATTGAATATGTAGATTTCAGATTGTTCTTCATAACTGAAATGCAGGAACTAAATGAACCATGGAGATTAGCACTCTTATTAGATATCATTTTTGATTACTTGGTACAGATCAACACGTTCACATTTGATTTACCACCAGATTCATGGGTGACAGAACAAAAAGAAGACATAATTAAAATGTTTCTTTGTAATGTCACATATGAAAAAAGATTTTATGACAAACGTGAGATTGTAATGGGGAGAGACTATTCTGGATTAAATCTTGTCTTGTATCTATTGGTGAATCTTTGGATTGAATCATCTGGATACCTCTTAGAATCATCTAATGAGCGTAAGAAGAAGTTATTGGAATGGTGTAACATTGGTGAACAAAAAAGAAGAGAAGTGTTGGAAACTGTGAAAACACACACTTTTGATATCGATGGTGAATTATTTGGGCTAACAAAGACTTTAAAGCTACAATTACAAGATAGATAACGAATGTATGTGCTCAATATTCTTATTAATCGTGCTCAACACGAACATGTAGTAAACAGCTTAAACTTCTCGTGACTGCAGAAATATGCCATGGAATCCAAGACTTACCACCGTCAACAACACCAAATAATTCACCTAGTGTGGCAAGATTTCTGTATTGATGAAGTAAATTCTCCATAAATTCATCTATAGAGTAATTCCCTGGACAACTTAATACATTGACTTCAAATGCTGATAATCTATTTTCAGAATGTGGGATTGGTCTGATCAAGAATCCGGTCTTGATACTTAACCTGGTTGGAGAGTTTGCCAATGCATTAGGATTGGAAAGTATCAAGGCAAACACTTTATCAGCAATATTAACTATAGTGTTTGAATCATCTGGTTGAATTCTAAAATCTGATGGAGACTCTTGAGCATTTGATCTAGAATTTATGGTGAATAAATCCGGACTATTAACCGCTTGTGGAGTGAAAATTGTTGATGGTGTCAAGTCCGTTGATGATCCAACGGTGTTGATATGATCAATCTTCACAGTACCTGTTGGTGCAAATCCTTGATCTTGACTGAAAAGTTTATCCATTGGGAATGAAGGGTTATATAAAGAGAGTAATAACTTAGAATCTTCATTCACCGATACAACAATCAGTGATAATTCTTTAGATTTTGAAGACAATCTTTTCCATTGTAGCAATTCATCATCTGGAATCATACCATCAACTCTTGTCAAAACAACATATTTTTTACCGCTTAGCGATTCTGAATACTTCACAGTTTTGCCCCAAATTTCATTAGTCACTGATTCTAATGAATTTTTAAGTGAACTTGGACAGTGCCATGCCTGTGTACCTCGTATTTTACCCAATTGATCGGTCCATGCTGCAACACACCATTCTTTATCTATAGATCTTCCATATGCCAAATGTATAAATGAATCCTGATTCAAAAGTTTACCAGCAATAGGATCTTTGGTCAGTTGGAAATTTATCTTGGATGGTAATGATTTGGTGATCGATGTGAATGTTTCCCTTTGATCACCAACCATGTTGTAGAGTAGTAAGCTAAGTTTGGTCAATTTGTTCACCGAGAGGACTGAAAGGGATCCACCTTCAGATATGTAATGGAAAGGTATTATCCTCAATGAAACATTTATGGGTAAAGCTCTGTTATTTGGTAGTTGTAACATGGTAATTTTCATCTTCTGGAACACCTTGCATAATTGTATCATCGATCTGAGATCCTGATCGAAATCCATCAAGAATATAACAACATCTTTATAGTTTGACCCTTTTATCCATTGTTCGTTCAACGACCCAGCAACACTGATAGCCCTTTCTTCAAAATTATCACGAGAGTAATCTGCAGAGATAACACCATTTTGGAATATTCCACCATTTATACCCGTGATGCTACCAAGTTGACATTTATGATAGATTTCCTTGATATCGTTAATGAAATGTGATGCTTGTGATTTGAGCTTTTGAGGTGATAGTATCAAAGCTCTGAAATCCTTTGGAGCCCCAATTGGTTCAAAGCTCATAGAATTCCACAAGTGAAGAGCACTTGAATTGGTATTAAGGGTTTGACCTAGTCTCTTCACATTAAATTGAGGCTCAGGTATTTGATGGAAACTCTTTGAATCATCAAATTTCCCATAATCAGTCTCTTTGGATTGTGCTGGTGAATCTGCGTAGTGTATAGGTTCATTTGGTGGCCCTGTGGAGCTCAATACATACTCTGGATTTTTGAATGAAGACAACGGCGACTCCGCTTGCATGTTTCCATCGGATTGATAATCTTTAAACATCTTATCGGTGATTGAAATACCCGAGACTTCTGCCAAATTTGTTTCATGTATACCTGGGAAAGACTGAGCAATGGCCCTATGTATACTCTGTGGGAATTCTTCAGTATATGGCTCCACTGCTGGTATAATTTCTGTAAAACTATTATGATCCCAAACGATTTGGTTCATAAACGTTTGAATCGTAGCATTGATATCCTGTGATTTAATCAATGGTGCATCAGAGAAGAAGTGTAATGGTATTGAATGTAATGGGATCGATCTAAGTAAGAACGGTATGCAGTTTGGAGACCCATTGGCACCACCCACACCTGGAGAGGGGACCCTGTTATCTTTTGATGGATCAGAGTCTTCTTGGACAAGTTGATTTGATGAGGGCTCTAGTTTTAGCTTTTTGAAATCAGGCTCAGTTGATTCAAGTGTACCGGCTGTTGATTCTTTCATCAAAGGGATCTTATCATTTGGAGATGTACCCTGCGGTGTGAAATCTGTCAATGTGCCTGAATTAGCATCATGATTTCCTAAATCACTCACTTCTGATATACTTTCATCATCATCATCTTGATCAATATCCGATTCATCATCATCATCTTCCTCGACGTCATCATCCATATCATGTAAAATAAGTGTAGGTGTCGATTCTTCAGCTGTTGGTGTCTCAACATTTGAAACGAAAAATTTTCCACCATTGGCATATTTATTATCAACATTAGACCTTATTATTGGATTGAAGTTCAATGGTGAAAATATACTCCTTTTCCTGTTGATAGCCTTTGGCGATTGTACAGGTTCTGGTGCACCAGGATCTCTATATAGTGGACTTATAGGAAGTGTCATTTGTTCAATGGGTATATCAAATTTGTTCTCCAAAGAATCGATCTCATCCGATGTTGACTTATTTTCAAATTTCTCCTCGTTGTCTGATTCATCTATTCCAATTTCTGTCTCTTCAAGCACTTTATCAAGCTCTTCTTCTAGCTTTTCATCCGCTAATGGGTCATTTTCATCATTCCCATCGAAAAAATTGAAATCAGCATCGGTGACTCCATCACCATCTCCAAACAAGTCATCATCTAGATCACTCCAGTTCTCTTGTATTTCACTGGTATCATTACCGGTATCCACCGTAGGTATTTCATTACTTGGATGCGGTGTTTCGTAAGAATGTGATCTTTGCAGTCCACTGAAGTGATCATGTGTGTTTATAGAATGTAAGGCAGCAGGGCTCTCTGTGTTATTTATTGGTGTATTGTTGGATGTAGGCATATTGGATGGTGTTTTAACATTTGAAGTGGCTCTCAAATTGGCGAAATCGTCGATAAGCGCAAATGGATCATCTTCAATTTGCTCCAAAGTATCCTTTGATTCATCTCTTATAGTTTCTGACTTTTGTGCATAGCAAAGTTCCAAGGGCCATACCAAATATTTGCTATTAGCGACAGGCCGTAGATAGTCTGATACTTGTGATGTTAAAGCGTTCAGATGTCCCAAATTGGGTATCATCTTCATCCATGTGACAGTATTAAGGTCCAATTTGATGCTGTGAAGAGCCAGTAGTGTATCTGTAATGTTTTCCTGGTTTGATGGTGGTGCTGTCTTGGATTCTTTTATTGATCCATTCGCCAAATATGCTCTGATCCCGGAAGGTGCTAAATAGATTGCGTATGTGTCATCGAGTTTGAGCGATTGATCTGTAATTGCACCTACTTTTGTGAATTTGTGATTTTGGGATATTATCGATAGCAAAAGGTCCCCATTATCTGCTAATTTGGGTTCTAGTTGCAACAGTTTGTTATCGGGCAATAACCCAGCGTTACCAAACGGTATCAGTTCACCTCTTTGAGAAAGACTCACCACGAGCAGCTTCTTCAACGCCTTGAGAAACGTGACATAAGTCAGCGGCAGCAGTGACGAGGGGTTCTTCTCAGCTGACCCATATATGCTTCCAGCGGAGAAGCTCTGAACCTGGGACTCTTTTAACCCAAACTGTTGATCTGGTGATTGAGGTTCATCTGCGGTTATACTGAAGGTCCATAGTTCCTTCGAGAACAAGACGGCCAAAACCTTGGGATTGTGCTTCCTTAGTGCAATCTCTGCGTCCAATATCAGCTGGTCTTGTCCCCCGTTCACTGTGAACACTTTGTATTTGATATCAGGTACATTTGCCTAAATGCATTATGTGTTAGCCATGCCTCTGGTATAAATCTCGATATTTGCGTTTAAAACTCACCAATTTCACGAAATTCGTCAGAATTTTCGACAGCTCAATGTCGCTGCTCATTATGGATACACAGGTATGTTCTCCTAGCCTTATTGCCTACCAATCAATGCTGATCTTCTAGTTTATCAACACACTAAGCAGCTCTGTTCAAATTGGCGCTCATAAAACCAAAAAGCTCAGATTGCAAATTCGCGGAACTTCCGAACAATTCGCGGGTTTTAATATTTTTAATTCCGATGAGTTAAATATCCGAACGATCAACTGTGTTTGGGATATAGATTGGTGCTTGTTTGCTGGCCATTTAGGGACGATAAAAGGCGACAGGGAGTCAATTGGTGGAGATTTATACTAGAAAATTGCTATAAGTGTCAAAATCAGGAGGAAAAGCTCGAAGAAAGAGAGAAATTACAACCTGGTACCATCGGATCACAAGACATCAATAAGTACGTTCATGCCATCTGGTCCCTTTAGCTGAGATCGACAAGATATTGCTGGTATGGACCCAAGAAATTGGAGATTTGGGGCTAGTTTCTCAAGCAGCATGAGCTCTTCCAGTCAGCTGAATAGTCCTGGCTCAACTGGGAGTCACAAATCCTCATATCTGCTGCATGAAAGATTAACGGAGGGAAACTTGCTATATAGACATCAGGGTCGTTTATCAATTGGGGAAATCAACAGATTCAACATACAATACAATGCTCAGAAAGAGAATGGTGATCTTTTGGAAGATGAAATTGGGAAATTCATATGGTTGAGGGTAAGGAACATTGAGTTCCAGTTTTTGAGGCCGATCTATTTTACCGGTCCATTCTCATTCTATATAGATGTGACACCGTATAATTTTGACCATAAACAAGAGTTCGATGAGAATCTGGAGTTCAATAACGATATCAAACCAGGGCAGTCATTCAAATCTAAGTTAAGAGTGAACAAGAACAGTCATGTCGAAGGCTCCTTTTATGAATGGACGGTGGATGTTGTATCTCAACTGGCAATAGCGACAAAATTTGTCATTCATTATGATTTCATGATTGGGTATGAATACAAGCTATTGAGGAAAGTTGGTGCTAACACTAAAATTATAGATGAGAAAGTGGAAATACTGAATGTACAAATGCAAGATACAGAACAACTATGGAACAAACCGCCTCCACGCTCCAAAGATCCAGTACACCTAGTTGTCATTACACATGGTATCTTCTCCAATACTGGGGCAGATATGCTTTACATCAAGGAAAGAATCGAGGACGTTACGCATCAAAATGAAAACACAAATCTAATGTTGAGAGGATTTGATGGTAACGTGGGGAAATCTGAAAAGGGTATAAAGTATCTAGGTAAAAGAGTTGCGAAATTTGTTTTGGATATCTGTGATAATTCAGAGTATCATATCGATAGGATATCTTTTGTTGGTCATTCATTAGGTGGTCCAGTACAGGCATATGCCGTGTCACAAATTGTTATTTCAAGACCAGATTTTTTCAAAGCTATATTGCCAATCAACTTTATAAGTCTTGCTGGACCATTTCTGGGTATATTATCGGAATTCCCATTAGCAATTTCCTTGGCTCTTGATATAGGTGCATTGGGAAGGACAGGTAGAGATTTAACACTAAGTCATCGATTACCATTTCTAATGAAAAATTTAAAGAAAACAGATGAGCACGATGATGAGATCAATAGAACATTGACAGCTAAGCCAACTTTAGAAGTTATAGTGGAGATGGCACACAAGACATTTGAATCGTTTCAAAATAGAACAGTATATGCAAATGCCATTAATGACGGTATAGTCCCACTAAGAACATCTGCATTGTTGTATTTGGATTGGAAAGGGCTGGGTGATTTGAAAAAATTGAAGAAGAAGTTTGAAGAGAAAACGGTTGGTGAAGCTGAAGAGATACAAGAAGGTCAACATGTTAGAGGAGGATCTGTTGGTGAAATTCCAGAGTATAAAAATTCTGATAGAGAGACTAAAGCTGTTAAAAGTAGCTCTGTGGATGATACCGAACTGGAAAGAACAACAACCATGTTATCATATGTCACAGCCAATGAATATGAAGAACCAACACCTGGTATGAAGCATAGCGTTAGTGATTCACATTTAAAGAAGAAGCTGAATAAGCATAATCATGAACACAATGTCAGTGAACCTAACCTGAAGCAGAAGAAGCACGTCCAAATACAGTCAAATTCGAATGATCAAAGTGATAAACCACCACCAAAATTGAAAAAATCCAACACTTCTTCTATTTTGAGACAATCAACAGAGTTGTTTAAAGAACCAAAGAAAAGTAAGAGAAAGAAGATCAAGAAATACGCTAGAATTCAGACCAGATCAAAGAAAAAGAATGAAGAGAACAGTAGAAGAGAAGGAATAAAAAAGGCGCGAGAGACAGGAGGTGCAGAAGATGAAACCAGTAACGCCGTGGAAGACGTGGCAGATGAGGAAGATGAAGAAGGATGGGCAGATTATCAAAACCAAGGTGATGATGAATTAGAAGATTATCATATCCCACCTGCAGCTTCAACTTTCCTATCTGCAGCAAACGTTATGCTTTCACCTGCACCGAAACAAGAATATCTCAAGAACCCACGAATGAGAGCACCAGCTATCTTCCATGATAAAAGATATACATTCAATGATTTACCACCACCTCATTATACAAGTAAGATTCGTCTCTTGAGTAAACATCGTGCAATTAAGAATATCATAAGGAGAGATAAAAATGCCATTGAAGAAAAAATTGCAAGAATCTGGCATAAGAATATGGAATGGAGAAAGGTACTTGTTACTTTAAGACCAGATGCACATAATAATATCGCTGTAAGAAGAAAATTCAGTAATGCATTTGGTTGGAGCGTTATTGATCATCTTGTGGAGAATCATTTTGGAGTTCAAGCTATAAAAAGAGAGCAAGAGTCTGTTGACTTGGTGAGAAGGTCGGAGACAGATGAATTTAATTCAAAATTGAATGGACTGTAGTATAAGTAACAGCTAATAATTAATAAATATAACAATAATATGTAATGGATGTAGTAGTTCTTATGCTCCTGGTAAGAGCCACATATACCGCGAATTTTTGAATCTATCACATCCAGACACCACGGCTTACCGATTTTTTCAGATTCCAACGTTAAAATGAATAATGTATGGTAAAGTTGAAAATAGACTTGAATATCTGATAGATCTTTGTGTTAATCTTATATCAGAAACAATGGCTAGTATGTGATTTTCGAGAGGGCATAAACAGATTGTATTTCATACCCAAAGCATAATACTAACTATGTAATCTACAGAGGCTAAAGCTAAACAAACAGTGATCAAATTACTTTCCACTGCTGCAACTGGATTTTCCAGACATATTGCTATTGCTCGTGGTGCTCCATTAGTTACACAAGTTCGTTATGATCCAATAGGTGAGTGTTTTGAAAAATTGGTTCATTGATCAAATTACTAACAAAGATGTGTAAAAGCGAAAAGACATGTCGTATTTGAAGAGGCTAAAAAGAGAAAAGTCGCTGAAAGAAAACCACTATCATGGTCAAAAAGAGCTTGAATAAGAAGCATTATGGTTCATGAGCTTGTATATATAAAATGGGGTTTACAATGTACATTATTTTAATATGGGAAGTGAGATGTAATATTTTTTCATTTGGCTAGAGGATTAGCATGAATTGTCACTTTTTGGATATATACTGGTTTTTTCGGTCTCTTTTTCTTATCAACCTCCAAGTTTTCAAGTTTTGTGAGTGCAGAATCGTCTTTTAGTTCAGCTCCTATTAAAACTTTCCCAAACACAGTGTATTTCCCATCTAATGTCGGATGTCTTCCATATGTCTAATCACTGTTAAATCAATTCTTCCGACCAGAATTCAATTATACTCACTATGAAAAACTGTGAACCATTAGTATTAGGCCCTGTATTGGCCATTGATAATATTCCCTGTTATATGTTAGCTTCCTGGTTTATTAAAGGTAACGACATCACTCACCCTTTGAGAATGCCTTAGTTCTTCTCTAAACTCATCTTCAAAATGTCCTCCATAGATAGAATCACCGCCCTTTCCTGTATTTGTGGGGTCCCCAAACTGTACAATGAATCCCTTGATACTTCGTACGACTTTCGTGTTATTATACGTTCCCTGGGCACAATGTGCTAAGAAGTTCTGGCTGGTTAGTTTCCATGTTTCTGTAATAGAATATATCGTACTCACTTTTGCAGTTCTCGGACAAGTTTCACATTCAATTTCGACTTTTATGTCACCAAGATCTGTGTGTAGCTGAGCTATTGTTAGTGGAATCACATCAAAAGATTTTGATGCCCTTACTCACCGTCACGGACATGATTAAAAGTCGTTTGATTTGCAATTAAGCTCTTTGACTGGCTCAAATTACGAAATCAAAACATAGACTTTTATATTTCGCGAAGGTATAGCTGCAAAATGAAAATCTTCAATATTTGGTTCAAAATCTACAAAATGACAATTGCATACGGATGAAAATTAATTTTTTTTTAAACAAACCGGTCCCTGCAAATGTAATATACACAATTCAAAAAATCAAAGAAATCTCAAACTTTGCTGAATTTATTCGTTATCAGAGTGGTAACCACCTGGAGTAGCTGCACTTGCAGCATAACCTGGAGTTGGAGCAGCTTCATATGGTGTTTCAGCATAAGAGCCAGGAGTTTCAGCATATGAACCTGGTGTTTGTGCTGTTCCTGGTGTGGCTGCATTCCAACCTGTTGCTTGTCTTCCAGCCCATGCACTACCACCACCATAAGCACTAGCATTACCATTGTTTTGACCTCTATTCCATGCACTTGTATTACCATAAGAGCTAGCATTACCGGTATTATAAGAGGATGCACCACCATGGCCTCCCCATGCGGTCCCGCTACCAGCTCCACCACCCCATGCAGATGCATCACCTCCAGCTTTACGTGTACTTTGGCCACCACCCCATGTTGATCCAGCACCAGCAGTATTACCCCAAGAACTTTGTGCACCACCACCCCAGGCTGAAGCACCACCGGCACCACCACCCCAAGCTGAGGCACCTCCTGCACCTCCTGCCCAAGCTGATGATCCACCATGTGCACCTACAGCGGTTCTATTACCAGCCATTGGTGTCTTACCACCACCAGATGCATAACTTGACCAAGCTGGAGTTTTACCACCGTTATTACTTGAAGTATTACTCCAACTTGAAGATCCACCACTTGTATATGATGGGTTACTGGTTCTTGAAGCACCATGTGAACTTGGCGTAGAGAACCCTGATGTTGATGCTGAAAAATCTCTGTATTTTGGATTGATAAATTCTTCGTAGGGTATAAGTCTACCACTGTTATCAATGAAGGCCAATTTATGCTTAGAAATTGATAATATTTTACTCTTGGTATGGAATTCGACACGAGCAATATCACCATTTGTATCTTTAACAATACCACGATAACCTTTATATTCACCCAATCTGATACTGACATTTTGATTTAAACATTTATCACGACCAGTTTGTTGTTTGACAGGCAATGCTGGAGGTGCCATAGCACCACCGGCTCTGAATTTTGGATTCATCTTGGTTAAATCTAATTTATCCTCTTTTTCGGTGAATTTATTCTTGGATGCAACACCTGAAATACTGGAAATATCACTAACGAAAACACCTGAATTTTCCGTGGTTTCCTTTGAGTACACAAAGATTATAGATCTGTAAATATAAAGAATAACACCTTGTCTCTTGAACCCATGGTTTTCCTTGACGGTATCACCATTCTTAATGGCTTCACCAGTGGAATCAGTAGCAAATGATTGATCTCTTCCGATTTCCACTTTGGAGATAATAGCTGATGGACTCACAGAGGAGACTTTACCATCTTGTGTCAAAATTGTAAACATATCTTTATCAGCTCTGATAACAACACCTACTGTAGATGTGTTTATTCTAACAAGATCATGTAACCCATATTTACCATCAATTAAAGTGGATGTATCTGTGGATTTTGTCAAATGGTTTGCAAACACAGTGACATCTTTATGTGATTGATCAGATATGAATGTAACATGATCTTCATTAACAGAAACGACAATACCTGTATGGCCGTTATGTTTACCTTTCAAAACACTAATATGATCACCTGTGGAGAAAATTTTTCTTAAATTACTGGTTGGGAATTCTAAATTATCACCAGCAAAACTTATTGGTTTTACCAAGACAACGTCATTCGCAGATGAGATAACATCACCTTTCAATCCCTTTTGTTCACCTTGTAACACTTGAACTCTATCACCGGTTCTAAACACAACAGATGATGAATTCTTTAATGATTGTGCAATCGATGATAGATCTAATTCTTCAGAATCACCTGTATTAAATCTTGAGACTTCTTCCAAACTTGGTTGAACATTTTGTGTTTCCAAAAATTGAATCTTAAAACTCTTAAATAAAAACCCATCAATATATTCTTCACCTTTATAAAAAAACACATTGTTACCTCTAATGGAGAAATTTGTTGGATCATGTTCCAAAGCTTCTTTTTTACTGAAAAGTCTTTGTGGCGGTCTGAATGAACTTGTGGCCCTTTTACGCTTACCAGTATCTTCATCGATATCAACGCCTTTGTAATCTAATCTTGGAACAACTTGTAAAGTGACTTCCAAACCATTTTCTTCAATACCATCAATGATTGCTAAATCACCTTTATATTTACCTCTCTTTATTCTGACATATCCACCTGGTGTGATTTTAACTTCTGATGATTTATTGGCTCTTAATAAATCAGGAAATTCCTCCACTGGAACCATTACTTTGTTGTTACCATAAATATCAGCCATACCTTTGATGGCATTATCAACAGCAGTTAATTTAGCAGCTTCAACATAAACATACCCAGTGAAATTATCTCTTTGGAAAACAGATAAAATTTGCAAAGCATTTGGTTTACCTTCTAATGTTAATTTTTTCTTCAACAACTTCTTAACTAATTCCTTTTCCTTCCCTGGTCTACATCTTAGCGCCCAAATACTTGGATCATGAATAGATGGCAATAAGAATCTTTGTGAGACGGCACCGGTTTCTTCCATACGATACTTATTGGCTCTACCGTATCTTTCTTTAAATTGAGCGGCCAATTTTTGAGCATCTTCCTCTGTACTCTTTTCATGAGTACGATCAACTTGTCTGTGTAATCTGTCATCTGTTGATTCTGGCTCTTCATCTTCATGACCATGTTCAGGAGCAATGAAACCTTCTTTAGCTAATTCATCATCTTCCTCATCGTCATCTTCTTCGTCATCACTGACTTCAGCTTCAACATCAAGGAACCTATTACGTTCACGACGAGCTTTTTTATGATTTCTGACAACGTCTTCATCCTCGTCATCTTCTTCTTCGTCTTCTTCTTCGTCATCATTATCTAATGCGACTTTCTCATCGTCGGCACCATTTGATTGATCTAACTCGGCTTCTTCTCTTTCATCATCATCTTCTTCTCTCTTGATGTCTTCTAGCTCATGTAGCTCTTGATTAGCTTCATCGTGCTCAAACTCTTTTTCATCATCGCTCATATTGACTGATTGGGCGATTCCGAATACACACAAGTCAACTTTTTGATGAGATTGATGTCTGTTGAGATACAAACTGAATAAACTTGTAATGTTGTGATATCTTGATTAATGCAAATAATCGTGGAAAGTCGAGCTGAACAACTCCGACTTCCGAGGGAGGTTACCCGCGAATTTTTATAGAGAAGGTCACATGATGAAGTCGGAATTTAATCTAAATGTGACATAAATTGCCTTTATTCTATTTGGAAGTGACTTGATATAGAGAGCTAAATAGACTATTTGAGGTTTATATTGCTGGAAAATGGTGTGTAATTTGCTACTATTTCACTATGTGAATATATACTAATTTGAATTTCTTCGATTTAGGCCAAAAAGAAGAGTTATGTGACCAAAAATACAGTATCAGAATTCACAGAACCAAAGAATATATCTCCAGAGATTGAAGATGAGATATTGGAGGCTTTCACAACTTATTCATTAGAGGATGATATGAAGACTAAACATCTGCCCAGTTTTTACAAGGACCTGAAAATACCCAAGCGGTTCATAGTGGGTAACAAAAGGATAAGTCCTGATAAATTAAGCATTGAAGGCACTAGTATTATTGATTTTGACAAATTGGTTCTGAAAAGCTTCCAATTGATAAGATTTAGAGATAATAAAGATTTAATACTACAAAATTGGAATTTGTTACAAACTGAACCCACATTCAAATCACTTTTTGATTTCAAAGATATTCAAAATCTAAGTGATGATGTAAAATCAGGTATAAGTGATCCATTATTATTGGATATGATTGCAGTAGCAACAGACGGAGAAGATGTTAAGGTTAGCTTTTTAGATTTTTGCTACACTTTGGGTAAACTGGGAGAACTTAGCTAGCAAGGGGGTACCTTTTTCAAAGAATGTGTATATTATACAAATGTGATTATCATTTGATTAAATGAATTAAATGATATGCTTAGCTCTGAAATAGCTACGCAAGTAGGAGATTTGCCATGCACCCAAGGCAATCAATGCGATGATTATAACCACTGAAAAGTTTCTAACTCTTCTATTTGTTGATTCATTTGTATCTCTTAATCTTTCTTCTCTAGCTTTTAAATATTCCAATTCACCAACAATTTCATCAGTTAATTCTTCAACTTTTCTTAATTCCACTTCAACTGGTTTTAATTTTTCAGCAGCTTGAATGGCATTCCAATCTCTTGCAGCTGAACCTGCTTCAATATCAACTTCAATGTCTCTACTTAAGGATCTACCTTTAGATTGTAAGACATTTTGGAAACAAACATCAAAAGCTGCAGAAGCATGAGCTGTAAATGCAACTCTAACATTACCAGCAAAATCCTTTTTCTTACGATATTCATTACCGACACTATCATGTATGTTGAAACTTAATTTTTGACCATCTCCTACTGAACCTGAAGAATGAATATTAACCACCACTAGTTGTCCTTCACTGACAAAATCACGTATACAATATGGTGATCTGGAAGAATCAGCAGCTTCCAAGTCGAAATGCAAGGCGACAACGGAGCTGACAATTGCTAGCACGAAGAGCAAAAACGATTGAGACTTCATCTTGGAGGATTATTTTGTGTGAATGATCTTTAATAAATATAAATCTGTATTGTCTTTGCTTTGATCTTGTTGTTCTTTTCGCCAAAGCTTTTGCTCTGGAGACACAAAACGCGAAAAAAATCAGAAAAAAGGTACAAAACTATCCAAAACAGGCAGTTGCCGTGTTGGGAAATAACTATAATTAATTCTATTTACAAGAAATATACAGGGCTTTATACACCAAGCTCAACAACATTCCAGTCATTTTGTTCACCTTGATTATCACCAACAAGTGCAACACTAGGCTTACCATTGATCAAGTATTTCTCAGCAACTTCTTTCAAATCTGCTAGATCAACATCAAGAATTTGTTCTCTTCTAATTTGTCTCATTTCATCAGTTATACCTTCAGAAAATAATGCTTGACCTTGAGATTTAATACTAATTGGTGCATCAATACTTTGGAAAATTGTTAATTTGGCTTCTTCTAAATCACGATCTGTCCATTCATTAGTTATAGCAAATTCACCAGCTTTTTGGAAAGTTTCTAAACTTTTCAATGAATTTGGATCTCTATATGAATAATAACTGAAAATACCATCTAATCCACTATAAGCAGCACCACCACCATATGCGCCACCTTTTTCACGAATTTCACGATGTAAATATTTAAAAGTTAATAAATTTGCAAGGACTTGTAATTTTGCACCATCTTCATGTGTATATGGAACACCTTGTAAAACTGAAGATGCATAACTGACTTGGAACGGTAATTTAATAAATGATTTTTTGGATGGATTTAGGGCAAATTTACTGGCCAAATCTGTACTTGTTGGTTCAGTTGATGGTAATTTAGAAACAAATGATGAGATTAATTTTTCATTTGATAAAACTGAGGATTCATCAGAGATAATTGAAAATCTTAAATCTTTTGAATTAACAAGGTATTTTTGTAATTCATTCAATTTATCAATAATGTTTGTTTGGAACGAAGAGTCATCTTGAATCCATGTGTTTAATTTGTTTAAAAATTGTAATTGATCAATACCACTTAAGGATTCTGAAATAGCTTTTGATCTTGACACAGCAGAACCTGCATAGTTTCTAGCATATGAATGACCAGATTCCGCAACACCACTAATATTATTAGATGATAATACTCTAATCAAAGTTGCTAATTTTTCTTTATTATTAAAATTTGTGTTTAATAATAATTCTTCCCAAATTGAATAAATATGTGAGGAATTTTCATTTAATGCAACACCATTAAAATTAAAACTTATTCTAGCAGATTGATCCACTGGTGATGAATGTGCACTTATAGATGAATTTAATCCACCTGTATATAATTTAATTTGATCTTCTAATTCAGCCATAGTTTTATTTTCTGTTCCTAAATTTGTCAATGCATTTGAAAATAATGACAAGTATGGATATAATTCATATGGAATATTTACATCACGAGAACCTCTGAAATATGTTAATCCATTAGTATCAGTGATTCTTGTTTGTAGGGGACTATTTGCAATTTGTGAAATTGAAACTGGAGTAGTCGATGCAGATCTTGGGATATCTTTAACTTTTAATGTTGGTAATGAACTCAAGTCCTCTATTTCTGCTTGCTTTGTTGCTAAATTTTGACCTCTTTCAAAAATCAAATCATGATCTTCCGGTTCAAGATCTTCAATCATAGATTTTAATCTTTGGGATTCTTCTGCTTTTACTGATTCATCAAATTGTGGATTTGCATTCATTTGAAATTTGAAAACTGGTTTATTAATAAAATATTTTTGAATTAATTTTTCGAAAAGACCACCTTTTTTATAATCTTGTTTAAATTGTGAAATAATATCTTCCCAAGCTAAAACGTCAAATGGATCCACCTTGTTGACCCAACCTGGTAAGATTGAATATAATAAACCCATACCAAATTCTGCCTTTTGATCCTTTTGACCAATTTCCAATTGTTGAATTATAGCATCAATTTTAGAATCTTCAAAACCTTCTTTACTATATTTTTGGAAAACATTAATAACAGTTTTCTCTAATTCTTCAATTGATTTTAATCCTTGTAAACCAATAGTAAAGAAATTAGCAGCTGTGGTAGAATCCATTCCTGAATTTACAGAAAAATCATCACCCATCCCACTTTCAATTAATGATTTGTATAAAGGTGATGAATGACCATCAGTTAATAGATTTGCCAGTATTTTCAAACAAAAAGTTTCATAAACATCTTCAGGAGAACCACATGGCCATGTTATTGAAGCTTTTAATTGCTTTTCCGGTGGTGCCATTGGATCCACAGGTCCCTCGACAGTAACAATTTGATCTTGTGTCAAATTAATTGGTTCTTTAACGATATTTTCTAATTTTCTTTTACCAAATGAAATATATTCATTATTTAATTTTTCTAAAGTTTCACCTAATGGGAATGAACCATAAGTAAATGTTTTAGCATTTGAAGGATGATAATGATCTCTATGGAAACATAAAAGATCTTCATATGATAAATCAGTTATATGAGTTGGATCACCACCTGAATTGTGTAAACTTGGATAAAGTGATTCTTGAAATTTGATATAAAATAAATATGAAGCATTTGAAACTTGACCTTTCATCTCGTTATAAACAACACCTTTAAAGATCAATGGAGATTTTTTATCATTTGTTATTTCATTTTCTAATCTCCAACCTTCTTGAAGGAAATCTTCTTTTTTCAACAATGGATTAAAAGTTGAATCTAAATAAACATTTCTTAAATTTTCAAAATCTTTTGGATTTGTAGTGGCAAAGGGGAAAAAAGTATAATCATGACCCGTCATTGCATTCATAAAATTTGCCAAAGATCTATTCAACATTTTGAAAAAAGGATCTCTAACAGGATATGAAATTGATCCACAAAGTGTTGTATGTTCTAATATATGAGGGACACCTGTCTTGTTTGGTGGATTTGTCTTGAATCCTATGGAGAAGACATTATTCTGGTCATCTCTATCGATATGGATATGTTCTGAACCTGTTCTTGTATGTTGTAAATCCACAGCTGTTAATGATAATTCAGGTACTGGTTGTACTCTTTTAATTTCAAATCCATGAATAGTTTGTCCCACAGGGTAGCGACGTAGCGATTTGACCTGGTTATAAGTCGATGCTCTGCGAATACTGCGGCCCATGGGGCCCTTCTGCAAGGCTCTTAGCATCTTTTTTGGTGACTTTTGGAGTTTCAGTTGTAAAGTTGTGAATGTGTATAGTTTCGCTTCTCGAAGGCCATTTGATTACGAATTTTGGTGAGGTGGTTATTGACACAGCTGAAAATGGCAGATATTTTATAAAATTTGGTATATACTTGGGTGGAATTTGGATGGGTGAAGTGTTTAGTAAGTATAGAATTGCGGAGAATGTGAACTTTATATATACTTATTTCCAATTTGTTTGAAATAGTTGTTATTGTTCTCACCACGGTTTCGTTTAAACTGCACCAAAAATTAAGATTCATGACCGTTAACAAAACCCGGAAAAATAATGAATCATCGAGATAAACTTGATCAATATAACCAATTCCAATAAGATCGGCCCAAGAACATGTCCAAGACCAAGTCTTACACTATTGTGATCAAGCTAGGTACTTCATCTCTCGTAGATGAACGTACCAAAGAACCCAAGTTATCGACAATGTCACTTATAGTGGAAACCGTGGTAAAACTTAAAAGAGCAGGACATCGAGTTGTTATAGTTTCATCTGGTGGTATTGCAGTTGGATTGAAAACTATGGGGTTGGAGAAAAGACCTAAAAAATTAGCACAAGTTCAAGCACTTGCAGCTATTGGACAGAGTAAACTAATTGGAAGATGGGATTCATTATTTGGACAATTAGATCAAAGAATTGCACAGATATTAATTACAAGAAATGATATATCTGATTGGACACAGTATAAGAATGCTCAAAATACAATGGAAGAATTATTAGGAATGGGGGTTGTTCCTATTGTGAATGAAAATGATACTTTATCCGTGGCTGAGATTAAATTTGGTGATAATGATACATTATCAGCTATAACAGCTGCATTAATTAAAGCTGATTATTTATTCTTAATGACAGATGTTGATTGCTTGTATACTGATAATCCAAGGACAAATCCCGAGGCTAAACCTATTTTAATTGTGGAGAATATTAATGATATTAAAGTAAACACTGCAAGTGGTGGTAGTGATGTTGGTACAGGTGGTATGACAACTAAATTAATTGCAGCTGATTTAGCAACAGAAGCAGGTACAACGACAATTATAATGAAGAGTTCCAATCCGGGGAATTTATGGGAAATTGTACAAGATATTCAACAACGTGATGATAAAGATTTATCGATAAAAGGTGAAGAATTACAATCAAATCAATTGAAAGCATTAACATTGAATGATATCCCATTACATACTAGATTTATCGGTAGAGATAAACATGTAAAGAATAGAGAATTTTGGATGCTTCATGGATTACAATCCCATGGTGTACTTATTATTGATCAAGGTGCTCATCAAGCATTAACAAGAAGTAATAAAGCAGGGTTATTACCAGTCGGGATTATAAGTGTTCAAGGATCATTTCATGATCATGAATGTGTTTCTGTTAAAGTTGGTCACAGGTTATCTGGAGGTGAATTAGATCCTTTGAGGGAATTAATAGAGATTGGTCGTGCTAGAGTAAATTATTCATCGGTTGAGATTGATAAGATTAAAGGATGTCATTCTCAACAGATTGAAGAAATTTTAGGATATGCTGATTCCGAGTATGTTGCACATCGTGATAATTTAGCATTTCCTACAAGTGTATTGGAACATACTCAGATTAATTCAGGTTTATAGAATTTTGTTTATTTAACAAATATAACTAGTGTGGAATTTGTGAAGAATGTTTGGATTTCAGGGGTTTTGAATATATGCGGTAGTGGTAATTCAAATGTTGAAGATCTGTAATTGGGGTTTAAATTTTGGAGGATCAAAGTGTTGGTTTTGGTATCCAATTGTAAATCATAGTCCAGTGAAGTGTCTATTTGTGATGTGATTTCAATTTTCAACTTGTATCCGTTTGTATTGATCTTGTGCATTGTAGTGTGAAATTTGAGTGGTGGTTTCTCTTTTGGTTTGTTGATGGGGGAACGTATAGACATGTTGTTGATTTCCTGGATCAAAGGTTTCGATTGGTCGTGGTTATTCACGTTAAATATATCAATCTCGTCTCTAGCATCACCTAGTTCCTCTTCATCCATTCTTCTAGCCTCTAGTATCCCCTGTGGCTCTGTTTGTAAAACCTGTGCTTTTTCAAACTCTTTGTTCAACCTATTCAAGTCTAATTCTGATTCCAGCACAGTCAAGGGCAACACCTGGCCTTTGCTCTGCATCTTGGGCTGCGATACACCTTCTCTCTCGAGCACCACGCCGATACGTAGCTCCACGCTCTCCAAGCACCACTCCACTAGTATCTCCTTGAGTTCTTTATCCATCTGGATCCATCTAATGGCCCTCGGATGCACCACACAGTCGCACACAAGGGCCAATTGGCCCTTCTTGTCCCTGTCGACTCTCTCTTGCGAGCACACCAGTGGGATCTCCCACTGGTTCTCCATAATTAAAGGGTAAACCACGGCTGGGTCGTACTCAACAGCTGGCAATGGCACCTGTTGATCACTGCACACGTTCAGGAACACCTTGGTTCCTCTGGCCTTGGAGCCCGTGTCCTGTGCCAGCCGTGTCTTGACCACAAAGTGCGGTGCTGGCTTGAGTGTGATCTCGTGGTCTTTTGTGTGCATTGTTGGCGATGGCTATATGAGGTTATAATGTATTATATTGCACTTTATATTATATTATATCATTCGCGATCAAATTTTATAAAACCGGAAGAGATGATATCAATACAAAGACAACTAACAGACAATCGACAATGGCCCACCGCAGAAACAGCAGTTCCTCTGCTGATCCATTGATAACACCGCAGCACAACTACGGTGCCACCAGGCGTCACAAGCCAGCTCTAGATGATATCGACCAGGACCAGTACGAGTCAGATGGCCAGTCTGTGTCTATTCCTAGCTCATACTCTGAGAGTATATTCAGTGAAGAACAAGCTGTCACGATAAAGGACGAAGTGGTGAATATAGCACGTTCTGCAATCCCACTGTCATTAACATTCTTCTTCGAGTACCTATTAGCTGTGAACTCATTGTTCCTCATTGGCCACTTGGGTAGTAAAGAACTAGGATCTGCTAGTTTGGCTGTATTGGTGTTTAACATCTCTGGTATGGCTGTCTTTGAAGGAATGGCCACTTCATTGGATACTTATGCCTCACAGGCTTTTGGTGCTAAACGGTATCACAAAGTTGGGATCTATTTCCAAAGATGTACAGTGATGATATTCACTTGTTCTATCCCTATAATGGTTATTTGGTGGTGGTCAAAACCTGTGATGAAGCATATCGTTGCAGAACCTGATATATTGGATCTAACACAACAATACTTAAGAGTACTAGTTTTTGGTGCCCCGGCATTAATCCTATTTGAAACTGGGAAAAGATTCCTACAGGCACAAAAGATTTTCCATGCTACAACATATGTCTTATTCTTTTGTCTCCCATTAAATGTTTTGTTAAACTATTCATTTATAAGGATTTGGGGGTTCATCGGTGCACCAATTGCATTAGTGGTTACATATTGGACAATGACACTGTTATTACTTCTATATGTCCTCTTTGTTGATGGGAAACAATGTTGGAACGGCATATCCAAAAGAGCTCTAAGACATTGGAAACCAATGCTTAATCTTGCCTTACCAGGACTAGTAATGATTGAATCAGAATATCTTTCATTTGAAGTGTTGACTTTAATGTCAAGTTATTTCGGAACAGAAGCATTAGCAGCTCAGGCAATCATTTCAAATATAGGTTCATTATGGTATCAATTCCCATTTGCCATTGGTTGTGCAATTTCTACAAGAGTTGCCATATATATCGGTTGTGGTTCACAAAGATCTTCAAGAGTCTCTGTAAGGATAAGTTTTGTTGTTGCTGCATTTACAGCTTTAACATCATTCATATTATTAATATGCTTTAAAAAACCATTAACTCTTTTATTCACATCAGACAACAAAGTTATTGAATTATCAATTAAATCAATCCCAATATTGGCTATAAATCAATTTGGTGATACTTTTAACATTATATCCGCTGGTATCTTAAGATCTCAAGGTCGTCAAAAAATTGGATCTATTTTGAATGTAATTGCCTATTATATCATTGCATTACCTTTAGCATATTTTTTATCATTCCATTTCCAAATGGGGATATCAGGTCTTTGGATTGGTTTAGGTATAGGTGTTTCATTATTAGGAATCGCTGAAACAACATGTGTAATCAATTCCAATTGGGAAAATATCTTACAAGAAGCCTCAGAAAGAGGTGATGAAGAATATGAAGTGATTATTGGTGATGATAGTACAATTTCTTCATTTGTTACATCATATGATTAATATATACATTAAAGACCCCCTTTTATCCAAATATTTGTAAATCATCTCCTTCTATTTCATCTTCTGATTCTTCCTCAACTTCTTCATCATCTTCATTAAAATTAACTCGTTGTCCTAATAATCCAGCGAAAAATTCATCAATTTGTTCATCATTCCATTTAAATTTTTGCTTTGGTGCTTCATAATTTTGTAATGGTTCTTGTACTGTATATTTTAATTTTCTACCCTTTGATGCTTTTGTATCAACATTTTTTTTAATTTTAGTCTTGGTCAATTGAATATTTAATCCATTTGTTGGATTAGAATCAGATATTTTTTTATCAATTAAATCATTCAATAACACTCTATAAAAATCTTCATCATCAAAAATATTTTCATCTTCTTTTAATGATCTATCAATAGATTCCTCATCTGCTTCATAACCTAAAGGTTTAATACCTCTTCTATTTAAACGACTTCTCTTCACTAATCTATCCATATCCATTAATGTTAATTCAACTTGTTGTTCAGCACTTTGATTTATACTTTTAAATTTTGATGCATTTAATGCTGTTGCACCAGATGCTGATGAAACTTTATGTGACCATTTAGTTAAAATATTACCTCTATATTTATTCAATACAGAGTCAAGTTTTCCAGTTTCATTAATATAATCATCAAATGTTCTTTTTTTACCAATTTTAATTGGTTCTTTAGTTAATTTCTCTTTATTATATATCTTTGTTCTTAATGATATTATATTATCTAATAAACTGTGTAATGAACTTTCAGTCTTGCTTAGGTAATCTTCAGTGTTGTCTTGTTGAAATTCTTCAACTGTTTCATTGTTTAAAGGAAGTGAATTTGAACTTGTTAAACCTTTTTGTAATTTAATTCTTGAATCTAAAATATTATCAAATGATTTTTGTTGTGCAATTACTGCATAACCTTTTAATGCATCTGATTGTCCTGATGTAGATAATCTATTCAACATTTGTTTACGTTCCATGGCCATTAATTTTTTTAAATTTTCTCTCTTGGATGAAACATCTTCATTATCAGTTTCTGGTTCTGATGAAGATTCTTCATCTTCAGAATCTTTAAGTGACATCCCACTATCACTACCACTTTGATCTTCCTCTTCGTCTTCATCTTCACCGCTAACTTCAGCTTCATCATCTATCAATCCATTATCACTCCCTTCACTATCCTCTTCACTATCCTCCTCTTCTTCATCTTCACTTTCATCTTCTTCTCCTTCCTCTTCACTTCCAAAAATCTCCTTTCTTGAACTAGTCTTCCCTGTATATCTCTTATCTTTCAAATTAACAGAATTATCACGTATTTTACTTTTACCAACATTAATATAATGTTGAGTTTTTTTTTCATCATCATCTTCTTCAAAACTTGCATTTTCATCATCTTCATCATTGAAAACATCTCTTATTTCACCATCTTCAATATCAATATCAGGATTTGCAGGTTTTTGCAAATCTGCAATTTGTTCAGCAAGTGTCTTTTTAGCCATTCTTATGGTTTTCTTTGAACTTGTGTTTATATTCAAGTTTTCTCTATACATTAAAATCCAAATAAATTTTTTAATTGAGATGAGCCCGGTTCGGCCACCACAGTTCTGTCATTTCCGATCGGGTACAGTAACAATATGTTAATATAAATTCCCAAAAACTCCTTTAAATAATGCTAAATCTATACAAGTATAATAATTAAATCTTTAAATTACCAAATCCTTTTTCAAGACTAGATTTATTTTCTTGTTCTTTCTTTCTCTTTTGTGCTAATTTACCTCTTGATGCACTATCGGCAGCTTTTTTCAAACGATCTTTTTCTTCATTTTTTTTAACAATTCTTCTACCACCTTCAATTTCATGATTATCTAAGAAATCATCCAACATATCTTCAAAATCTTGTCTTTCTGTATTCATATCAAATTGTTTTGGTTCTTCATCTTCTTCACTTTCTTCATCTTCTTGATAATTTTTTAAAACTTGTTCAAATTTATCATCAAC
This sequence comes from Hansenula lynferdii, assembly GCA_030582155.1. Lineage (NCBI taxonomy): Eukaryota > Fungi > Ascomycota > Saccharomycetes > Phaffomycetales > Wickerhamomycetaceae > Hansenula > Hansenula lynferdii. Next base: position 220,745 of record JAKTWT010000002.1, read on the forward strand.
TAATGTTAATCCTTCATTTCTAAATAATGCTGAACTTGACATGGAAAAACTTGAAGTATCAGTCATTGCACCTTTTTTTTGACGTTGTTTTCTTTTGGAACCTTTTTTACCAGTTGCAATAGATTTAGCATTTGGATTTAATGAAGGTAAATCTGGTACAAAATCTTCATCTTCATCTTCAAATTCATCATCACTATCCCAATCATTTTTGGTTTTTTTATTAACAGCTTTAAATTTTCTAAAATCAGCTTCCCAACCTTGATCACCATCTTTTGTAAAATTTTCATCATCATATTGAGCCATTTCATCTTCATAATTGTCCATATCCCATTCATCAAATTGTTCATCAAAATCATCCTCATCAATTTCTTCTGCCCCACCATTTAATAAATCTTGAAAAATTTCATCTTCTTCTTCAACATAAGCTTCATCATCCAAGGCAGTTAAAACTTCTCTTAATGCAGGATTCATATCAGGTTGGAATCCAGCAATTTCATCGGGTATATTTTGTTGATCTTGATATGTTTGTTTAATTTGTTTTTTAGAAGGTAATACATCTTGAGGTAAAAAATCTTCATTGAAAACAATACCTTTCTTAGGTTTATTTTCTTGTGTCTTTTTAGGAATGAACACACCTTCACCATCACCTATTGGTTTTAAATGTTGCATATAATCATATTTAGAATCATCAAAAGTGATACCATATTGTGCAGCTTCACCTTCATTTTCTCTAATTTGATTAAGAGCATCACCTAAACTTTCTTCTAATTGAGTTTTAGTTTTAATTTTCTTGTTATTTGGATTCTTAACTTCTAAAAGAACATGTTCACCGGCATCGGTATCATGATATAAAGGATCATCATGAGATCTATAGACAACTTTATACGTCTTGTCCTTTTTCTTATCCACCCATTTTCTGGAAGACATCTTTGGGGTTTGTTGAAATTTAGTTGATATACTATAATAAGTTACTTTAACAATAGGTATCAATTTGATACTAGGCTAAATTTTTTTTCAGCTCATCGCATTTTGGTTCGCGCCCATATAAATTGAAATCATATTAACTACAACGGTTAATAGTTAATAGATTGGAATTGTTATGAAAGAAATATGATTGGATGATAGACAAGTGTGTCATGTAACATTTCAATGGGATATATTTGGTCATAATATCTACCCAATTTTGCAATAAATACCTCTAATTTACCTGACTTTAATCGCAACAACTCGAAAATTATGTAATTGCTTAGTAATAAGTTGTGAGTTGGCAAAAAAAAGTTGTGAGTTCACAAAAACTCACAGAAAATTAATCAGCCATTACATAATGTAGGCACTCAAATGAGCCTATTACTCCCAATTTTGGTATGAAAGTAACTGTAAAACATATTTTAGATGTTCTTGGAGACCTTGGGAAGTGTTATGATGTATTTGAAATCAAGCAGTTCAAACAAAATTATACAACTCAAATTCCAATTTGACTAGCAGTGACTAGCAGCGAAGTGGCACTATGCGTTTTCACCAGTCCTCGCCCAAAATTTTCGATTTTTGATGAATTTTTGATCGATTGTGAAGGGCACACAAATCTCATTGGCAGATCTCGTGTCGCTAATTGTGTATAGACACTAGCTTAATTTGAAGCTATTGGTGATTTATCTGATAATAAGTTGAGGAATGGGAGCTCACAAAAGTTTCAAAGGCTTTTTTAAAACTCATCTCTTTGGTTATTTAGCTGGTTCATTCCTCATCGCAGTAGTCGTGACTGTATTTGACATTACATACTCATAGGGTCCACGGCTTTTAACTCATCAACTCGTACCAGGCAGTGGTTTCACCTTTTATCCCTTTACACAGCTGGTATTGTTTAAATCAAAAGAGATGATTTCAAATTGTTCTGACCTCTACAGCTGCTCTACAGCTCTTCTTGTGCCATAACCCCACGATGCAGGTTCTCCTTTTGACAGCTATAATTTATATATAAGCTTCAAAATACGTCTTTCCAAAGCAGGAAAACGCCCACAAGTATATACACAATTGATGAATATTTATCTCTCATAATCATCTCACCAGCCCTTGGAAATATCACCACATTCACAGACATTTCAAGCTGTGTCTCCGAGAAGTGTGGTTCATGTGCGATTGAAAAACAAAATAAAAAAAATACTTCTTGCTGCATCCAAAAATCATAAGCTACAAAAGATCAACATCTAATTTTATCCCATATTCAATCTAATTCAAAACTGGGAAAGCTTTAATCAGCTAATAATTTGAATCTTGGGTCAATACGGTACTTTTGCTGAAAACTGGGTATCTTTATTTGCAAAGTTTCCGCTGTACTTAGTTTTCCTTTGTGTTTGACTGCCAAAGTTTGCTTAGTCCATCAACTCATCATAATAAACTTTCTCAGAAAATCACAACTTCACTAGCCATGCCTCCAAAATCAAAGATCTCAGGATCTCTTTCAGCTTCTTTGAAACAAAATGGTGAACTAGACAACGAAGATAGCTTTAAAATTGGTGATTTCAGTTCTAAACACTTCACAAGAAAAGCTTCTGTCGTTACTAATAATAGCGCCAATCAAAATGAAACAGAAGAAGCTGATACATCTGCTACGAAAAATAAAATTGAAGGTGGATTTGAAGATAAAAATTTGGACACAGATCTTTCTGCTTCTTTCAAAAGCGCAAGATCAACAAATAAATCATCAAGTGCATTGGCAAATTTAATATCATCATCCCACAAAAAGGATTCCTTACTAGATCAATATGCTCAAGATCGAACCCCATCCTCAGCATCAGCAAGACAACCAATTCCACAGGGGAAACAGCGTAAATATTCACAAACAATGTCCGCTTCATCAACACCAAGTACTAGAAGTGGGTTCTTGAAAAACAAACCACCATCTGAAATTGATGTCCAAAATCCAGATCCAAACACTGTGGATATTGTTGGACGTCATTTAGTTAATGATAATGATGCAGCAAGCTCAATTCATACAAGAGATACTAAAAATCCTATAAGTAAAGTTGGTTCAACTGAAAATTTTGATTCTTTACAATTACAAGGTGGTGATATTAGTCGTGAAGTTTATAATTGGCAAAGAGAACATGCATCAAATGATCAAAGATTTAGAAGAAGATCTCAATCATTCACTGGTTCTATAAGTAACTCGATTGCAGGATCAAGTTCAATTGCTGAACCTGATTTTAATGTTCATGATATTAGAGTTCCTGGTGGATTTAGAAGAAATTTCCTAGTGCAAAAACATTCAAGAAATGATCCTTTAAACCCAAGAAAAAATGCAACATTTACCAAAAATTTCCTTGAATTTTTAGCATTATATGGTCATTTCGCAGGTGAAGAATTAAGAGATGAAGATGATGATGATGATGATGAAGACGATGATGATTTTATAAGTGATAATGAAGGACATGATGAAGAAAGTTTACTGATACCCGCTAGACGTCCAAGACACAAACATGAACCACATAAGGCATCTACTGGTAAGACTGTATTGTTATTAGTTAAAGCTTTTATTGGTACCGGTGTATTGTTCCTTCCAAGAGGGTTTAAGAATGGTGGTTGGGGATTTTCATCACTTTCTTTAGCATTTTTTTCAATGTTATCATTTTGGTGCTTTAAACAATTAATTGAAGTTAAAAAAAAATTAGATATTCCAAGTTATGGTGATTTAGGTGGGAAATTATATGGTCCATATATGAGATACGCAATTTTAACTTCAATTGTTGCATCACAAATTGGTTTTGCCGCTGCTTATTTCATCTTTATATCTTCAAATTTTCAAGCTTTTTTCATATCAGTTGCTGATATTCATCTTTCTACTGAATTTTTCATATTGGTGCAAATATTGATTTTTGTACCTCTATCATTCACAAGAAAAATTAGTAAATTATCAGGTACAGCTTTAATTGCAGATATTTTCATCTTGATTGGATTGATATACGTTTATTATTACTGTTCGTTTGTCGTTATTACACAAGGTGTGGCAGATGTCCAATTATTTAATGAAAAGGGATGGACTGTGTTTGTTGGTACAGCGATCTTCACATATGAAGGGATTGGGTTATTAATTCCAATTGAAGAATCAATGCAAAAACCATCAAAATTCCCAATGCTGTTATTTTTAATCATGGCTTTCGCTACCGTTGTCTTTATAAGTATTGGTGGTATTGGTTATTTAGCATTTGGTCAAGAGACTGAAACAGTGATCTTACTGAATTTCCCACCTGATAGCCCTGCAGTGAAAGTAGCACAGTTTCTTTACGCATCAGCCATCTTGTTATCAACACCACTACAATTGTTCCCAGCTATTAGAATTTTAGAGAATGGTATTTTTGAAAGATCTGGTAAATTTAATAACAAGGTAAAATGGCGTAAGAACTACTTCAGATTTTTCCTTGTCCTTCTCACGGCATTCATCGCATGGGTAGGTGCTAGTGACTTGGATAAATTTGTTTCAATCATTGGTTGTTTTGCATGTGTTCCATTAATTTATATATTCCCACCTTTGCTCCATTTTGCATTGGCTGGGAACAATTTTAGAAAAGGTCTTGATGTTGTGATTGCGATTTTTGGATTCATCATCATGGTCTACTTGTCTATTCTCACAATCTCAGAATGGGTGAATTAAAGTGTATACAATTTGAATTAGAAGTGGATTTTACACAAAACTTTCTTGAAATAGTAGTGTATTGTGTTTCTGGCCGTACCGAATATTTCTGAGCACCCGCGAATTTTTGTGTTTTCGAAAATCAACAAAGATCAGAAATCTGACAAGCTTGAGATTTGGTAATATGAAGGCAGTTAAAATCAGGCTAAAATAACATAAATACAATACAACAATGCCACCAAAAGCTGATTGGGAGAAATATAGAGCTCCAGTGGAAGAGGAGAAAGCCAAGCAAGAGGACAAAATTGTCCCATTGAGTGAAGGAGATATTCAAGTGCTTCGTACTTATGTAAGTAATGGTGGCAATTGAGAATTCATATGAATTCTCAAACTCGTATCAATTGTTGAATAACATGACACTAACTATACTTTACAGGGTGTTGCACCATATGCTAAGAAGATAAAAGATGTCGAAGAAGATATAAAGACCCTTGAGGGTAAAATTAAGGAAAAAATTGGTGTCAGAGAGAGTAATACCGGTTTAGCTCCACCTCATTTATGGGATGTTATGGCTGATAAACAAAGAATGGAAGAAGAACAACCTTTACAAGTTGCTAGATGTACCAAGATCATTAAGAGTGATGAAGGTGAAGATAAATCTAAATATGTGATTAACATTAAGCAAATTGCTAAATTTGTTGTTGCATTAGGAGAAAAAGTTTCACCAACTGATATTGAAGAGGCAATGAGAGTTGGTGTTGATCGTACAAAATATGAAATTCAATTACCATTACCTCCAAAGATTGATCCATCAGTTACAATGATGACTGTGGAGGAAAAACCAGATGTTACATATAGTGATGTTGGTGGTTGTAAAGAACAAATTGAAAAATTAAGAGAAGTTGTGGAATTACCTCTATTATCACCAGAAAGATTTGTTAAATTAGGTATTGATCCTCCAAAGGGTATATTATTATATGGCCCACCAGGTACAGGTAAAACATTATGTGCACGTGCTGTGGCAAATAGAACAGATGCTACATTTATTAGAGTTATTGGTTCTGAATTAGTACAAAAATACGTTGGTGAAGGTGCCCGTATGGTTAGAGAATTATTTGAAATGGCTAGAACTAAAAAGGCATGTATTATATTTTTCGATGAAATTGATGCAGTAGGAGGTGCAAGAGTTGATGATGGTGCTGGTGGTGATAATGAAGTTCAACGTACCATGTTGGAATTAATTACACAATTAGATGGGTTTGATGCAAGAGGTAATATTAAAGTTATGTTTGCAACAAATAGACCAAATACATTAGATCCTGCATTATTAAGACCTGGAAGAATTGATAGAAAAGTTGAATTTTCATTACCAGATTTAGAAGGACGTGCAAATATTTTCAGAATTCATTCAAAAGCTATGAGTGTGGAAAGAGATATTAGATGGGAATTAATATCAAGATTATGTCCAAATTCTACAGGTGCAGAACTAAGATCTGTTTGTACAGAAGCTGGTATGTTTGCCATTAGAGAAAGAAGAAAAGTTGCCACTGAAAAGGATTTCTTAAAAGCTGTTGATAAAGTTATCAAGGGTAATTTGAAATTCAGTTCTACAAGTCGTTATATGCAATATAATTGAAAAAAAAACATTGTGTATCGTAATGTACATTATAATTGTATATGAATCGTAGTTTTAATCCCACCAACTTACCAAACCCGTACCATCTGTTTGACAACTTCCCAAGATGGCATAACTTGTTTTCTTAGATTCTTCTTTATCTTCATTATTTTCATCATCATTCGTTATTTCAATACCATCACTTGACATTGGACCTTTTGGTTTCACATTTACAAAAATTTCTTGTTCCACTCTAAATTTTATTTTTTCATTTAAATCCAAATATAATTCACTACCGTCATTATTCCAAATCCAAGAATTATCATTATGATTATATTCACATCCTTCAAATAATGAATTTTTCGGTATAAATATATCATTAAAAAATTCCATTTTAACTTGTATACCTTCTGGTGTATTTTTTTCGATCCAACCTGTTAAGATCTCTCCAACGAAAGGTCTAAACACAACAACTCTTACAATACATTTGACGAAACTTGCCCCATCACCAGGTTTTAATAGACCTTCATCAACTTTAATTAAATCCCATACTGAAATTACAAGACCCAAGTTTTGAATAATTTTATTTGCATATTTCTTATGTAATTCATTCAAAAGTGCCTTTTTAGGTTCTTTGTTGAATTGGTCGGGTGGTATCCGTATTAAATCTGATAATCTGGAAAGGATGAACATTGTATGTGGTCAATGTGATTCAATAATTGGCCTACTTATTATTGTGATGATCTGTGTATATAAAAAAAATTCACCTATATCCTTGGAGCACCAGGGCAATAACCACATTTTCAGATACCTCTTTTGATCAGCCGCGAATCATGTGCTTTTCACGTGACTTGATCTGTCATTCATTAGCTGTTCAATATCATATTTTTTTCACAGCGTAGCCTATGAAGCACAAGAGCTAAATTAAATGGTCCTACGGATAAATAGTGATCATCAACATCAGATCATGAGCTATAAACTTGTGGCCGGGATTTAGATCCGGAGAATACCTAATTGCAAGTAAAGAATGAAAACTTCTGGTCATAATCTATGGCCCTCATATCCTCTCTCCTCTCCTCATTACTTTTTACATAAATCATGTCGCTTACCTCTTCCTGTGTAACTCTTCAAGGTTGTCCACCTACATGCATTCTCCCGGGGAGAGTTTAGCTGTCTGGCTTCGATGTCCCTCTGCCTAGCTTCCGCCCATTTTGCCTAGCTCCTCCCTGCCTACACTGGCTCGCGCCCAAAAAGCCCCGGGTCAATGACTCTCGTTTGCTAATTCGCGTGCTCTGATTGGTCCCGGGACTCTATAGGAACCGAACTTTATAAGCTAGCTGCTACAATTCAAACATCAAAAGTTGAAAACGAGAGAGCTTTTCTAACCATTAACATAACCTTTTGATAGATCAAATATCGCTGGATTCTGCTAGAAATCACACCTAAAACTTGGGATTACTGCTGTCATAATATAGATCAAATACCCTCAGATCGATTTATACGCAAATTTGCCATTTCAGAGCCAAAGGATTTCCAGCCGCTGTGATTTTTCCCCATATATTTATTTCCATTGATTTTTTTTCCAGCAGAACAATCAACATTCAATCCAACTACATTTACTATTGCGTAAAGAACTAGATCTGGTATCTCCTATTTATTCAATCACACAAAGATGCTCTCTCTACGTCAATCTGGGAGAAGACTGCTCCAACAGACTAAAAGAGCTCAATTTTCCACCTCTGCAATCACAAGACACGCCTTCAGTGTTAATGATGATATAAGTGGTGAAAACGCTGCTAAAGGTGTTGCTGATAAATATCACATTATTGATCACGAATATGACTGTTTGGTCGTTGGTGCCGGTGGTGCTGGTCTTAGAGCTGCTTTTGGGTTAGCTAATGCAGGTTACAAGACTGCTTGTATCTCTAAATTGTTCCCAACCAGATCCCATACTGTTGCTGCTCAAGGTGGTATTAACGCTGCTTTGGGTAACATGCACAAGGATGACTGGCATTGGCATATGTACGATACCGTTAAAGGTTCAGATTGGTTGGGTGATCAAGATGCTATTCATTATATGACTAGAGAAGCTCCACAATCAATCATCGAATTAGAACATTACGGTGTCCCATTTTCAAGAACTGAAGAAGGTAGAATTTATCAAAGAGCCTTTGGTGGTCAATCCAAAGAATTTGGTAAAGGTGGTCAAGCCTATAGAACTTGTGCCGTTGCTGATAGAACTGGCCACGCTTTGTTACATTCCCTTTATGGTCAAGCTTTAAGACACAACACACATTTCTTTATTGAATTCTTTGCCATGGATTTATTGATGGATAACGGTGAATGTGTTGGTGTTATGGCTTATAACGAAGAAGATGGTACTTTACATAGATTCAGAGCTCATAAGACTGTTATCGCTACTGGTGGTTACGGTAGAGCTTATTTCAGTTGTACTTCTGCTCATACATGTACCGGTGATGGTTATGCTATGGTTTCAAGAGCTGGTTTACCATTACAAGATTTAGAATTCATTCAATTCCATCCTTCAGGTATCTATGGTTCAGGTTGTTTGATCACTGAAGGTGCTCGTGGTGAAGGTGGTTATTTGATTAACTCTGAAGGTGAACGTTTCATGGAACGTTACGCTCCACATGCTAAGGATTTGGCTTCAAGAGATGTTGTCTCAAGAGCTATCACTATGGAAATTAGAGACGGTAGAGGTGTTGGTCCAGAAAAAGATCACATGTTTTTACAATTATCACATATCCCAGCTCCAGTGTTGAAAGAAAGATTACCAGGTATTTCTGAAACTGCTGCAATTTTTGCAGGTGTTGATGTTACTAAAGAACCAATTCCAATTTTACCAACTGTTCATTATAATATGGGTGGTATTCCAACTAAATGGAATGGTGAAGTCTTGACAATTGATGAAGATGGTAATGATAAAGTTGTTCCAGGTTTATTGGCATGTGGTGAAGCCGCTTGTGTTTCCGTTCATGGTGCTAACAGATTAGGTGCTAACTCATTATTAGATTTAGTTGTTTTCGGTAGAGCTGTTTCATTAACCATTGCTGATTCATTACAACCAGGTTTACCTCACAGAGAATTATCAAATGATTTAGGTATGGACTCTGTTGCTAACTTGGATAAATGTAGAACCGCTACAGGTCCAAAATCAACAGCTGAAATTAGATTAGATATGCAAAAGACTATGCAACGTGATGTTTCCGTTTTCAGAACTCAAGAATCATTAGAAGCTGGTGTTGAAGGTATTAATAGAGTTGATAAGACATTTGAACAAGTTGGTACTACTGATAGATCAATGATTTGGAACTCTGATTTAGTGGAAACTTTAGAATTACAAAACTTGTTAACTTGTGCTGTGCAAACTGCGGAATCTGCTGTTGTAAGAAAAGAATCAAGAGGTGCACATGCTAGAGAGGATTATCCAACAAGAGATGATGAAAACTGGATGAAACATTCATTATCATGGCAAAAATCAAGTGGTGATGCTACTACTTTGAATTATAGACCAGTTATTTCTCAAACTTTGGATCCAAATGAATGTAAATCAGTTCCACCAGCAATCAGATCTTATTAAGTTCAAACAACTCATATAATCAATTAATAAAAGTCATCGTCATATAGTCTTTATCAATATTCATATTTATCAAATTTTCTCGTGTTTTCTACACTTTGTTTATAAACATTATACTTTAAATTATTTAGCATTGTAGTTTATAAAAACTTTTCGCTGAATTCGTTTGTTTGATTCACAGCGTTTTTCAACTCATTCTTGAAATTCTTGGGTATTTTCAAATCATCACCAACTTTAATCTGTTCTATATCTCTCCAAAATTGCGTTTTTAATTGATCATCAACATGATTCAACTTCAAATCTTTAAATGCTTCCTTTTGTTTAAACTCCTCGACCCATTTATTTATCTTCAAAAACTCTTGATCATAGTATAAGTCTTTTGAATTAATAGATTCATGATCATTCGTTATAGGGATATCCAAATATTCCAAAAATTGTCTTTTTGGTAAGCATTTATCCAATGCCAGGAAATTTGTTTGTGAAAAGCCTTTGGCTAGTGTGATAGGTTCTGAGACAGATGGTTCTTCAATGTCAAGGGGAATTTCATTTTTGTCTTGCTCATCAAGGTCAAGTTCGATTTCATTCGAATCTTCTCCATTCAACCCTAAATCTATTTCATCTTTATTATCATCTAAATCTAGGTCAATTTCATTATCATTCACTTTTGTTCTCTTACCATGGAACGAATTAGAATCACTCAACTTCCTCTTTTGTTGAGGTTCATTATGCTTCACAAAAGCTTCAAATTTAACATGTAAATGAGCACTAAACCACCAATTGGGCATTAATTGTTCCAATAAAACCTGTGCCGCTAATGAACCTAGTTGATTATTTTCTATATCCTTCTTGAAAAATGGTTTCTTCGATATTAATCTCTTTTGATCACCATATTTTGTTATATGTAGAGGCCAATCATGACTTATAAAACAGTTCAAATTTAAATCACGAATCAATGATAATTTCAAAAAATCTTCAAATCTTTGATGGTAAACTGATCTTTTTGTACTCGCATTATATGGGAATTTTTCATAATGATTTTTATAAAAATCAAAATACTTGTAAATACCAGATATACCACCAATTCTTAATCCTTTATACCAAATAACATTAGAATTACCCAAATAGTAAATATTTTGAGCTACCCAACCACCAAATGGTAAGTCTTGTAAATAATTAGAAGCTTCATGATTACCACCTACGAAAATAGTCAACACGGGGGCTTTTTGTTTCCCATTATAATAATCTTGGAAATCACCTATTTTTTTAAACTTATCAGGTACAGCAATTGCTTCAAGATCCTTTTTGTTTCTTATTGATTGGAAATCACCACCTATTATTAGCAACTCTGGCCATTTTGAGTACGGAAGGGCCTTGATATTGGCATATATCTTGTTCAGCTCACCGTGACAGCATCCTTCAACTGCGATTCTCAATACTCTTTCCATATTTTTTGAAGTTTGATGATGTTTCGAGGTAATATCATGCTTTGTGATGAGCTTTTGGTTTTTTTTTTTCATGCTCCGAGAAATATCTTCCGGGAATATAAGGACATACTACAAACTATGAATATCGATGTATTGTATATTTATAATAGTGACAGTATAATACGTAATTCTAATCTAGAATTTAAAGACATTTTCCTTGGTGAAGCCTAATTCTTTCAAAGCACCGGTCAATTCACCTTGATCAGATGGAGAAACCTTGTTACCAGAAACGGCTTCGTATAAAGGTGGAGGACCACAGACGAAAACTTGGTGAGAAGCATCTGGATGTGGGACATTCTTGTTTAACCAGTCCTTGGTGATGTAACCGGTTTCACCTTTCCAGCCGTCAGTTGGCTTATCAACGAAATATGAGACTTTAACTCTGTCAGAGTATTTTTCAGCAACGGCATCTAATTGATCCTTAATCAAGATATCTTCTGGTGTCTTGTTACCATAGACTAAATGGACTTTAGTTTTCTCTTCTGGGTTCTTGGTGATTTCATGTAATAATTGCCATAATGGGGTGATACCTGAACCACCACCGATTAAAGTAACATTTTCAAATTGGTTTGGAGTCCATTCCCATTTACGGATTGGACCTTTGAATGCAACAGTATCGTTTTCTTTCAAGTTGAACAAATGGTTACCAAATTTACCAGTTGGATATCTCTTAATAACAAATTCAACTTGACCCTTTTGGTCATTATCGGAAACTGGGGTATATGGTCTAACAACGTTGTTACCCTTTTCAGTAACGTATTTGGCGAACAACAAAGAGGCAGTTTTCAAACCACTAACTTGGTCTGGAGATGGTAAAGCAAAGTAGAAATGTCTAGTATCTGGAGAAATATCAACAAATTTGACAAGCTAAAGGGGAAATTGTTAGTATCGATTTATACTCAATTGCAATTGCATGATACTCACTTTCAAGTCTAACCACTCGTTGTCACCTTTAAAAGCGGCTGGAGCCTCGTTGGCCAATGGGCCTCTAGCATTAGTGCTGTAGTATAAAGAAGCAGCAACGGCAGCACCACCGACAGCGACAGGGATCCATTGGGATCTAGTAGAAGTGAATCTTGATAGGAATGAAGACATGTTTAATCTAGTAACTAGCTTGTTTATCATAAACTTCAATTGACCAATTGCAAGGAAAGCAATACAAATTTAGCTTACGGGATTTCTCGATACTTTTATACCCTGAAAACGAAATCAAGCAATTGTGGTTCAAGTGAGTTCCGACCAGTTCCGACCCAGTGCATAAAGATAACCTTTATAACCATAAATATCACTTGAGTTTTATTGTGGAGAAGAAAGAGAAAGAGTGTTCTTTGCAGGTCAATTGAGCTATAATGTCACTGGGGAACAAGTCTGGAAAGGAATTGCTGAGTTTAACGAGGAAATTGGTGCCACCATTGCTTCCACAGTTCCACAAAGGCCAAGGTGGGTATTAAGTGAATTTGATATAATTGGAGATGTATTGACAAGAAACAGCTGGAAGAGTGGTGGTTTTCGGTGGTTGCGAAGAGTAAGTAAATTTAATCAATCTGATATGGCTGATATTAACTCCATAAGCTATACTGGTGCTCCTTATTTCGCAGCTCATGCTGCAGCTGTTTTTGGTGCTGATTTATCACACATCATCTGTGAAAAAAATGCAGCTACAGTTATTAAATCATACACACCTGATCTTATGGTGCATCCATACTTGTATGAGACTGAAAATATTCCAAGAGATGTTGATAACGTTGACGATTTTCTAGAGAGCAAAGTGTTAACCAAGGTGAAATCATTGCTTTCTAGGATCCATGTTGCTATCATCGGGCCTGGATTGGGGAGAGATGAGCTAATGTTGAAGACTATGGAGATTGTAATAAAATTTCTTGGTGAAAAAGGTGTTCCTATGATTATTGATGCTGATGGGTTATTTCTTGTCTCTCAAAAACCAAACTTGATTGATAACTACAAGAATATAATACTGACACCAAACGTTGTGGAGTTCAAGAGATTAGCAGATGCCGTGGGACTCGAATTGGATGGTAAAGATCCATCGAAAGAAGCACAAGAATTATCTCGTAGATTTGGTAAAGGTGGTGTTACAATCTTGAGAAAAGGTGCAACAGATATCATTGCCAACCCATCAGAGGTCATTGAAAGCAAAACCCAAGGTTCAGATAGAAGAGCCGGAGGCCAAGGTGATACATTAACAGGGACACTGGCTACGCTGGTAGCATGGGGTGAAGCATACAAAAGCTTTCTATGGGATCACTCAAATGAGATTGACCATGATCAAATCTCATTATTAGCTGCTTTTGGTGCCTCAACAGCTACCAGAGTCGCTGCAAGAGAGGCTTATAAGCAAAAGGGAAGAGCCCTACAAGCCACTGATTTGCACGCTAATGTTGGTCGTGCTTATCAGCTGGTATTTGAGGATAATTCGTTTAAATTGTAATTATTACATCTTGATTCCTTGTAGTGAGTCCCGGAACGGCCATAAAAAGTCCAATTTTGGTTCTTTAAAATGGTAAAAGCTCAGTAGAACCTATATCTCTAGATCTAGGAATCAAATATCATGCTTTCAACTGAAAATGATCACTATATTCTCTCTAAAATAACAGATGATTCAATTTGTCTTCATTGGCATATTCTTCCCGGTTCGGGCAGTTTGTTTTGGTTTCGACACAAAGCCACAAATTAAAGGATCATTTATTAATAAACCAACAAACTCACCTACAAACTATCAAAACCACGGATTTCTAACCAGAATCAACATAACAAACAATGTCCACAGCTAAAGTCCCAACAGTCGAAGAATTGACACAACAAGTCGCCGAATTATCGCTCCTAGTCAAGAAGCAATCGCAATTGCTAACAAAGACTGGGGAACAAGTGTTAAACTTACAAGTCAAATCTCAAAAGGAAAATGTTGATAATTTTGATCCAAAGAGTCTAAGTGGTAAGATCTCATCAAGACCTTCCAAGCAACCGCAACTAGACACCACTGATTTCGTCACCAATGAAGACTTGGTCCAATTGGTTGGTGAATTACAAGGTCAATTGGATGTTGTCGAAGAGAGATCAATTAGAAGATTGGTCAATTCTCAAAAGAAAGCAGGTGAAGTTTTAGCTCCTCAATTAAGTAACGATGGTGAAGAACCTCCATTAGAGCTATACCCAAAGAACATTGAAGAATTCACCAAAATCTCTGATAAGAATTTGGTTCAATTGGCTAGATTCTATGAAGCCTTGCCTCCTACCGATGCTGAAAAGGCTAAATTTGAAGAATTTGTCGATGGTAAGGCTGATAGACCAGAAGTTGACGCTCCAGTTGATGCTTCTGCTTATTCAAAAGATGATTTGGATGAAGCTTTTGATAAGTTGGCTAGATTATTAGGTTTGTCTGCTAGAAGAACCGTTGAAGCTTGGTAAATAACTACGATTGTTTAATAATTACGTCTTTTATTATGTCGATCATATTTTAATGTATCTCTCATTTACGATCACGACCTCTAACTTTTTGTTTTTTCACACCGTTGTTACCATCATTTTCGTTTTTTCTCTTGTTATCAACAGCAGGACCATTATTAACACCTTCTTTGTTTTCAGGAAATTTGGCAAACTCTTCTTCTTTAATCTTATATTTCCAATCACCTCTTTTTCTAACATACAACTCCATAGACCAATTTTTCCAAACTTGTCTACCATATGTACTTTCTTTAACTTTTTCCTTCTCTGCAACTAATTCACCAGCAATTCTTTCCTTATACATGTTCAATTTCAATGTAAATGCCCACAATTTATCAACAATATGAGAACCATAGGCATTACAAGACAAATCCACTATTGATTCCATAAATTGATTCAATAACCTTCTTCTCTTGATGACATCAACTTCTGGAACCAAGACATTTTCCACAACATGAGAGAAAACACCATGTTTACACATTTGTACTAATCTCTCTTTTGGTAATGATAGTAAATTATCCACTGTTAGATTTAAGAAACTTGAATCATATTCAATCAATTTTTGTAAAAACAGTGCTCTTCTTCTTTCTTCTGCTGTTGGCCAATCATCTCTAGTGTTACCTAATGTAGATGTTGATAATTGTAAAACAGTTTCCAAAATATCTGATTCTTCATTCGGTGTATATTTTTTAACCAATTCTTCAATAATAGCAGCCTTTTTGTACTCCTTATGTTGAGTCGAAGCATCGATAATAGATTTACCCATTTCCAAGTTTGTATTCATTAAGATACTCATCTCTGGGATCAATTCATTTAAAATTTCTCTTGCCTCGATTTGCTTCAGTTTTTTCAACAAGATTTGGATAACATAACTCCCCGTTGTATCTCTCTTGGCCAATTTTAAAACTCTATCCTTCATGTATAATCTATAAATTCTTTCCACATATTTCAATCTTTGATCCTTTATAGTATTTTCAAAAAAATGAGATCCAACTGGATCAGATAATAAATATTCAACAAATGATTCCTCAGTTGAATCCTTATCTTCATCATCTTTAAGGAAAATCAAATGCCATATTTGTCTATCTCTATCCACAATACCTTCAACTTGAATTAATAATTGTAAAACAGGTGATGCAACTTTATGAATTGCATATTCTCTTGCAGTTTTTCTATCTAATTTTGTTCTAATTGAATCCAGCAAAATTTTCAGTTCATCTTTAAAAGAAGATGGAACTTGGAAAGCTCTATCAAAATCTTGATTATCTTTAATTTCAATCATTTTTCTTGCAATTTTACTTTTTTTACTTCTTAATGTAGAATTTGACATGGTTGTTGAAGGTAATTCTTTACCAGCAATGATCAAAATAATTAATCTTAAAGTATGTGAAGCATATTGATGTATTATCATATCTTTCAAATTTGGTCTAACTTCATTTAAAAAGAATAAAAACAAATTTTCCATAGTGACATAATCATCATTAGCGAAATTTGAAACTGGATTTAATAATTCCTTTTCAATTAATGCTGCAGTCCTCACTAACAATGTCTCAACACAATGTGATGAATATTTATGATAAATTAAAGAAAGAAAATGACCTTCAAATGCCTTGAATAAACGCTTTAATTGTTCATCAGTAGAATGAAGGATTAATCTTTCAATCAATTTAGAACAAATTTGATTAGTGACCAATTTTAATTCTTTCCCTTTACTCTCTTCTAAAACACTCTCAACAAAACCTGCTCTATCAGATTCTGATTCAAAGGCATCTGCATTTAAAGTAGATTCTGCTTGTTTGAAATAATCCAGTTCAGTGGTATCAACAAGACCGAAAAATGTATTTGGTTCAGCTGTACTTGGAGTCTCAGCTTCTTTATCAACTGGTGCGAACTCATCATGAATTTTCAGTTGTTCTCTTTCCTCCACGGCTTTTTTATGCTTTTGCTCGTCTTGAGCTCTTCTACCTCTGACTTTACCCATGGTTTCTCGTAAAGATCTATACTTTAATTAGAGATGTTCTTATATATGTTAAAACCGTTCTTTAATTTTTGTATATGTACGAAAAAAAAAAAATCTAAAAATTTTCGATGAGCTCTGCCAAAAAATCGGGTCTTTAAAACATTTGAAAGCTATAAACTACAAGACTTTTAAATGGTATCAAATCGTGATTAATTAAATACGGCTAGGCCAAATCTAATCAGCTTGATCCCAGTTACCAGGTCTTGGTTGCTTTGGGACTTGTGGACCACCGGCTCTCTTTGCCATGATGATTTGATCAACAGACAAGACAGTAGTAGCAGCTTCAGTAGCAACACCGATAGCGAATTTCTTTGCAGAGAATAAATCATAGATACCTTCTTCTTTAATATCTTTGACACCGTTGGAAGAATCACCATCAATATCAATACCATATGTTAAACCTTCTGGTGTACTATGTTTGGAATATAATCTTGGTAAAACTTCAGTTGGATCTAACCCGGAAGTCTCAGCTAAAGTTCTTGGAATGACTTCAAAAGCGTTTGCGTATTGTTTAATGGCCAATTGCATTAAACCTGGGGTTTTCTCACCGTATTGTGTAATACGATGAACAAGTTCTG
Source organism: Hansenula lynferdii (assembly GCA_030582155.1). Taxonomy (NCBI): domain Eukaryota; kingdom Fungi; phylum Ascomycota; class Saccharomycetes; order Phaffomycetales; family Wickerhamomycetaceae; genus Hansenula; species Hansenula lynferdii. The sequence goes on from JAKTWT010000002.1 coordinate 238,129, forward strand.
CTTCAGTGGCACCAGCACCTGGTAATAATCTACCATCTTGGGTTAAACCTTTAATAGCAGCAACACCATCATCAATGGCTCTTTCAATATCATCTAAACTGTTCTTTGTTGCACCTCTAACAACAATTGTTGAAGTTCTTGTAACATCATCTTCTTGTCTGAAAACTGTAACTCTATCACCACCAATTTCTTTGGTTTCAATAACATCAACATTACCCATTTCTTCTGGCATTGGAGCACCTAATCTTGGTAATGGAGTAGCACCACAAACTCTACATATTCTTCTTAAATCAAATTTACTTGGAACTTTCAAAGTTAAAATTCCATAACGGTCCAAATAATGTTGAGCTAATTCACCAACACCTGAACCTGCAATGACAACTCTAACACCTGAATCATGAATTTCTTTGACTAATTGATCCAATTGAGCTTCTTCACCTTTAGAGAAATCTAACATTTCCTGAGCATTATGTAACAAAACGGTACCTTTAGTTTCGGTTTGTGAGATATCGAAAGGAGCAGTGAAAACAACAACTTTTGATCTTGTTTTCAAATTTTTAATGTGACCTTCTGGTTGATTTGGGAAAACCATACCTCTTATAACTTGAGAGTTTTCTAAACTACTACCCATGATTTTAACAACTCTAACACTATCAACATTGAAAGCCTTTGGGTTTTTTGGTGGTAAAACATTGAACACAGCTTCACTGACTAAATCTGAAATGAAATCTTCTGAACCGTATTGTTTTGATGCTATCACTGGTTTGATAACTTTTTTCAATGCTTCAATAGATGAAAGATCTTCAACTTTATCAACTGACAATTCTTCCAAAGCTTGTAAGGCAAATTTACTAGCTAACTGGTAACCTTGAATCACTTCAGTTGGATTTAGACCTAAAGTCAATAATTTTTCAGAGACATTCAAGAATTCACCGGCTAATACTAGGACTAAATTGGTACCATCACCCATTTCTAGTTCTTGTTGTTCAGATGCCATGACTAATAGTTTAACGGCTGGATGCACAACATCTAATTCATGTAACATTGTAGCAGCATCGTTTGTGATGAAGACTTTTTGTAAATCTAGATATATGTTAGTGGCAAGTTCTATAACTGATCATTAATGAGCCTAGTGATCTCCAAATGTCAATTGACACCCAGACAAAAGCACCACCAGGTTCCAGTACTCACGGTTGACGATGACTTTGTTTCTACCACATGGCCCTATAGAGGACAAGACCATGTTTGTGATTTCTCTGCACGCAGCGATGTTTCTAGTAACAGCACCATCGGCATTACTCTGTGATGTGTAACCTTGTTTGAAAAGACCCGCATTTGGGGCTTGAGGGAGACGCAAGGACATGGCTAGGCTATAATTGTATTTATATCAAAAGATCACCAAAAGCACAGCACCAGAATTCTTCTCTCAAATGTAACCTTTAGCTAAACTAGAATGCTAGATTTCTGTGATCTCTTCGAGTTTTCGTTTTGATTTTTTTTTCGCGTCGAATTCGCGAAGATTTTTGATATTCCGGGAAAGTCATGTGACAAAATATACCCCGACCTGGACTAATACCAAATAACAACAAACACTCCAAGTTTATATGGAATTTAAGCTATAATTAAGAGAATTTCAAGAGACAGAAATCAGTGGAAGGTGTAAGGATAGCAATAAAATGGCACTACAAGGCATAGACTTTGCCGATTATGATCCGCTAGGCGATCTTCAAGAGTTGCTACCCGATCCATCCACTTTGGAGAATCTACGAGGTTTCATGAACTACACAAATTCATACAAATTGTCAATTGACCAAGATATCGGGAAGAAAGAACGTGGATATGCTGACTATCTGGAGAGCGATGATATGTTCGATTCGGCCGAGGCTCATAGGGAACTTGATGCAATAATAGAGGAGATCAATGAGAACAAGAGGCTAGGTGTCAATACACAGGATGTAATAAGTGATATGACCTCAAGTATCAAGCGACTAGATGATGCGAAGAAGAATCTTGTGATGACAATGACTGTGCTAAAGAGATTACAGATGCTTCTGACCGCATATGATCAGTTGAAAGACTTTGCAGAATTGAAGAGATACAGGGACTCTGTGCAACTTTTAAGTGCTGTGGGGGAATTGATTGATCATTTCAAGTCTTACAAAAGTATAGACAGTATAGCTGATTTGACGAGGAAAGTCAACAAGTTGAAAATCAGTATCACGGATCAAATATTCCAAGACTTTGAAGATACGTTGAACGAAAGGGAAGCAATTAAAGAAGTGGAATTGAGAAGTGCATGTGAAATGCTTGACTTGATTGGTAATGATCATCATCAAAGACTCATAAATTGGTTCTGTAATCAACAGTTGAAAGAGATCAACACCATTTTCATAAGTTCTGATGAAGCGGGTTCGTTGGAAAACATCAATAGAAGATTTTTGTTTTTCAAGAGGCTATTAAAAAATTATGAGCAATCATATCAGGGATATTTCCCAGAGTCATGGAAAGTCGAAGAGCAATTGACCTTGAAGTTCTGTGATCATACCAAAGAGAGCATAAAGCAAGTACTTGCAGAATCTGGGAAAAACACAAATGTTGATTTAATGTTAAGCTCGTTACAAGAAACACTTGAGTTTGAAAAATTTTTGAATAACAAGTTCAAATATAGAGACACTGAGGAAATTTTGTCATCTTCAACCGAATTTTCTCAAGACGAACCAACTTTGAAACCAAAATTCAGTCAATCTGTATCATTAGCATTCGAACCATTCTTAGGAATTTGGGTTGATCATCAAAACACATTCCTTAACAGCAAATTCCTAGAATTCCTATCACAACCTAAATTACCCCAAGAGCAAGAAGATCATCAAGCAAATGTGATTCCATCTTCTGCTGATCTTTTCAGAGCATATCGTCATTTATTAACACAGTGTTCAACATTATCTACAGCGGCACCATTACGTGATTTATCAAAACTTTTCGCTAAATGGTCACTAGAGTATTCAAATAAGATTATGAAACCAACTTTACCATCCGTGGCAAATGATGAAGCAATCACATACATCACATTAGTGCTAAACACTGCTGATTATTGTTCAACCACCATCACCCAATTAGAAGAAAGATTAATATCCATTATTGATGAATCATTTAAATCAGAAATTAATTTTGATCCTGTAAAGGAATCTTTTATCAAGCTCATCAACAGCTCCATAAATCTATTGGTACAAAAAATTGAAAATGAAAGCGAATTTTCATGGAGAGAAATGGCAAATACCAACTGGTCTCATATGGAGGATGTTGGGGATCAAAGTCGTTATATTTCGAGTCTTAAGGATATACTGAACAAGAATGCTTCATTGGTACTACCAGCACTTGTGAGAGATATATATGTTAGAAATTTGTGCGATAAGATTGTGGAGAGTACCATAAATCAATTTTTGACAAGTATCATCAAGACAAGACCTATTCCTGTCATTGCAGCTGAACAAATGTTATTGGATCTTTCGGTTTTGAAAGAAACATTTTTAAAATTACCAAAACTTTCTACAAATTCACCAGAGTATAAAATTTCTGGTCAATATCAAAAACATATTGACAAAATGGTGGGTCGATTAGAAATGATCTTAAAAGTGTTGTTGACTCAGGAGGCGCCACAGGAAGGTCTTGTATCAAACTACTTCTTTTTAATTGGTGATAAATCCATTACAAATTTCATCAAAATTTTACAATTAAAAGGTATTACAGATAAAAACAGACAAACCAAATTTATTGATCTGTTTAAAATTCATATTAAGGCGCATGATAATTTGACTGATAGTTCGCCTATTTTATCCAAACTAAGCATCGAGAATGAAACACCTGGTGTTCCATCATCCACAGGTATATTATCAACATATGGTCAAAAGATCACATCACCAGACTTGACCAATTCTTCATCACCAAGATTTGATAATTTATTTGCCAAGAGGGATTTAAACCTTGAGAAAGGTTTAAAAGAACTTGCTCTAAATGGTGAAGCAGGTGTTAGTAAATTCAATGAAAATTTCCAAAAATTTGGTAGATTTTTCAGAAAGGAGAATAATAATCAATAAAAAGGTTATCCAATAACCAATACATGATCTGTTTCTGAATCACCAAATCTGATTGTATCTTCACCTTGTAATTCAATAAATCTCGAAGTAGGAATCTCCTCATTATTCAATAGGGTCCCATTACTAGATTCCAAGTCTATAAGGTATGGTTTTACCTCCACGATTTTCCCCTGGTCAGTCATTTTGGATCTTGATCTAAATTGAATCACAGCATGTTGTTTTGAGCATGATTCATGATCGGTCTGTAAATCCACAACATTTTCATCTCTCCCGATAAGATGATATCCTTTGCTGTTCAAGAGATATTCACGAGGTATATTGGAGCCTTTTTTGAAAATGAATAGATAAAAAATTGGTGATTCTGGTGCTTTAGCTGCATCTTCAGGTTCTGTGTATTTCAATTGTGTACCTTTAATATTATTTGAGTCCTTAGCTAGTAGACCTGAGGGCTTAAAGTTTGGTTTCTGTTTCTCCAATGGTGGTTTTTCGTGAATTTCTGGGTATTCTTCTTGAACAGGGCGTTGTCTATCGTTATATTGTCTTTCATTGTGTCTTGGTCTCTGTGTTGGTCTATCTCTATATGACTGTTGGGGTCTTTCTCTGTTGCCCTCATAATAGCTCCCTCCACTAGCTTCTTTTTCGTGAGATCGTAGTCTTTGTTCTCTTTCGCTCGTATAACTCGACATGTTCTCAATGAATGATTAATTTACTGTTTAAGTGGAATAGTTTTGTTTTGGTGGTTAATCGTTTTGTTATTGTAATTAGTCCAGGTTTTTGGTTCTCGCAACACCGAAAAAAATTTTAGATGCGATGAGCTCAAAAGGTATAGAGATTATCTTTGAGAATGCAAGAGACAGTTTTATAGAAGAACCCAAGCAAGGCAACACCATGGCTAAGAAACACAAGCTTACATCGCAGCAGCGTAAAGAGATCCGTAAAAGAGAAGAGAAGGCTCTAGAGAATCTCGAGCAAAGAATCCAGGAATATGACCCAAATTTACAAAAAGTTTCACAATTTAAAGATCTTCCAATAAGTTCAAACACTCTATTGGGGCTTACTGAATCGAGTTTCGTCTCATTGACCGATATCCAAAGAGAGTCTATACCCTATGCCTTGAAAGGTGATGATATTTTGGGAGCTGCTAGAACTGGATCTGGTAAGACTTTAGCATTCTTAATCCCAGTTATTGAAAAACTATATAGAGTTAAATGGACCGAATTTGATGGCTTGGGTGCATTGATCATCTCACCAACTAGAGAATTAGCTATTCAGATATATGAAGTGCTGGTCAAGATAGGGAAACATAACTCATTTTCAGCTGGGTTAGTTATTGGTGGTAAAGATGTTAAATTTGAAATGGATAGAGTTTCCAAGATTAATATCTTAATTGGTACACCCGGGAGAATTCTACAACATATGGATCAAACTGTTGGGATGGATACTTCAAATTTACAAACTTTAGTCTTGGATGAAGCTGATAGAATCTTAGATATGGGATTCAAAAAAACATTAGATGATATTGTGTCAAACTTACCACCAACTAGACAAACTTTATTATTCTCTGCTACACAATCTAAATCAGTCTCAGATTTGGCAAGATTATCACTAACAAGTCCAAAATATATTGGAACAAAGGAAACTGATGATACAATAGCTACACCAGATTCACTAACTCAATCATATATTTCTGTCAACTTAGAGGATAAACTAGACACATTATTCAGTTTCATCAAGACACATTTGAAAGCTAAAATCCTAGTGTTTTTCTCTTCATCTAAACAAGTTCATTATGTTTATGAGACTTTTAGAACAATGCAACCAGGTGTTTCATTGATGAAATTACATGGTAGACAAAAACAAACAGCAAGAACGGAAACTGTTTATAAATTCTCCAAGGCACAACATGTATGTTTATTCGCTACAGATGTTGTTGCAAGAGGTATTGATTTCCCAGCTATTGATTGGGTCATTCAAGTTGATGCTCCAGAGGATGCTGATACATATATTCATAGAGTCGGTAGAGCTGCAAGATTTGGTAAGACTGGTAAATCATTAATGATGGTTACACCTTCTGAAGAAGAAGGTATGATGAAGAGATTAGAAGCTAAAAAAATCATACCAAATAAATTAAATATCAAACAATCCAAAAAGAGATCAATTAGATCACAAATGCAAGCTTTATGTTTCAAAGATCCAGAAATGAAATATTTAGGTCAAAAGGCATTTATATCATATGTTAAATCCATTTATATACAAAAAGATAAGGATGTTTTCAAACCTGAAGATTTACCAGTGGAAGAATTTGCTAAATCACTTGGTTTACCAGGTGCACCAAAGATTAAGATTAAAGGTGGTACAAAGAATAAAGAATTGAAAAATGCATCAAGACAACTACTTGCTCTTTCAAAAGCTAATGAAGATGGTGAATTTGATGAAGAAGAAGCCAAAAAGGTACGTACCAAATATGATCGTATGTTTGAGCGTAAGAATCAAAATGTTTTATCTGATCATTATTTGAATATTACAAATGAAGTTAATAAAGCTGGTGATGATGATGAAGAAGAAGATTTCATCTCTGTGAAGAGAACAGATCATGACATAAACGAAGAAGAATTACCAGATCTAGTTATACCAACATCCAAAAGAGGTGCTAAGAGAGCATTGTCAAAGAAACAATCGGCAGGTGAAAAGGGTAATCCAACTAAATTAGTTTTCGATGAAGATGGTAATGCTCATCAATTATACGAATTTGAAGATGAAGAAGATTTCCGTAAAGCTGGTGATGCTCAAGAACAAAAAGCTGAATTTATTGGAAAAGAATCTGAAATCATGAAAGAAAGAGATATTGATGATAAAACTCTCGCTAAGCAAAAGAAACTGGAAAAGAAACGTAAGAGACAAGAAGCTGAAAGAAGAGCTCAAGAAGAGGAAGATTATTCTTCTGGTGATGAAGATCAAGAACCAGTCGCTTATTTGGGTGCCGCATCTGGAGATATTGAACAAGATTATGAATCTGATAGTGACAGATCAGAATCTGAAGAACCACCATCTAAAAAGGCTAAATGGTTCCAAAATGATAAAGTTGGTGGTAAGGAAAGAACTGAAGATTCTAATGAAATCTTAGAATTGGAAGCTCCTGAAACTATTGAAGATTTGGAAGCTTTGACTTCAAGATTGATCTCACAGTGATAATTATTTTCACAAACTTCAATATATAGCATTTTATAATATAGTTTTTGCATACTGAATAGTCTGTAGAGGTAGATCGTCCATGTCCATATAATTTATTAATTTACGTCAATATATATAGGACAGCTAGCGCTAGGCGTAATCAAGTAAAGTGCGTGAAAAAACCCTAATATAGTATATACCCTGGCTATTATCACATATTCAACTTTCGGAAAAAAAGTCGTGCTCATAAATGGGATTTCCAGAACTCTTACATAATTATGAGCTAAAGCTTACTCAGCAGAACCATTTTAAAATAAATTTTCGAGCCACACAGTAAGCCTAACGGCATATTACATTGCTGACACATTTTAGTGCACTCTTAATTCATGAGAAATCATGTTAAATCTATACCGTTCAACCAAAAACTCTTTTCAAATTCACCCGATGGAATCTTGTAGAAATCTATCCCATTTCGGCTTTCGGAGAAGACAATTCAAGTATAGGATTCTCAACGAAATTCGCGGCAATTTCAAGAAAATGATTTCTCAAGATTAGTCAGAAAGAGAATAATCTGAGTAAGCACATGCACTTTGACTTCTCATTCCAGACCTTTCTTGTTGATTGTGAGTTAGCGCTTGGTGTGGTTCTTCAACTAATAGATCACAGTCTTGTATTATACCGCTTAAAACCTTCAGTTCGAAAAGAATATTTATCTTCATTCTGGGAGCTTTTTGAAGAACAAGTTCAGAACATTTTCAGTTTTTTGTTTTAGCTAGCACAAGTTCAGTATAAATTACATAATCAAAATCAGCTTATTCACAAGACAGTAGGAGAAAAGAGCTGCGATAAATACTCTTAAATTTCTATGTAATACAATGTGATCAATGATTCAATTACCGAATAGCTTTCTATCCCTTTAGAATCCAAAATTGACGTCGTCTTCGCCTCCTTTTCTTCACGCCAACGATTCATCTCTCAGACAGGCTGAATTTCCAATAATTTGGTGACTCCCTGGAGAAAAAGTGCAAAAGTTGAACTAGCTAATTTTACGTAAGAATGTGGTGTTTGATTAGTAATCAACACTGCTAAAATTTCAGTTTTAGGCTTATTATAGTTGACTTGTGGGGTGAAACGTACTATTATATAATACTTAATTGTATAAACTTGAATATTCTCACCTTCAATGATACTAATCAGCAATTCAAATGTTACTCAAATATCGACCAAATGAGTGCCATTTTGAACGCCTTTGGACTTTTTCGTTTTTCGCGCGCTGAAATCAACAGAAGATTTATTATATACGCTAGCTAGTACATATAATGCCATATAGACTAATATCCACTAAAACCCACGTACGAAATGACACAACCGAGAGGCTCTACAGATGAGCAAGCTGCTAGCAGTCTAACTTCAACTATTCAACTGGCGAGACCGTTTCTGACAAAAGCACAAATGAAACATGCACAAAAGAGAACTATTGAAAATTTCACTGTGTATGAACAGAGAAGAAATCAAGTGTTCACATTCATGATGAAGATTTGTGTATCGATGAAATTGTGAGTAAGGTATTTCAAATTTTGAGAAGCGCGTATTAACAATTCAACAGTCCAACAAAGACTTTGGAAACTGCAATGATTTATTATCAAAGATATTTTCTATTCAACAAATTTGATACTGGAATCTATTATGATATAGCTATAACTTCAATATTCATTGCAAGTAAAAATGAAGACACCATCAAGAAACTTAGAGATTTATTGATTGTTGCAAATCAAATCAAAAATACATATTTGAATCAAGATCAACTAGAATTATACAGGAAAAAGATTCTTAGTCTTGAATTTAAACTTTTAGAAACCATATCATTTGATTTTAGATTATTTCATGTTGAGGAATTACTGATTAAAATTAGTAAAACTATATCATTACCAAGAGATATAGGATATTTGGCTTGGCTTATAGCTTATGATTCATATCAAACAGAAATTGCATTAAAAGTTCCACCTCAAAGTATAGCTATTGCATGTATTTACCTTTCAGCTAAATTAAAACAATATGAAGTGTCAATAAGGCCAGAGATTTATCATACCTCGGAGCATGCTGTTAATGAATCATTATTGGATCTTTTGGGACTTTATATAAATTCATACAACTATACAAATTTGGCAAATTTCCATCCTGATTATCAAAATAAATTTGTGGAGATTAGAATCCCATTGTCAGATTTGGTGGGTTTAAAAGAACAAAATGAAGATGTAATTAAAAATGATGATTATTTTAAAGATCGTGATTTTTCAATTGGTGAAAGAAGATACATGTTGGGAAATCAAAGAAAAAGATTACATAGTGAAATACCGAAAAATTAATATATAAACTTATAGACGTTTATTTAAAATAGTGTTCTGATAAGTAGGTGTATCTATTTTTTCTCAATGGATCGATATCTTTCAATTTGATCAATGATTTTTTTATTTCATCATTATAATTAGTGCTTCCTTTAGTTTTATCTAGTAACCCTTCAATTGTCACAATAGACTTTAAACACCAATTATTTTCCACGCCGTTATCATCAGCTTCTAATTCATTCAACTCTTTAACGTTTTTCAATTCATCCTCTAAAATTTTTATATATTCTTCTGTCTCTATTGTCTTGACAAATATATCAGCAGTTAATAACCATCTTAAATATATCCAAGTTGATTGATCTTGTGGATCTGTATACATTGCATTTTTCAAATATGTTAGCTCTTCTTTTAGAAACGCTAAACTTGATTCAAATTTTGGTATAGGTTTTAACTCTAGCAAAATTGGTATTAATTTTGTTCTATTATGCCATGCAGAAAAATTAGAAAAATCTTTATTGATTTTTTCCGTTGTATAATCAAATTCACTTAATTCAAATGATTCCCCACTATGTTGTTCCATTTTGGAAATAACAAATCTTCTATAATGCCAACCATGGAAATTTCTTGAATCCATTGTTAATAATTTTGAAACTATACCAAGCTCAAATTTCCAATTGACTTTTGGATGATTTTCCAAAACCCATACTCTATGATTCCATATCCAATATACTTTTGGGTGGGTTTTCAATTTCATCATTATGAATCCTAGTTCCTTATCAAAAAATTCAATCAATTGATCTTGAGTTAATGATTTTTGATAATAATTGGATATTATATCTCTTCTATAGTTCCATATCGTGTAGAATTCTGGATTAAGATAGAGCAGGTCTGTACTGAGCTTAAATGTTTCTGCCGTATACTCTTCATCTGTCTTCAATTTCAATACTTGATCTTGTAATGATTTGTAACTCTTGATCTTGTTGGCATCTTTCAATTGTCTCTGTTTCTTGACCTCTTCTGAGTAGTGTTGTCTTTTGATTCCGTGCTACGAAAACCGTTAGCCTTTTCCAATTCACCACAAATATCCATAACTCACCATTACTGAATCAATTGATAAGTTCAAAAATTGTTGTAGATATCTCAATAAAAAGCCACTTCGTTATAATACAAATTCGCGAGCTCTTTTCTGGTGAAGTAGTGGCCGGACTCTTCCAGATCACAAAACGTAAACAAAAAGCATCTTCAACTAAAACAAATCATCAACAAACCAAAACCATCAACCTTCCCCAAAACCACCAAATGTCATCAGACTCAGCACCAACGCGATCAAATGTCGCACTAAGAGGCTCTTCACAGATCGTTGCAGAGTTCTTCGAATACAGTATAAACTCGATCTTATATCAACGAGGAATCTATCCACCAGATGATTTCCAAATGGTTAAAAAATATGGATTAAACATGTTGATCACAAATGATGAAGATATCAAGGCATATATTAGGAAAATCATGGGTCAACTACATAGATGGGTCGCGGGTGATAAGATATCGAAGTTGATAGTGGCAATAATATCCAAAGATACAGGTGATGTTGTAGAAAGATGGCAATTTGATATTGAAATTTATATACCTGGTGAAGTAGAGAAGGCAGAACAAATTAAAGCGGTTAATCCAGTGGAAGAACAAAAGACTAAAGAGGATATACAAAGAGAAATACAGGCTATTATAAGACAAATCACTGCATCTGTTACGTTTTTACCAACTTTAGAAACTGGTGATTATACTTTTAATGTCTTGGTTTATGCTGATGCTAATGCAAAAGTTCCAAGTGAATGGATTGATTCTGATTCTAAAGAGATACAAAATGGTGAAAAAGTTAAATTTAAAAGTTTCAGTACCAATAGTCATAAAGTTGATACTTTGGTTAGTTATAAATTACAAAATGAGAATTAGATATTCTACAATGTTGAATCAAATGGAATATTTCTTAAATTAATGCAAAAATTATATCATTGAGTGAAAAAAAAAAATTTTGACGTTGTACTAAATCATTATATAAAACAGTATTATGGGATATCTTTTATGAAATTTGAACTTTTTAAAGATCATAGTTCATCATGTTCGAAATCATCATCATCTTCATCTTCATCATCTTCAGCTTCGGCATTAGCACCGTATAATTTTTGAGTAATTGGATGAGCAACAGATTCTAATGATTTACGTTTTTCATCAAATTCTTCTTGTGTAGCAGTTTCAGCATTATCTTCTAACCATTCAATAACATCATTAGCAGCATCAACTAAAGTTTCTTTATCATCTTCATCAATTTTACCACCTAATGAGTTTTCATCAGTAGCTTGGTTTCTTAATAAGACAGCATAGTTTTCTAAAGCGTTTTTAGATTCAATCTTTGCTTTAACTTCAGCATCTTGAGAAGCAAATTTTTCAGCTTCTTCAACCATACGATCAATATCTTCTTTAGATAATCTACCACGATCATTCTTGATAGTAATTGATTCAGATTTACCAGTACCTTTATCAGCAGCTGAAACGGTGATTAAACCATTAGCATCTAAACCAAATGTAACCTCAATTTGTGGAACACCTCTTGGAGCAGCTGGAATATTTGTTAATTCGAATTTACCCAATAAGTTGTTATCTTTAGCCATTGCTCTTTCACCTTCATAGACTTGAATTAAAACAGTTGGTTGATTATCAACAGCAGTGGAGAAGATTTGTGATTTTTTAGTTGGGATAGCAGTGTTTCTCTTGATTAAAGTAGTCATGACACCACCAGTGGTTTCAATACCTAAAGTTAATGGATTAACATCTAACAAAACAATGTCATCAACACCTTCTTCACCGGATAAGACACCAGCTTGAACAGCAGCACCAAAGGCAACAGCTTCATCTGGGTTAATACTCTTTGAGACTTTTTTACCGTTGAAGTGAGCTTCTAATAATTCTTGAACTTTTGGAATACGAGTAGAACCACCAACTAAGACAACATCATCAATTTCTTCCTTCTTAACACCAGAATCTTTCAAAACTTGTTCAACAGGTTTGATGGTTTTTTTGAATAATTCAATGTTTAATTCTTCAAATTTAGCTCTAGTGATAGATTCTGATAAATCAATACCATCAACAAATGAATCAATTTCCACTCTAGTGGAGATTTGAGATGATAAAGTTCTCTTGGCTTTTTCAACTTCACGTTTTAATTTAGAAATAGCCTTTTGGTTATCAGTGACATCGATACCATGTTTCTTTTTAAATAACTTGATTAAATGACGAACAACTCTGAAATCGAAATCTTCACCACCTAAATGAGTATCACCTGAAGTGGCCAAGACTTCAAAGACACCATTTTCAATAGATAACAATGAGACATCGAAAGTACCACCACCTAAATCGTAAACAATGATTTGATGTTCACCATCAGTCTTGTCTAACCCATAGGCAATAGCGGCAGCAGTTGGTTCGTTAACAATTCTCAAAACGTTTAAACCGGCAATTGTACCAGCATCTTTAGTGGCTTGCTTTTGAGCATCGTTGAAATAAGCTGGAACAGTGACGACAGCGTTTGTAACTTTTTTACCCAAATAATCTTCGGCAATTGATTTCATCTTGGTTAAGATCATACCGGAGATTTCTTCTGGAGTGAATTGTTTTTCTTCATCACCTAAAGTAACTTGAACAGCTGGTTGACCATTTTTGTTGACAACTTTGTATGGTAAATGTTTCATGTCTCTTTGGACGGTTTTGTCGTTGTATTTCAACCCAATCAATCTCTTGATATCGAAGATTGTGTTTTGAGGGTTAGCGGCAGCTTGATTCTTAGCGGCATCACCAATTAATCTTTCTTCCTTGGTGAAGGCAACGTATGATGGGGTGATTCTGTTACCTTGTTCGTTGGCCAAGATCTCGGTCTTCCCGTTCTTCATCACAGCGACACATGAATAGGTGGTACCCAAATCGATACCAATCACTGTACCATAGTTCTCTGTGCTGTTATCGGTTTCAGCCAAGGCGAACCCTTGGTTCGATAACAAAGGCCCCAAGACGACCATCATAGCGTAGAACAGCACGGCGGCTGGGAACACGAAGCTCTTTCCTCTCAACATTGTGTGGATTTTATGCTGGTGGGAATTGGGAGTTTGGACAATATTTGTGTTTTGGTGCAGGGTTCCACTGTTTTATATAGGTGAAAAAAAGTTCCACGTCAACACTTTTAGCTTTCCAAATTCCGACAGCGTGTCTCTTTTTTGGCCACCGATGGAAAAAATTTAGATTTCGATGTGCTTCGATACGCGAAACACAAACGGTGGTAATTAACGAGATGAGCTAATGTTTAAACTGGGTCATTAGCGAGAATATGAGAATGGAGATAAAGATGAATGAGCACCTGGAGTTTATGAAGTATGCCCTGAGACTGGCCAACAATGCTCTGCACTCCAAAGAAGTGCCCGTCGCATGTGTCTTTGTATACAAGGACCAGGTCATCAGCTATGGGATGAATAATACAAACGATTCGCTTTCTGGTATAACGCATGCAGAATTCAGAGGTATAAACATCATTCTGGACAAAGTGGCGAAAACACCTGGCATCTTGGGCCCAGGTGCGCCACCGCAATCCATCTTCAACGAGATTGATCTATATGTCACCGTGGAGCCATGTGTCATGTGTGCATCTGCATTAAAGCAAATTGGTATAAGGACAGTGTATTTCGGTTGTGGTAATGAAAGATTTGGTGGTAATGGGAGTTGTATTAGGATAAACACAGATTCAACTTCACCAGAGAACGATTATAAAAGTATTCCAGGTGTCTTGAGGAAAGAGGCAATCTTATTATTACGTGATTTTTATACTCATGAAAATACAAAAGCTCCAGTTCCTAGAAGTAAAAAAAATCGAGTCTTGAAAAAAGAAGAATTCCCAGAGTTGAAATGGTCAAACTACATCTCAAAACAGGAGTTTATAGAGTTTTATGGCGTAGAGAATATACTGGCGTTCGAAGAAAACAGAGATATCAATGAAGACTTGGATGAAGATGTTTTGGATCCTACAAACACCGATATTTCTGACATTATAGCATTTGCAGATCAACCACTACCAACTACATATAAAAAGATTAAACTTAATGAATAATATAATAGAATAATGCACAAAATTGTAACTTCAATCTTTCAACTCCTTTTCGATTGTACTCCATTTATCAATCAAATCTTTGTAAAATTTAATATTATTATCAGCTAAATCACCCAATGTGTTTTTCAATTCAATTGATTTGATATTTTCAAAATATTGAATCTCATGAATTGTTTGCTTTTCAAATGAATCAACAACTTTCCTAGCATCTTCTACCTCGGTAGTAAGACTTTCAATCTTACGTTCCAATTTACTCAATTTCTCACGTCTAGCAACTTCATGATTAACACCTGTTAATTCTTCAAATTTATTTGTGAAAAAATTACTACCAGTACCATTACCAGTTAATAGATTGTTTTTATCCGTTATAGATTTGTTCAAATATTCTGTAAGTGCTTCATAATCAATTTGTTTTTGATCTTTTAATCTTAATAGATTTTTAATAGATGTAATATAATGTTCAAGATCTTTTAATGATATAATGTATTCATTATCCAAAAAGTTTTTAAGGTTAGAAAATCCAATACTTAAAAAATTTAATCCATCACTAAATTTTAAAAATGGAATCTCTAATTCTGGTTCCAATTCTGCTAGTTTTTTAATTTGTAAACTGAAATCATATGAATCAATTTCTAAATCACTATATCTTTTTAAAATCTTATTGAAAATACGATCAATCTTACTTATATTTTCATCTAATTTATCACTTCTTTCTTTAATTTCTTGAAACTCTTTACTCTGGGTAGATGCACTCTTAAATGCATTCATAAATACATCTGATAATCCTTCACCTGTATTGGCATGTTCTGAAGAAGTTTTAATTTTCAAATTAACCTTATATGAATTCCAATCATGACTCTCTAAAAAAATATGATAAATTTTAGATCTTTTCAATACAGGATGTAATGAAACTCTTTCCAAAAATCTATTTAATGAAGCACTTCTTTTCAATGTAAAATCAGAACCAAATCTATCTCCTTTAATATATTCTAATCTTTGCTTATCTGGTAATGGAGGTATAGCACATGCAGGGAAATCTCCTAATAAAACTTGATAAAGGAAATAAAAATCTGAAAACCGACGTCTTACAATAAACTTGGAGCTTTGGAAAACTGGATTATTAGACTAAAAATGTTAGTAATTTATCCAAACCACACAGGGTATTTTACTCACTTCCGTCTCAATTAAAAAAGAAATATACGCATTCTGTCCATCGCTCTCCTTTTGCGGTTGTGAAACTGTTGATCTTATATATAGCGATTGAGCATCTAATTTCGACGATGTTTTGCTTTCTTTCTTATCAACATCTTCTGACTTTTTAGACTCTTCATTCTTTGTTGTATTCACTTCCGATATGTCATTTGTTTCACTTTCTTTATTGGATCCCAATACTGGATCATGGGTCTCAGTATCTGACATTGTATGTTTGATGTCTTGTTATAAACAATGGCACAGCTATAAATTCCTCTGTTCAATCAACTATAATTCACAATTTGGTTAATGGCGTACATATCAATCTCCATACAATTAGACGCTCCCTGTCTAAGCTATAGATTATTGTTAGCCACGTCGTCGGGTTACGTTTTTCGCGCCGCAACAGCGGTACGGGACACAATCGGATATATCATGTATCATAACTTCATTTAAAATACTATCATACTTTATATAAAACATTCTTCTTATCGTTAACATCCATATGAAATATACTTTCAATGACCCAATTCCATTCAACCACTTTCCCATGTTGTCCTTCTTCTTTCAACAACTCTTTAAACTTCTCACCGAATGGTTTTTCATTTGATAGTAAAATATATGAATCATCTGCATTCTTCACAATTGATTTAATTTTTTTCATATCTTTCACAGTCTTTATAATATTCACTTCAGATGCACCATGTGCTTTTAAAATTTTTTGTACCGTGACTGTACCACCGGGTATCTTTGGTGTAATGTTAAATGACATATCATGAAATATTCTATCATGTGAATTAATTCTTCTTTTGGATTTATCCAATAATTTGGCTAATGAAATTGAAGTCAGTTCTTTCACAGAAGTAGGATTTGTATGATCAATACCATAATTATCAATTGATGGTAATTTACTAAGATCATCAGGATGAGATTTGAAATTAGTCAATACATCCTCGACAAATTTTGGTGATAAAATATAATCCAATTTATAACTCAAACCTGTTAAAAATTTCTCTGTTCTCATAAATTTTGGAGCAATTATTGCATTGATATCCTTTTTAAATTCCTTGTGCAATGTGATCCCTAAATTGTGTAAAATTTGATTATCAGCTCTATTATAATTCAATTCCCATCCAGTCGCTATAGCGATAACGTTATAATGAGTTGATGGTGTATCGCTTGAAGATTTCTTGGCCCTTTTAACTTTAGGTTCAGGTGTGATTTCCTTTCCATTATCGTCGTTGATCTCTTCTTGTTCATTCTCTTCCTCTTCAGAATCTGGTTCATTTCTTTCCCTTTTAATTGCTCGTCTCTTCTCTTTCTCAGCTAGTTCAAGCGCCCTCTTACGCTTTTTTTCTTCAATCTCCTCGGGCAACATTGGTACTTCTTTGGATTTTTGATGTTTTTGAAACCAATTCAGCTGTTCCATATCTTGATGTAATTTCAACGTTGCTTTGTCTTTTGCCTTACGTCCACTTGATGCTCGTAGAACTGAAGCTGCTGATGGAGTAGTAGTTGCTTTAGCACTAGCTGTCTCAATATTGTCATCTTTTGGAATAGAGCTGGTGTCCTTAGACGGGGTTCTACTAGCCACTGGGCTTTTTTTAGCAGGAAGGTTATCTTCACTTGGTTTCTTTGGTGTCAGAACAGTTTTCAGGCTAGTAATATTGACCTCATCACCTTCTTCTTCTGAATCTTCAACGACATTGGTTGAATAATCTGAATTACCATCTTCGTAGAATTGTCTTAGAACATCTCTATCCAACGCTGTTTCACCCACTATATCACTCATAGCTAAAGATCTTGGGTAATGTGAATATCTTGGATGGTCTACTGATTTCAATGACCAGCTTGAATAAGTCTCTTCAAGCCATAGATGATTGACAATAGATATACCACCCCATTTAACAGCTGCATGATATTTACTCCCCGTCGGACTAGCAGTTATCAAGTGAGTATTTCTTTGTTTCAAAGATGCTGTAAATTCACCGCCTAATGCTTCAACAAGCTTTGTAATGTAAAATCTAACATCACCTGAATAATTTGTAGATGCAATGACAAACTTTTTCATTTGTGGCATACCATGACGAACATAGGGATAATGAAGAAGTTTTTTGTATGGTGAGATATATTTTTGGTGTTCAACCATCCAATATATCCAGTTGATATTACCAACATAAAGTCCCCTTCTGCTTGCATTTCTATATTCGTCACCATCCCTATACTTTGCAATGTAATATTGTGCTGAGTTAAGTGAATTTTTCACGACACCTCCAGAGTTTACCAACAAGGATACAAACAAGTCATGAGATCTAGAAGTCAAATCCAAATCTTCACCAAGATAGAATGTTTTCCCTTTCAAAAAATTTGTTTGTGCCTTAATTAAGTTTTGATCTTTATTTACCACATCAATCTCTTTCAAACTCTCGACTTGTTCTTCCACTGACTTCCCTTCTTGAAGCAAATAAGGTGTTTCATCCAATCTTTTTCTAAGTTTCAAACAATCATCAATCCAATCAGGTAACACAATCTTAATTTGGCAGCCTTCTATTGAGTAGATCGCTATACAACAATCTTCATCTGTATCCACAGAGATCAAATGTGTAACAAATTTGTTCAATGTCTCCGAGAAGGATCCACCAAGAGCCCTGACACCACCATATATGGCTTCTTTATCAGAAATTGGTAGGTTCCCCACGCAGACATGAATGCCTTTCAAGACATGTTTAGGATCAGGGGAGAATGGTCTAATTGGTGGTGCTCTTTGTTGTTCCTCCGCCTTGTAGAAGAAATCAGTAGTGACCACTGGTATCATATTTTCTTGTGTAAACTGGTACAATTCAAAATCGACATTATTAGAGGCAATGTGGGTGTATTCGCTTGACACCAAGTCTTCTTTATCAATAGATGAGCCAATATCAAACACACCGTATTTGATACCGTGTTTGTCCAAGATATCAGTGACTCTTTGCACTTCTTCGTCTGGAAGATCAGCCGACTTCACGATGGCCACTTTGGCGTTCTCAAAGATCTTCTTCATGTTCGATGATCTGGCGTTTGTGATGTAGCACCAGCACTTTTTGATGGTTCCCTTAACGTCTTTTGTTTTTGTTTTGCCTTCAAATAATGTTTTTTTCTCGTTGGATATCAAAACGCGTGCGCGGTTGTAACATTTGGTGTCAGTCACGTGACAGTGATGATGAGCATTAGATAGTGAATAAAGCCTGTTTAATTGTTCAAATTGGTGTAAACTATCAACAGGTGGCGTCTTTGTTGTTCTACAGTCTTTTGTGCTCATTTTTCTGGGCACTAGGCTATGTGTAAAATCGCTGTAATAAAATGATGTATATAACGAGATGAGCTAAGGCCTTTGTCCATATAATAAAATTGCAGCCAGAGTCACCTCCAGGACCCATGTGCAATTTTAGCTGAAAAGTGAAAACCAAAAATGCAATCACGATCCAGAACTTTCTGGATATTAATATATTCTTATTAGCCCTTATAATGACAATATCAGCTGTGGGAACTCAGATCGATTCCATCAAATCCTTAATCAACACCAAATTTGCCAATCTCGGTATAGATCTTTTCCAAAAGGGTCTATCCAGGAATGAGATCAGCCAATTTGAGTCGGAATATGGTATAACTCTCCCAATTGATGTTGTTCAATACCTAGAGCTTGTCAATGGTGAAGTTCCATTTGATAAAGAAAATTTATTCAGTGTTGGTATTTTCCTAGGTTTAGAGATGCTTTCACTGGATGATATCAAAAGAGAGATTAAAATATGGAAGGAAGTCATGCGTGATAATCCTGAGTTTAATGAAGAGCCAGAGTACCAAACTTTCCCTAAAAATGCTGTGAAAGGTGTTTATGTTGATGTTGATAATTGGATTGGATTGGCAACAGATGGGTGCGGTAATAGTATAGGTATTGATCTCTGTCCTGGGCCAACTGGTAAAATTGGTCAAGTTATAATTTGGGGGAGAGACTATATTGACGAAAGAATGGTGTTGTTTGATTCATGGGGTGAGTTCTTACAGCAAGTCGTTATTGACCTTAAGAAAGATGATCTATACAATATTGAGGATAATGCCTTCGAGTTTCAAGAACATATTGAAAGTGGCAACTACTTGGACTATCTACACGGATCAAAACTTAAAGGGTACAAGTGAAATACATACCTGTTTATTCTGAATCAATCTCAACAATTTCAACTGGCTTTGTTTTTAATTCTTCCTCTTTAGGTTTCTGTTCTTGTTCCGTCTCTTTCTCTTTCGCTTTTTGCAAATGTTCCTCTTTCTCCAAATTTTTTGATACTGTTCTTTTGTGTAGGTTGTCTGATGGTCTCTTGATAGCAGGTAACAAGATATTTGAATTTGTTCGACTTCTGCTCTTTGGAGATGCCACAGGTGATGGGTTTGGTGATCTAGTCTTGAATGGTCTAAGACCATTTTCATCCACCTCCAAGGTGTTCTTTAAATCTGTATTTGCTAATGGAGCCGATACATGACGAGATCTTGATGTATTCCTTATACTCTTCAACGATGCATCAGCTCGTTTTTCTCTTTCTAAATGTGTTTTTTCCAATTCATCTAGCTTTATATATAGTTCGTTTTGGAATTTCTCATCAACTAGATCTTCACATAGCGCTCTTAAATGAATAATATCGTCCAAATGAGCATTAACAACTTTCGGACTAGGTCTAATCATCAAATGATAAAGTGGTACTCTTTGATTGTCAATTATACCATTCAAATCCTTCGTATTTGCTGATAAATGTTTTGAAATGAATAATAATGTAGCAAGATTTTGTCTTGGAATAGACCCTAATATCTTGATTTTCACTTCGGTATCACTATCATCGATGTATGATAATTTCAATGGCTCATATGCAGTGAATGGAATGACGCTATCAGGAAGCTCAAGTATCCATAGTCTTAAAAGATCAATGATTTTGTTCACAGTAAATGATTGAAATATTTCATCAACAACTTTCTCAATAATAGAGGCACTTTCATCTTTATCCAGGTCGCTTTGATGTCCTTGTGTTTGAATTTGTTGAAGTCTTTTCAACAAAAACCTTTTGACTTCGTACGAAGCCTTTATGTCTATCTCCTTTTTCCAGAAAGTATCAACATCTTTTTCCAATCCAAGCTTTCCAAGCACCAACTTTAGAAACAAAGGCACGGATTTTGTTTTATTGTCATCGTCCACAACCTGAACATATTGATTAACAAGATCATTACCAAATATTTCAACAGTATTGCGAGACTTAGAGCTCAAATGATCCGAAAATTTGACTTCTGATTTGGGCCAAAACCATCCAGTTGAGCTATTTGTAGATTTCTTTAGGAGCTCGTATTTTAAAGTATCATCATTATAGGTATGGTCATTAGTAATATCTTGTAGCAATTCTAATTGTTTTTTACTTTCAATTAATAATAATGCATTAAACTCTTTCGTAACAAAATAAGTCAATTTAACTTTGTTACTCTCATATGTTTCTGCCCTCTTACAAGAATCAAGAATCATGATCTCCAATTTCTCCCTCTCCATGTCATTTTTCCTTACAGCGTCTAAAGTTTTTTCTCTGGAATCATCAAGATGTTGTTTTAGTGTATCAGAATCAAGGCTTTGGCCCAATCTTTTCTTTAGACCGTCAAAAACACCACCATGTTTGGCGTTATTTTTGGATGAAGGCTCTAAAGTAGACCTCGTTGGTGTGATTGTTGGCTTTGACGGCTTCTCACTGCTGAAATTTGCAATGTATCTAGCGAGGTCTGTAAACTCATAATATCCTTCATCGGATACAA
The DNA here is from genome assembly GCA_030582155.1 of Hansenula lynferdii. Classification (NCBI taxonomy): domain Eukaryota; kingdom Fungi; phylum Ascomycota; class Saccharomycetes; order Phaffomycetales; family Wickerhamomycetaceae; genus Hansenula; species Hansenula lynferdii. The sequence goes on from JAKTWT010000002.1 coordinate 259,890, forward strand.
ATTTGTTTGCAGCTAGCTTATTCCAATTACTTATCAGGCCCAATTTTATAAGATCTTGTCCAAATTTTTCAACTTTCCTTCTAGAGTCTTCATTTGCCCTGTTGGATTTTACCCATTTGGAAAGATCTTCACTTGTGAAGTACTCATTATTTATACCTGGGAGTGGAAATAATCTCTTCTTAACTGGAACTTCGTTGCTGACTTTAACCATGAAATGTTTAAGCTCCTCAAAATTATGGAATCGACTTGTACCAATGTCTAATGGGAAGTCGAAAACTTCATCTTCAGACTCTGATTCGGATTGATCATCTGATTGGGGTTGTTTCACGGACTCTGAAGTGTCATCGACAACATCCTTCTCCGGTACCTGTGGAAGTGAATGTTCCTTGTTCAGTGCACTATCTTCAAAGTCTCTTGATCTCGCAATAAGCTGCTTCTCGGCCTGTTTGACATGTTGAACAGACTTGGTGTATATGGTGTATTGACCGTTCAAATGTCTCTTAGTATCAGAAATAAAATCATTAAAGTCTTCAACAAATTCATCAAGCCTCATTATAACATCGCTTTGAATCTTGAGGGACGTGGAGTTTTTCGTATTGCTCAATTTACTTGTGTTCTCAATGTAAGCGCGTTTCACACCACTGACTGAGCCCAACGTTTCATGGCTCTGCTCAAATTCACCCAAAATCTTGGATTGTTCCTGAACATTTGTAGATATCAATGGTTTATCAAGCTTTCGGTTCATGTAGCTCAATTTTGTGGATTGTGTATCGAGTAGATCAACGTGATTGTGGAAGTACTCCAAAAGGTCCTTGCTTTCATCTCTGCTGTCTTCCAATGTCTTCACCAACGATTGGATCCCCGTGATGTAATCAGAGGTCCAGAACACGTTCTCAAATCTCATACTATCACAATTTCTGTAAAGTTCCAACTCAAGCGCCCCGTGAAATGTGAAGACCTTTTGACTGTTTTGATGTCTTGGATCTAATTTGTTTTCTTGATCATCAGCTCTGGAAACCGACGCCATTGACAGATGTCGCTAAACCGAAAAACTGCAGATGCGCGTTTTGGTGATTGTTCGTCAGCCTTCGAGACACTACATATGCCCTCACAGTCTCATAGTAGTCTGTAGATTCTATGTACCCTATTACTATACAATTCTTCCGTGATCAGGATCCAGTTCGTACCCGAATGTACGAGCCACAGAGTATATCCAGTCTCTAACCGTACCCACGACAACTTTCGCCAGACCTTGGGTTCTTCCACGTTTGGTCTTACCTGAGCTATCTTCAAATCTGTTGTTGTTCAAATCATTTGTCATTGTTGGTAGAAGATTGTCACCGGCACTTAATGATACAAATAGAGCAAACGGAACAAACCAAATACAGATACCGAAAAATGATGATACCTCAGCAAAACTTGCGATTCTTGGTGGTTTGTAGTTTGAATCCATTCTGTATTGTGGAGGTGGGATAGCTGGATTGCTGAAATGTTGAAACCATAGATAATGATTCAATACCACGAGTACGCAACTTGCGATAAATGTTGGACTTTTCAAGTCGATCAATGGAAATTTGTTCAGGTTTTGTAAATAAACCCAGTAAGTCCCAACAGAAAGCAATGTAAGCCAGAATGGGAAACCATCGAACAGCCACAGCAATATGTAAATACCGACAATTGTGTAGATACTTCTTGTCAAGAATTTCTTTGTTGGAGCTGAGTGTTCCTCCACCATCTCACTGATGTAATAAAGCCCTGAGGCGATGGCCAAAGTCAAAAAGACAAACCCCAGAACAATCCCCACATAAGAGAGCAGCTGTAGAAACATGATCTATAGTAACAGAATAAAGCCAATTGGTGAAGATGTAAAACAATTTCTTTAGATGTCAAAACAGAGAACGACTGATTTGTCCTCAACTTCGAACGCGATTTGGTCGCGACTAGTAGCGTACTACTAGTACTTTTTCGCGATTCTTACCCAGGTACTTTATTTTTGGCCAGTGCAACATCTCATCAAATTATCATAGACTTTTAGGTCTTACGGTCTTACCGTGTTATTATTGCAGAAGTTCTGGATTGATCTGTTGCATATTGGTTACAAGAGATGAATACTCTTACTCAGATACGGCTGTTCTCCACTAGTCGAAGAACACTGGCGCTGGATCTAGGATCACTGCTTCAAAGCTCTGTCAAAGATGTAGAAAGGAAAGAAGCTGAGAGTCAGACATTCGATGAACAAAAAAGGCAAAAGTTGCTAAAGGTTGAAAAGAATCGACTTACTAAATCAAGGACTAAACACTGGTCAGCTGATGAGCTAAATGGAATCTACCGATCAGAGTTCAGAAAGGCACCAACGATTGTGGAAGCTAATAAGCTTAATGCATTTTTCTTCAACTCCAAAGTGAGCTTGGACTGGATGACTGAGAACTTCTTGGACATGCCAGGTGAGAAGCAAAGATACGAGCTTGAGCAGCAGATTCTTGAGGAGGAAAGTCAAAAGGAAGATGATATTGTGAGGTTCGAAGAGGATGAAGGTGAGAATGCGCCCGTGGAAGAGAAACAGACAATTCCAGATACAAATAAAGGTTATGTAGAGCCAAATATCACGCTTGGTCTACCTGAAGTTGTGTTTCTTGGGAAATGTAATGTTGGTAAATCTACATTGTTGAATGCTTTGGTATCTCAAACAAATAGCAAGGAACTTGAAAGATATGCATATTCATCAAAAGTTGCAGGTTACACAAAATCCATGAACGCTTATAATCTTGGGGATAGATTGAGAATTATTGATACGCCAGGATATGGGGTGAAAGGCCGTGCATATCAAGGTAAACAGGTGCTTCAATATCTTCAAGAGAGAAAAGAATTGAAGAAATGTTATTTGCTTATAGGCGCACCTGAAGGTTTCAATCATTACGATGATCAGATTCTTGATGTTCTAAATGAACATGGTATACCTTTTGAAATTATTTTCACAAAAGTTGATAAACTGAAAGGTATGAGCATTGTCAAGTCGAATATAAAAAAAAGCGGTATATTGAATTCACCTATGGCTCCTGATTTACTCTTTGTCAGTTCAGATACTAATAGAAAGTTTCCTAAAAGACAGGGTTTTAAAGATTTGAGAAAATCCATTTTCGATACATGTGGTCTGCCATACGATATCTCACCTCTTGCTAAACGTGTGAAGAATTGACGAAAAAGCCGCTATGAACTTGTATATAGTATCAAATTTGAAATAAAATTACATAGTAAAAACACGTTCTTTGTTTTCGGAAATTCTTTATATTGTACATTAAAACTGATGCTCATCCATGAGAGAAAAAATATGATATGTAAAGATGGTTTTTCAACTGGCTTTTCAATAAATCAATGAAGCCGTATGAGAGAATGCTAAAAATGGCTTTAAGTGATAATTTAGAAACGACCTCTACCTCTACCACCGAATCCACCTCTTGATCCACCTCTGTCACCACCGAATCCACCTCTTGATCCACCACGACCACCAAATCCACCTCTTGATCCACCACGACCACCGAAGCCACCTCTGGCACCACCACGGCCACCAAATCCACCTCTTGATCCACCACGACCACCGAAGCCACCACGACCACCTCTGTCACCACCGAAGCCACCACGACCGGCACTCTTCTTCTTCTTTGGTTGAGGACCAGCAACTTTTGGCTTTGGAATAAATCTTTCAATAGGTAGAAGTTTATCTGGAGCAATGTAGAATTTGTCACCTTCTTTAAAGCTTGAAGCTTGAACACCTTCACTTGGTTTAACAGTGAAGAAAACTTCATTTAATGGACCTAAAATTTCATCAACTTTACCAATTTGAGTTTTGTTTTCTAAATATATTGGAGCATTGAAATATGGAATTTTTGTGTTGATTGAACGAAAGAAGATATCACCTTCAACTGGATGTTGGAATGAACCCATTTCTAAAACGGAATCTGGAGGACCTTGTGGGATAGCTGGTCTACCAAAACCACCTCTACCTCCACGGCCACCACCGAAACCACCACGGCCACCGAAGCCACCTCTGTTACCACCTCTGTTCATTATGTATATGATAAGATGGAGCTTTAGTCTGACGAAAAGAAATCAAGAATATTTGGTTCTTGGGTTAAGCTTCGTTATGCTGTTTAAATTGTTACTGTCTATACTTTATTAAATGCAGAGTATAGATATTTTCATAAAATTTTTTTCACGAATTCCGAGAAGGCATCGTATCACGTGAACATACCCTCGAAACTCAACTTTTTGGTGTGTGATAATTTGGTAGTATATACAACTTTTGAGATCTAATCTAGTACACCATTTGCTTTTCGTTAAATTGTCCGGTAGATTTGTGATTTTCATAATGGAAGATGCTTTGCGAAAGCTACAGATTTTTATAGACTCATCGAGTGTCAAAGCGGATGGAGTCAAGATACACGAGAGGTATCTAGATGATGCGATAGCCGCAATCACTCAGTGTGATGATACAGACAATATTATTATTCCAAGTGAACTCTTGAATGAGATTCTTTGGCCAACCTATGATTTCACGAAATCAGACAAACACGCTCTTTTTGTTGCTGTTGGTGCTTATTCTTCGCTGTTGCATGGCGGTGATTTCCAATGTTTCGATTCATCTAAAGTACGAGGCCTAATACTGAGGCTTATAATGGTATACCATAACAATGAGAAAAATTGGGTACTACGAAAATTGGCAATCAAGGGTTTGAATGCGCTGTTTTTAAATTTACATATTCCCACATTGAGAAGAGAATTGAGTCCGTTGATGTCCATTGGAATCTGGGGTGGCCTGGAAAATTTGGATGCCTTATTGCTAAAACACAACTTACAGGCTGAAAATGCTACTGATAACTCAAATTCAAAGGACCTTTCAAAGAAAGAGTTGAACGAAAAATCACTTTGCACTAACTGGCTACAACATTGTGTGAATACAGCTCAAGAATTAGCATTCAAAGAGGATTCAGATTCGTTCATAGACTATCTAACTAGTCTTATGGTATTTTTGAGGGATCTTTTAGCTCAATTGCCAACCAGAAAGTTTTTGAAGGAATTTTTAGTAGCGAGAAACTTTGTTTCATATATGAGGCTGAATGAGGTAAAAGATCCTGGCTATCTATACGCTTTAGAGTCACTGGAGTTTTATTTAAAGTTTCCTGTGGATGAAATGTCTGGGGAACTGATACCATCAACAAAAGTGGATACCTTGAACTCTAATAACCTTTCAAAACTTCAAGCCATCGTTTTCAATCAATTTGGTGGAAAAGTGGAAAGTTTCGCATTTGCAACTCTACAAGAACTACAAAATGAACAGAAACTCAAGGGTTTCCTGAAAGAATTGAAGCAAGATGAGCTTTTTAAAATTGGAGAGCTGCTTGGCATGTTTTTAATAAAAGATGAAAATTACGAGTTTACTTTGAGCTCTTTAATCTCTCAATTACAACCGTATCAAAATATTCAAGCTCATTTGGTAAAAATCGGAACATTCACAGACGAAGAGAAATTGGGCTCCGATGTCACAAATCTTCTTCCAAAACTTACAGGCCAGTTCATTTCTGAAAGTGATTTCCTTTTCAGATCTTTCCTTGTTGCTCAAAACAATTATTATCATGACGTGAGATCTCATTTGCAAAAAGTTGTGTCCAGATTTGATTTCAAACAAAACAAAGCTAAAGATCCAATAAGTGGAAAAAGCAAATATGCTCTCAAAATTCTAGAAAATGGATACAGTGCAAAATCATTTGGAGCCGTCACTGTGAAGACATCACTAAATAATGTATCTAATGACATTGCGAAGAACTGGTCATCTTTGGACGTGGATGATATTGTCTTACTTCTGAATGTTGGTCAGAAATCTACAAAGGGAAATTTGTTGGAAACTTTGGGTGTTACTAAAGTCACAAGTACGTTTATAAAATCACAGTTGAAAGAAAAAAACCAACTGAATTTTGAATTAACAATTCTTGGCGAAAGCAAAGACTTTAATGATCAAGAACAAGATTATAATTTGATAGTTCGTTTACCGAAGGAATTGTCGACTTATCATGTTACGCTTGAGGGGATAGCCGATATAATCAATACAAATGATGATAAACTTCCTGAATGGTTTTATGAAACATTATTAGGTCTAGGTCCCTCGACTGCTAACTTATTCAAAAGAATTCAAGGCCAAAGGTTTCATCTCCCATTTAGTGGGATAAGCCAAAGGAAATTAGAACATACTTTTCCCGAAATCCAATTTTCTTCTGATATCCAAGATGTTAAAAGAAGAAAAACTGATGAAGGAAACAATGAAGGGCCTTTATCTCCTTTCAGTTTTAATAGAGAAGACAAAGTTATTCAGCTACAGAACTCAGCAGATGTACTTGGTGATTTGAGCTTTCTCGATAAAGATCAACTGAGAGCGCTAGTATCCTCTATAACTCCTGGATTGACACTTTTAGATGGTATCTCTGGGACTGGTAAAAAGACTGTGATTGCTTCAGGAATTGCAGCCTTGTTGAAACAAGAGGAAAATGGTACCATTTTGGTTGTTTCCAAGAACGAAACAACCTGTGATGCTCTATTCAAAACACTTGAAGTTTTTTCTTTTAATTCGAAATATTTGTTCAATTTGGGTGACATTAATCAAGAGCAGCAGAAGCTTCAAGGCTCGTTCGAAAGAATGAAATTTCTTTTACAAAAAGTTGATGAACTTGCTGTCAGTATTGGCGTCGATCCATTATACGGTGACAGTGCTATCTCTGCCACTCAATTTTTCACTCATCAGGTCAAGCCATTGTTCAAAGAATTCTTGCTCTCCTCCAACAGCTTTGAAGACCCGCAGAAGTTGTCTTTGTCTTATCCATTTTCAAAGTTCGAAAGCCCAAATTTTTCAATGAATGGCTCAATTATTGAAATGAAACAATACTGTTTGAAGCATTATAAGTCTATTCTCTCAATTTTCTCTGAAATTGAATATCTATCTCCACTTTCATTGATAGACAAAAAGGATGAGTTTAATGACCATTTATTAGCTAGTTACGGTAAAGTTATAGGTGTTAGAGCTGGTCAGTATTCAGAAGCTTCGAAAAAATTCCAGAAGCTGGGTATCACCTTTAAAAGTCTCATAATTCTTGACGCCTCGCAGTTGGACCAAGTTGAATCTTTGCTACCCTTGTTTTTGAATAACTCCGGTCTCGAGAGAGTGGTATTGGCTGGTGATGCTCTGCCAAATGATATTAAAGCACACCAAAGTTTATTAGGAAGACTTAGAAGCCAAGGATCTGAAGTGATCACATTGTCTCATATTCACGATAAAAGACCTGAAATCGTTGACCAACTTCAAAGATCTTTCTCAGAGATTCAAGGGTCCTCAAAAACTGAATTTGAAAAGGCTAATGCCGGTCTCAAATATACAGTACAACTCATAGATACAGCCGCTAAGGATGATGATAGAATTGATTCAAAAGTTACAAGTGCTGAGTTTACAATTAGTTTGTATCAATATTTGAGATCGTTAGGTTATCCGAAAAAATCAGTATCAGTTCTGACTGTTGATCGTTTACACTCTATTCTATTAAATGAGATTGGTAGTCATTTGCTTGAACAATCTGCTATAGAAACTCCCAACATTAGATTAATTGAAGAGTTTAGAGGACAAGCCTCAGATATCGTTATTGTTTCTCTGGCGGATGCAACCGCCTTAGATGAGAGATTGTTACTACAGGCATTAGCGTCCTCAAGACTTGGTTTCTATGTGATTGGGCTCGACACCAAAGCTTTGAAAAGTAAGGGCAAGCTACAACATATCGTCAGGGGGTTTACCAATGGTAAACTTCAGATCATAACTGGTGAGACCTATTCTAATGTCCAAAGACAATCCAACTCGAAAGACCAAGGTCTTGCAGTGGACATCAAAAAACTCATGAGAATAGTTTCAGATATGGATCCTGTACAAAGTTAATCATCAACGTCTAAAAATTACCAGTATAAGGGCAAATTTTGTAGCCAAAATCGTTATATCGCTGCCATTTATGCAGTGTCTGTGATTGTTCTTAGTGATTACATAATCTTCCCAGATTTCCCGGTTTTTGGTTCCGGCCAGAAATTTTTTCAAGCTTCAACACTCAAGTAGATGAACATGAATAAAATGCGTAGCTGTGAGCTAACACAGTGATTTAAATCTTGTACTTGTTCAGATCTACGTGTATCCAAGATGTTCAGTCGTGGGTTGATACAAAGAAGCATAGGGCTTGGTTCCTCGCTTCCACAGATAAGCACACGGTCATTCAGCACAACCTCACCAACACTAATAAAAAAATCACTTCGTTATATCAGAGCCAACGAACGTAAAGAATCCAATGTCTTGAGACAAAGAAGATTAGTTGAAAAGGAAAACGAATTGGATCCAGTATTGGGTAAAAGTGGAAATGGTTTTTTAACAAGATTAGAAGCCGAAGTTAAAGAACCAAATGTTTTAACGAGAGGTTATGAGATTCCAGAAGTTGAAAAATTATTATACGGTGCTCAAGAAGCTTCCATTAAAGCTGATTTTGCCAGTGATAGCGTGAGAGCAAATGCTATCAAGCAAAGAGAAGCCATTTACCGTATCCTAAACATGAAGAATAGATCATCTGCTGAAATTTTGAAATTTAAAATCGATCTAGCTACAAAGGAATTCCAAAGATTTGATGGTGATACCGGTTCTTCAGAAGTTCAAGCTGCAGTCGCCACTGTTAGAATCCATCATTTATACAACCATGTCAACGAAAACCAAAAGGACAATATGAACACTAGATATTTGAGAATGCTTGTTCAAAAAAGACAAAGAATTTTAAGATATTTAAAGAAAGATAATCCAGAAAAATATTATTGGACCATTAACAAATTAGGTTTGAACGATCATGTTGTTCATATGGAATTCAACATGAGTAAACAATACATGCAAGACTTCAAATGGTTTGGTGGTAAGATACTGGTTAAAGATTCACAGAAAGAGAAAGAAGCCAAACGTAAAGAAAAACGTCTTGAAAAGAAACTACTTAAACAAATGCGTTCTTCAAAGAATAAGGCATAGTGTACATAATTTTGTAAATAAATCAACAACTCAAAATAATTCTACAAATGTAATTTGCAAAAAAAAATCATTCATCCTGGTCTTCTATTTACACAGATAAAGTCCCTTATGCTAAGAAACGTTTAATTGGACCACCGATATTTTCCACATCTAATAAGAATGTGTCATGACCAAACATACTGACATCTTCACCCAATTCAACATGTTGAATATTTGAACCATCACCACCATGGAACTCAATATTACCTTCTCTTAATTTATCTGCAATTTCAGCTTGTTGCCAATGAGGGAACAGTATATCAGATTTAACACCAATAACAAGAACAGAATTATTGGCAAGAGGTTTTAACCCATGTAAAAGGTCTGATTCTGATTCTTCCCTTGTGATTTTAGTAGTTCTTGGTTTGACTTTATAATTTTCTTCAGGTACAGAAGACGAAGTACAAGCTGAACCGGCTGTAACTTCAAAATCATCTTTGTCTTCGTATCTTTTTTGAAATTCTGATCTTTTCTTTGAAGCTGCATCTCTATTGACTTTACCTAAATCGAAAAGATCCATTGCTTTGGAAATGTATAATAAAGAATTTGGATCATATTCTAATGAAAATTTATTACCTTGATGATCAAGATAAGTCTCCACAAGAAAATCTGGACATAGACCAGGTTTAACATCTGGATTGGCTCTTTCTCTACCAAATCTAATTTCCCATTCAGGACCTGATCTGTATGTAACAGTGGCAATTTCTCTTGATAATTTCATACCGACATGAGGTGGGATTGAATCATAATAGAAACCTCTTTTCCAATTTGGATCAGACATTAAAACTTGTCTTTGAGCATGACGCATAGCAATTGAATAAGGATGAGATCTTGCACAACCTGAAATGGAGACAATCTTATCAACACTATCTGGGAATTCTTGACCATAAGCCAATGATTGTTGACCACCCATTGATGATCCAACACTGGCATAAAGTTTACTCACACCAAAATTTTCTCTCATTAATCTCTCTTGAGCTCTAACCATATCGTTCACAGAAAGGATAGGAAATCTAGTAGCGTAATGCTTGTCATCTGATGGATCGACTGAAGATGGTCCTGTTGAACCATAACACCCACCAATGACATTTGTACATACAATAAAATATTTGTTTGTATCTAATGGTAAATCTGGGCCAATGAATTTTTCCCACCAACCAGGTTTGGTATTTTCTGGTTGAGATTTAGCATGAGATGATGCAGAAAGACCAGTATGAAGCAAGATGGCATTTGATCTAGTTTCATTTAGCTCACCCCATTGTTCATAAGCAATTTCAAATTTTGGTAAAATTCCACCATAATCCAAAAATAATGGTTCTTCACTTTTGTATTTCTTGAACCCAGATTGAACTCTTGAGTATACAGGTTCTGGACCTTGATTTGTATCTATTTCGATGTCTTTCGATAAGCCCTTGGAAGAATTCAAAAGATCTGTTTTGGCTTGTAGTTTATCAAGACATGGGAAAGCCATGGCAGGGTTTGAGGATTGTGGTTCATGACTTTGGTCATAATGAATCTTTCTTGACGAAGGTTTGGATGAATATGATGCCGTTTGGATATATGACGAGATGAACTTTTTCAGGGCCCTTTGAGCTTCTGTTCTCGAGGATTGGTATATACTAGATCTTAGCATGATAAAAGTCTTTCAAGCAGCAGCCAAAAGCACAATGTTGTGGAAAGAAAGCAACTAGATTGTTTCCGAGATGAGTATGACTGTAGGCAAATAGCTCACCTTATTCTATGCTAAGTGCTAGATGAAAACAAGACTTCCCAATAGTTGAAGCCAATTAAAGACAAAAAATTCAGTTGAACTGATCAAATAATTTCTAATCTGAGTGCATGACGGCGTTTTGTTCAGCTATTAGTGGTTCAAGCCTCAACGCTTGCACTAGCCACAAGTATCACGTGCAATTGTGTCAATACAGTCTTTTTTTCACCAGACAATATCTTCGGATTTAATGGTGGTACAGTCTCGGATTTAGCTGGGCCAAAAGGGCAAGATACGACTTTTAGTCACGTGATTTCATTTTCAAATCGGGTGCATCAAGAAACGAGATCCGACTTGGCTTGAGCTTTGTATTACAAAGCAAAACTGCTATCAGTAAAAAAAGATATGCGGATATTTCACTTTGAGTTCCCGCTAATTTTTTATATTCAAAGTCAAAACTAAAGACTCTTCTTTAGGTTGTTCACTTATTGAAGCTTTGCTGAAAATTTCTGCTGCATTTCGTGTTTGCTAATTGAAGAATAGCTCAACATTGCAGAAGATGAGTTATCAGTTTCTGGGTGAAGATGGGCTTCAACAGCTTTTGAGCGCCACAAGTTTGGATAGCCAGAGGTCAACGGTTGCTGATGAGTTTGCATTGAATAAGACAATTGATGCGTTCAATTGGTACTGTAACTCCAAAGAAGGATGGGGTCCGTTGTCTAAGTATGCCGATTTCACATTGTGCTTTATCAATGGTGGTTTGTTCTCCATATCTAACGTCTTGATGATCATTCTCGGTGGCTACCAGATCTACAAAATTAATCAGATTTCATCAAGTTCACAGTTGAGATACAAAAAATCTTGGGCTTTCCATGCAAGACTATCACTCGTACTACTACAGTTGGTTTTAGCTGTTACCACCGCTTTTTATGTCGGCGCTAAGAGATACGATGATGTTAAGTTTATTCAACCAAGTTTACAAGCTGCAACTTTGATCGTCAACCTTCAACTACATTATTTGGACTACTTATATTCCGAAATTACTAATAGTACTTTACTGCTATACTGGTTAGTTAATTTGATAATCAACACTTTAAGGGTTGTCAACTTAGCTGTAAGAAAAGATTTTGATCACTATTTCATTCTTTCGTTATTCACATCTATCAACTCATTATTCATCCTTGGTGTTACTTGGCTACCAACCAAGCCGAGACCACAGAACCAAGCTTTAATTGATGAGAAAAGTCCATTTGATCTTGCAGATGTCTTCTCAGTCTTGACATTTGCTTGGATGACCCCATTAATGAAAAGAGGTCACGAACAATATCTTACTGAAGAAGACTTACCAAAAATACCCGATGAATATGAGAGTAAAAACAGCTCTGAGCATTTCGGTAGAATATGGAAAGATTTGACAAATAAAAGTACACATCCATCTTTATCTTGGGCTTTGTTGAAATCATTTGGTTTCCCAATGCTGACTGCAGGTGTATGTAAAGCTGTTCAAGATGTCTTACAATTCTCCCAGCCTCAATTATTAAAATATTTGATCCAATTTGTTACAACATACAATTCAAATGTTCCAGAACCTCTTGTTAAAGGGTTCATGATTGTTCTTGGTATGTTCTCCGTTTCAGTTATTCAAACTGGGTTCTTACATCAATATTTCTTAAGATGCTTTGGTGTTGGTATGAACTTGAAGTCATCCTTAACTGCCACAATTTATCAAAAAGCTCTTGAATTGTCAAATGAAGAAAGAGGTGAAAGAGCAACTGGTGATATTGTTAACCTAATGTCTGTCGATACTCAAAGACTACAAGATTTAGTTCAATTCGGGTCGATCCTTTGGTCTGGTCCTTTCCAAATAATCCTTTGTTTATACTCCCTACATGGCTTATTAGGTAGAAGTATGTGGGTTGGTGTTGTCATCATGATTGTTATGATTCCATTGAACTCATTCATTATGAGAAAATTGAAAGATTTGCAAAAATCTCAAATGAAAAACAAGGATGAAAGAACTAGAGTCATTAGTGAAATTTTGAACAATATCAAATCATTGAAATTGTATGGTTGGGAATCACCATATAAAGAAAAATTGAATGATGTCAGAAACAATAAAGAATTGAGAACTTTGAAAACGATTGGTGTCGTTCAAGCTATTGCTAACTTTCAATTCAATATCGCTCCATTCCTGGTCTCCTGTTCAACATTTGCCGTTTTCGTCTTAACTCAAGATGAACCACTAACTTCTGATATTGTTTTCCCAGCGTTGAGTTTGTTCAACTTACTTTCTTTTCCATTGGCTGTCATTCCAATGTCCATCACTGCTTTCGTCGAAGCCTCCGTTGCCGTTGGTAGACTAAGTTCATTTTTCACTGCTGAGGAATTACAACCAGATTCTATCAATCATCTACCAAAAGCTCAAAGAAAAGGTGATGTTGCTGTTCAAGTTAAAGATGCTACTTTTGTCTGGCAACGCAGACCAGAATACAAGATCGCTTTGTCAAATGTCAACTTCACCGCTAGAAAAGGTGACATTTCGTGTATTGTTGGTAAAGTTGGTGCCGGTAAATCTGCTTTGATTCAAAGTATCCTGGGTGACCTTTATAGAGTTGAAGGTTCAGTTGATCTTCATGGTAGTGTCGCCTATGTTGCACAAGTTCCATGGATCATGAACGGTTCTGTAAAGGACAACATTATCTTTGGTCATAAATTTGATCAAGAGTTCTATGAGAAAACTGTCAAAGCCTGTGCTTTAACTTTTGATTTTGCTGTTTTGACTGATGGTGATAGCACTTTAGTTGGTGAAAAGGGTATTTCTCTATCAGGTGGTCAAAAAGCAAGAATTTCATTAGCAAGAGCCGTCTATGCTCGTGCAGATGTTTATCTATTGGATGATGTGTTGGCTGCTGTTGATGAACATGTTGGTAAGCATTTGTTTAATCATGTCTTGGGTCCTAATGGGTTATTGAACACAAAGACTAAAATTTTGGCCACAAACAAAATTACAATCTTACCTTTTGCCGACTCTGTGACGTTATTGCAAAATGGGGCCATTATTGAACAAGGTAATTATCAAGAAATCACTCAAAATCATGAAAGTGCATTATGCGCATTGATTAATGAGTATGGTAACAAAAGAGAACCAAGTCCAGAATTTAAAGAGGAGACCATACAAGCAGAGGACCTCATATCATCAGAAGAAGCTAGTGACGTCGATGTAACTGATGCCTTGAGTTTAAGAAGAGCAAGTGCACAAACTTTAAAACCATTGAGATTTGATGATGATGCTAAAGATACTAGAAGAGAGCATCGTGAGCAAGGGAAGGTCAAATGGGATATTTATCTACAATACGCTAAGGCATGTAACCCTGGTTATGTCGGTTTATTCATTTTTTTCATCTTCTTATCTATGATTCTCTCCGTGTTGAGTAATTTCTGGTTGAAGCATTGGTCTGAGGTCAATTCAAAATTGGGCTATAATCCAAATGTTGGGAAGTATTTGGGTATTTATTTTGCTCTAGGTGTGGCTGCTGCTCTTTCTACATTAGTACAAACTGTTGTCTTGTGGATTTTCTGCTCAATCGAAGGTTCTAAGGCTCTTCATTCCGCTATGGTTAATAGTGTCTTGAGGGCACCAATGCAATTCTTTGAAACCACTCCAATCGGTCGTATTATGAATAGATTTTCTAATGATATCTATAAGATTGATGAAGTCTTAGCAAGAACATTTTCACAATTCTTTGTTAATAGTATCAAGGTGCTATTCACAATTTTGGTTATTTGTTATTCAACATGGCAATTCCTTTTCATTATCATTCCTGTTTTGTTCCTATACTCTTATTACCAACAGTATTATTTAAAGACTTCAAGAGAATTGAGAAGATTGGATTCTGTGACCAGATCTCCAATCTATGCACACTTCCAAGAAACACTTGGTGGTGTTACCACTATTAGAGGTTTCAATCAACAAGAAAGATTCACATTCTTAAATCAATCTAGAATTGACAACAACATGAGTGCTTATTTCCCAAGTATCAATGCAAATCGTTGGTTGGCCGTCAGATTAGAATTTTTGGGTTCTATAATTATCTTGAGTGCAGCTGGTTTGAGTATTATTACACTTAAATACGGAGGTATCACTTCAGGTTTGGTTGGTTTGAGTGTTAGTTATTCGTTACAGATTACTCAAACTTTGAATTGGATTGTTAGAATGACTGTTGAAGTTGAAACAAATATTGTGAGTGTTGAAAGAGTCAAAGAATACAGTGAATTGAAAAGTGAAGCACCTGAGTATGTTGAACCAAGACCTGCTGCTCATTGGCCTTCAAAGGGTGAAATTGTCTTTAATGATTATTCAACAAGATACAGAGAAGAATTAGGGTTAATCTTGAAAAACATCAACCTTTCAATCAAACCTCAAGAGAAGATTGGTATTGTTGGTAGAACTGGTGCTGGTAAATCGTCATTAACATTGGCTATTTATAGAATCATTGAGGCAGCTGGAGGTGAAATTGTCATTGATGGCTTACCAACCAACAAGATTGGATTACAAGATTTAAGACATAAATTGTCAATTATCCCACAAGATTCACAAGTTTTTGAAGGTTCTATAAGAGAAAATATTGATCCAACTAATCAATACACTGATGAAGAAATTTGGAATGCCTTAGAACTATCACATTTGAAAGAGCATGTCATTGGAATGAGTGATTCTAAAGAAGGATTGGATGTTAAAGTTAATGAAGGTGGTTCAAACCTATCAGTTGGACAAAGACAATTGATGTGTCTAGCAAGAGCGTTATTGATTCCATCAACTATTCTAATTTTGGATGAAGCCACTGCCGCTGTTGATGTTGAGACTGATAAAGTTTTACAAGAAACTATCAGAAAAGAGTTTAAAAACAGAACAATTTTAACTATTGCTCATAGATTGAATACAATTATGGATAGTGATAGAATCATTGTTTTGGATAAAGGTGAAGTCAAAGAATTCGATTCTCCTGCAAAATTATTAGAAAATAAGGATGGTATTTTTTACTCATTAGTTAATGCTCATGAGTCTTAGGGGTCTGTATGTATAGAATAAAATTAAAAGTTTATAATTAGTTTCTACAATTTTTGTTCAAAAAAAAAAGCTTTACTTGTACAAATTTATCCACTTTAACAATCCGATCTAAGTCATATTTAATGGGAATTATCAACTTGATGGAAATCCAAGATTTCTGAATACATCATTACTCTCCATGTATCAACAGGTAAATCAGCATCGTTGAAACTCCAATCGAATTTCTCTTCTGCAACAGGTTCATCAGTTGGATCATGATAAGGAGCCAAGTATGGATGACTTAAGACATCAGCAGCGGTAATTCTTTTCTTTGGATCGAAAACCAACATTTTCTCTAGTAGATCCACTGCATCTGGTTCAACGTTTTTAAATCTTTCAGTTAATGGGATTGGTTCTCTCTTTGGTAATGATTTGACAAATCTTAAAGTATTTTCACTAGCAATTGTGTCAATAACATCATCTGGAGGGGTACCCAATAGTTCAGTTATGATGGAAAATTGATGAACATGATCTTTACCAGGGAATAAAGGTTTACCTTCAATCATTTCAGCAAAGATACAACCAGCAGACCAAATATCCACTTCTGTATCATATTTTTGCCAAGTTAACATGATTTCTGGTGCTCTATAATAACGAGTTGACACATAACCTGTCATTTGAGGATCTTGAATTCTAGCCAGACCAAAATCACAGATTTTCAAATCACAATTTTCATTTATAAGAATGTTTGAAGGTTTTAAATCACGATGTATAACCCCTGCTGAATGGACATATTTTAAACCTCTAATGATTTGATATAGGAAATATTGAATGAATTGTTTCTCTAAAGGTCTTGAAGTTAACAATCTATGTAAATCTGTACCTTGTAATTCTGTAACGAAATAAATATCTTCCAAAGGTGATAAAAAGATATCTTCCAAAATGATTAGATTTTCATGTCTTAAATGTTTCATCAATTTCAATTCTCTGTAAGTTCTTTTAGCTAAAACTGGAGTGGAGAATGGTTTCATGATTTTTTTGATGGCAACATTTTGATTTGTTAATTTATCCTTTGCAGAACATACCAAACCGAAAGCACCCATTCCTACTGGATTTAATTCTGTGTAACGATTTGTAATTTCGAAAACAGTCCCAAATATTTGGGTACGGATAAACTCCTCTTGTGACATAGTGTATAGCTTGTGATTATTATTCCGTTGGTGATTTGTTCAATAAGATGGATATTTCAGCGGCAACGTTTCTGGTCTATAAAGATCTGGTGGGGCTTTGATGGAAATGAGAAAAGAGCTCTGGTGGCAAAAATTTTCAGAGGGTAAGATTGAATCAAACTGGATTGTGATTGCTTTAGCGTTGGCTCGATATTACTACTTGAGAAATTCTCTGAGACACTGGTAATTTGGTTGTTGTTTTTGCTTGATTTTGGTTGTTGCTGGCTGTTGTTTACGTTCGTTGAAGTTTGGTTTTTTTTTAGTTTTTGCTATGAGAATTGACGTTTTGATTACTTCATCAGCCAAATGACAGGAAAAGAATTGAGAAAGTGATCTAATAGACAAGATATCCAGAAAACTACATGTAATGGTGTCTATCTGATGGTTCGAATGGAATATACGTATAAGAATTACCCATATCCCAAGTCAACAGAGACCATGTCCCGTGTCCCGTGTGTCACCGTTTATGTATCGAGGTTTAAATGATTGCTATAATACAAACAAGATTTGTCAAGATGTACGGTCTAAACTATAGGAACTTGCAAAGCTTGGTGGATTTGTATATGGAGAATAAGGAGTGATTGTTTTATGATTCGTTTGGTTGGTCTAAGTGTGATATATTCACATAGTTGTAAATGATGTTTCTGCCGTTCAGACATTTTGAGGTTAAGGTAAGATCATCTCATTTGTCTTCAAATGATGAGAATGTATAGAACCTTCTATAGATCCATCAAAGATATTCACTTATATACTCGCCTAATTCAACAGGATTTAGTGTGTCTGATTGTCAATGAGTCTTAACTGTCAGATCTGATGAAATGGTGGCTTGTAAATGTAATCTTTAACTGGGCTGTAACGAAGCAAAGATTCCATGCAACTAATTTAATAAAGGCGTTATCGAGACATATGTAGGCACTTGAACACTTCAACGGCTTTTATAATAGAGTATGCACTTCTACAAGTTTTCGAATGATTCCTTTATCTTGTGTTTTGTTGGTGTTGTTTGGATCATATGTTTGTTGTTTACTTTCCACAAACTACGTGAAGCCGCAAGCGGTATTTATAACAGTGGCCCATTCTAATGAGATGCTTGGAGTTGTAAAAATTAGATTAGAAGAGTCCACATATATCAAATAATGGCAATATGCTCTCATTTTTATGGTTATTGTACCAAAGTTCCATTGTATTTCTCTTTCATCTTCATTCCATAAAGTGGTTGGTAGTTCGGAGAAAGCTCTTAACTATGGGGAAAAATAAAATTTCATATTTCTAACCTTCCGATTATCAAATATACAGTGAATATTAACTTATTCAACATTAATTAACTAGAACTATTTAATAGGCATTAAATTAATCTCTTTCAGAAACATTTTTTGAAAAATGTGTCAATTTCACTAATTATGTCCACCTAGTAAATTTTATTTTAGCTTTCAGATTAAAATTAAAAAATTCAAAATTTTAATTTTTTCGAAAATCGAAGATATCTCGAGAATAAAAAGAGCTGACAGAATATAAAAAGATGGATAATAAACAGAAAAATTTCAGCTACATTTCAATGCTACTATTGAATATCTTTCGTGATACTACACACCATTAGAGCCGTTTACTATCTGGTATCGCATTTAACATTAAACATTAAACCCTAACGGAATTAACGTCAGCTATCATAATAAACCCGACATACAGCAGAAGGCAGAAGCCGGCCAAGGCTTGAATCTTGATGTTGATTTTCAGTTTGTTTACAAAACAATCTACGTACATTTCTTCAATTTCAAAACGGGGTTGTTTTTATGGTAGTAGATATGCATGTCCATTGTCTACAAATCATAAGATTCCAGAGTCCAGACACATATGTAAAGAATTTTCAGCTTGTTTATCAAGCAAATTGAGCAGGCGGACAAAAGGTTTGAGCTACTACCTAGAGATGGTGTGTTTAGTAAAGTGGAAGTGGATTGTGGTGTTATAGTAAAGGCCCCAGACACCCAGGACTTCTGTTTAAGCTTTTCCTTTGGAAGTTTATTCAACCGTGTTTGTCCAGGGTTTAACTTGCCCTTCAACCTGCAATCGAAGCGGGCATATTTGTTATTGTTTTGATGTTTTGATGTTTATGTTTTGTCTTGGGGTTTGCCTTATGATCTGAAGACTGAAGACCTACGATTTGTCTTGTTTTGTTATTCCCGAATGGGGAAGTCAACGCGGTTTTAAAGTTATGAAATTTGATCGTGTTTGTTTACAACTTTAAAGTCAAAACAAACAGCCAAAAAATAGGTTAAGAAAAAAAGTTTAACTCAAAAGTTTTAACAGGGGATACCATGATTCATCATTCATCCTTCATACTTGTGTACCATATTCGTGGGATTTCTTGTAAAGATATACCAAGATTGTTCTAGGCCCTAATTAACAATGTACACCACTAACAAAATTTGGTTCCCAATTTTACGCAGGATTTGAACACCCGGCGAATATTTCAGTACAATTCCAGTCGTATTTTTTTCTTCTCCATATGAAATTAGTCATCGGCTCATTTATCTTATGTGAATTACAGCTATCCAAAGATAAGAAGATGAACCAGCCATACTACGCTTCAAAAAGGTAAAAGATGAAGCACGTTCCTCTTCGCTTGCCCAATCTCATACTATTTACACTCGTCTAATCAAAAGGACATCTTTACCCCTTTATTCCTACCTAATTGATCTTATAACCAGCCATCAATCATGGTGTCAAGCATAAGTATATCCATCTCGCTTAAAATAAAGCTGCAATTTGCTCTTTGAATTTATGGATGCGAGTGGTACGTAGTACGTAAGTATGTAAAGGTAAAAAGTTGTGATGTATCATTTTAGAACCAGCGAGGTATAAGTTATAACACCCGTGTTTAAGCTTGCTTCATCAGTCTTTGTGATATCATTTGTTATCAATGTTCACTATTTTATTATGAAATTTCTACTATGGGATGTAACGACTTATGAAATTTCACTGAAATCTGAAATCACTTGTTTACCTAAGAAATTTCATAAGGAACTCTTCAAAAAGCTATCTTTTCAGAAAAGCTTTGTTGCTTTGTCTAGGAAGCTCCGGTCTAAACTTTAATCTTATCTGAACAGGAACAAAAAGCAAGTAACAAGTAACACAACGTTAAGGCTGGTAAAGCTGGTGCTTCAAATAGTAAAATATGAATAAACTTGTAACAATAAAAGCGAACAAGCCATAAAGTATAGTTATACCTATCATGATTGAATCGTGATTGATTAGCCTTGAAGCTCAACTAGGAAAAATTGCCTGTTTTAGTTCTATAATTAGATCTGGTGTCAACCAATTGATTTTCTAAAATTTATCATGAATCACCATGCTAAAAGCTTCAACAAGACGTATCACTTCCTAATCCCTATTCCACTTGATATACTAGCTGATTTTGCACTTGTATATCGGACGGTCAATCGTCAACCAGCTAGGCTAGCTGCTCCAGCTCCACTTTCTCCGTAAAACCACCTATCAAATTCAGCTCGTTTCCCACAAAACTCCATGGGCTTTAAGCTTTCGGCACGTCGCTATAAATAACTACCAGCGCCAACGTGCAGCAGCACACAGATGCTTGGGACAAAAATAAATAATCCGCCCTGGGCTTTGTCAGGCAAAGCCCATGATCACTAGTGTTGTTTTTGGTGGGAATAGGATGAGTCAGGTTGTCAATTCATGGTGGCAATCTACAATTGTTGTTTGGTGCTTGTGCGATAAGGAAGTAGTAGTTTCTTGTTTGTTTGTAAATGAACGTACTAGGTTTATAACCCACATGATGTCCAGTTGATAACCAAGGGTGCTTCTGATCGGCGTGAAAACCGTATAGAGAATTGCTCAAAGCTCAAATTAGTTGATCTTAGGTAGATTTTCGTGAAGTTTGGTGGCGACGACTTGCAAAATTTGTTTGAGGATGTTGTTTGTAGTTTCTTCTTTCTTTGTGTAAAATTTTTAGTGCGTATTTGTAGATTTGCAGATTTGCAGGTTGTGTTTTTGTGGGTAAATTTTTTTGAAATAGCAAGCGTGTCCCAGGACATATGGGACATTCCATTTGTAAGGAGGTCCAGCAGTCCAAATACGGAAGGCACGAGATCGCCCAATTGAGAAGTCCTTGTTATGTTTTTGTATGCGCTTATCCCAATAGGGAATCGAAGCCTTGATTTACAGTTTGTCCGAACATCGTGTGGTGCGAGAATATGCACCTTCGGAAAAAGCAAAGGGACATCTTCATGAGTAGAAAAGGTAAACAACCCATTTTTAAAAAAAAATTGGACGAAGATTGAAAAAAAGGTATAAAAGAATGGGACTCCCACTTTTTCTATTCAAACTTCTTCCTACTTTTTCTTTCTTTATCAAACTACTTTTGTTCCAACTTATTCATTCGCTTCAATAATTACAATGCAATTCTCAACTGTCTTAGGTGTCTCCGCTGCCGTTGCTGTCGCTTCAGCTCAATACGCTAACGTTACTTCAACTGCTGAAGTTTACTCAAACTCCACTACTGTCATCACTGTTACTTCATGTGAAGAAAACAAATGTACTGAAGTTCCAGTCACCACCGGTGTTACCGTTGTTACTTCAACTGTTGACAACGTTGTTACTGAATACACCACTTACTGTCCAATCTCATCATCATCTGCTCCAGCTGAAACCACCACCAAGGCTCCAGCTTCATCAGTTTCATCAAAAGACACCACTGAAACCTCAAACGTTCAAGTCACCTCAACTGCTAACAACGCTACCACCCCAGGTGTTTCTACTCAAGAAGCTAACGGTGCTGCTAAAGCTGTTCCAGCTGTTGCTGCTATCGCTGCTGGTGTTGCTTTATTATTCTAAGCAATTTAACCTGCAACAACAGACTTTTAAGTTATTTTTTTCATTTCGGGATACCTCAATTTTTGTTTCTGTAAAATAAACGTTTTAATGGATAGTTAATTAGATTCCTTGTTTTGAACAATTGTAGTTTTCGCTATTATATCGCTATTTCTATTGTTTATACAATTTGGCTTTAAGCTTTTTCGGGGGATGCGAATTGGTCAAAAATTTCAACGGCAAAGTTTAGATTTCAACTTTTTTGTCCCAGGAAAAACTTTCGGCTAAAAAAGGTTACCAGATTTGGATTTGCTGCTACCAGATTTGGAAGAGTTTTCATTGGTGGGTTGAAGAAGAGGATATTGGGAAACTTATCAAGACAAACAAGGGTCTCTATTTGATGACCATGAGCAAGTATCTTCGGTGTAGATTTGCCTCTGTAGGTTTAATTGGCTCTTTTGCGTTGTTCTACCAATTAATTTACAATTTTCCGCTCAAATTGATTGACATTTGATAAAAATGGACATCAATGAAAATCTTGATGGAAAGCAGATTAGCTACAGACTACAGTCCTGACAAAAGGATACACAGGCTTTAAAATCTCATGATGTTGGGCTTAGATAGGTGAAGGTAGCTTAGGAAGTGATGGAATATTCGGGTGGTACGCATCTAGTAGCTGTGAACTGTCACACTACATCTGAAACAATTTCAGTCGCACTACAGACACACAAAAGACAGATTATTTATTTCAAAAAAGCTGTATAAAGTGGGTCATTAGAGCCAAAAGTTACAGCATCAGCTTTCAATAACTTGAACTGGATTCCAAGGTTCTTTCCATCTTCATTAGCTGACACTCTCCAATATGAAGTTTTCAACAACAGTCGTTGAATACTTTGTAAATTATGGGGAAACGAACTCGATTTCAATTCTTCACCGTTCAATGATAATTCGAGCCCTTGTGGCTTGATTAGCCTTGCAATATCAGCACGATTCACGATTTCGAAAACAGTATCAATATGGAACTCAATTTTATCAGAGCTTTCAACATACCCATTATTCATGACATAATTTTGAAATTCTGATTTGTTTCGAATAGTGGATAAAATTTTGGCGATTTTGTTCTTAACATCATTTTGTAATGTCACAGTATATGTGACTTTAATTTCCCGAGCTAATTCTTCACTTTGTACATTTGTCAACGAAACAGCATTCATATCACTTATCTTGATTATCAAATCTCTTGCCTTGTTATCAATGCCATATTTTCTTTGATATCTATAATGAGTTATGACATGGTCTCGAGTAGGGTCATTGTTCGATTTGGCCTTTTTATTAACATGTTCGACTCCCTTGGATATATCATTCTGACGTTCATAAACTTTGACAAAATTTTTGGTGTTGATATCGTTTAAATCCACCACTATAGAATCAAAGTCACTAGAACCTGCCAATGAGGCTATAATGGTTTCAAAACTAAGTCTTTCCACAATGGCATTGAATTTATAATACTTGGCTTCTTTCACAAGGACTTGTTTATGTTGTTTGGACCTTATTTCAATATCTATTCCTTGTAATAATTTGATCAATTCTTTCAACAGACCTGCATCTCTATGAAGCTTAGGACAAGCCTGTGGTGGAGGTCTAATCAATTTCCTAGAGATCATCAATTCACTCAAGTCTCTATACAATGCTTCAAATGTAACACTAAAGAAATTTGGATAGTTACCTTCAGCTTGTAATAATTTTTTGGGTACTTTAACGTGTTCATTCAACATCTCCACATGATAAAAATCATCTTTCATCAAAAGGTCTTGAAGACGTGGTAAGTTGAAATATATGGAATCTGCAAATAATTTAGTGAATATATCACCATTAGGGATTTCAATATGATAACCTTGTAGATGTTGATAAATGTATTCGAATATATGAGGAGATCTATCCAAAAACAACGGCTTATCGTCTGTTGATCTCGAGAAGTAGTTTGTGAAGTAAGAAGGAGCATCTGAAGATAATGAAGCACCACTTTGATTGTTAGTAAATCTTATTATTGCTTATCAAAAAAAACAACAATACCCACCTTATTATAAACAGCTTATCACCAATTTGTAGCTTATAAACCTTCCCATGTGGGAGAATCTCAGGAATCACGGGATCAAAAGGACCAAGACTGCTCATTTTGGTTTCAGTTTTCGTTGTTTGAATAATTCAAGTCTAGTTGTTGATGTCAAGGAGATGCTTGTTTTTTTCCACCGAGTTTTCGGTGATGCCGACAATTGGATAGGGGGTTGAAAGGTTTTGAAATATGAGGAGAAGATTGAATACTGAATCGATCTATAAATATGAAGAATATTTAGCTCTTGAATTGAAGAATATATTTATCTAATTTCCCAGGGGAAATTACCATTTTTAGCACCCATTGAGTTCCGAAAACCAGAGACACATGTAATAGTTTGCTATGTAGGTCTACATCATCAGGTATAAATCAAAAATACATGTAATTTAGTATAAAATTAAGCTATCCAGGCTTATAATTTGGCTAAAGCAGCATCGGCACCACTAACTGTGACGTCTTTACCGGCTTCCTTTTCAGCATAGACAACAACACCGTCATCGATAACAATGGTGTATCTAGCGGTCAAAGTACCCATTTCACCAGCATCAACGGTCCAACCAATTGATTTGGAGAAAGTAGCTTGGTAATCACTAGCAAATTCAATTGGTGATTTTTGA
This sequence comes from Hansenula lynferdii, assembly GCA_030582155.1. Lineage (NCBI taxonomy): Eukaryota > Fungi > Ascomycota > Saccharomycetes > Phaffomycetales > Wickerhamomycetaceae > Hansenula > Hansenula lynferdii. Next base: position 284,549 of record JAKTWT010000002.1, read on the forward strand.
CCTAATAATTTACCCCAAGCACTGTTAACAAAAGCTGAATCTTGAGTGATAACGATAACTTTAGCACCTTTAGCAGCAAATTCAGAGGCTTTTTCAATGTAACCTGGAATATGACTTAAAGTACAAGTTGGAGTGAAGGCACCTGGAGCTGAAGTGATGACAACTTTTTTACCTTTTAAATAGTCTTGAGTCAATTTCAATGGGATTGGAATTTTACAAGATAATTTGTTCTTTTGATCTTCTTCATCAAATGGAACGTAGTTGAAGTGGAATCCTTCTGGGAATGGTTTACCGACAAGTTCAGACATCTTTGTTGTTTACAGATTAATTGGCTGTTGAGATCAATTGGTTAAATTAAGGTGTTGAATTATTGGAGACCCAACAGGGTTTTTATAGTATCTGATGAAATTTCCGACGTTTTTTGCGCCACGAGCCGACATTCGAGAGCATTATGATTAATAAGATAGATGGGTGTTAATCTAGAAGAAACGATGAAAACTTTGGCTTGAATAAACTAGACTGGAATTATTACAAATGATATTTAAAATGAGTTCTTAACAATCTTGCTTAACTCAACGGGATCATGGATCTAGATTCGAAGTTAGCTGACAATTGACAATTTATGGGTGGAATTTGACACATTCTTTTTGACCCGACTAGCGGACACCTAAGTATGTACAAAACCAATATTGAAATATGTTGCCTGCTGGAACAGATAGTGATAAATATTGTTAGATCTATAAAACTATTCGGTTATCCTTTAATCAAGTGCAGTTATACCCAAAACTCAGATCACTTTCCGGCTTACTATTGTGATTACTCAGCAATTACAAAGCTCATCACAAGTCGCGAAGAATACGCGTAGGCCAGAATTTGTGAAAGCATTACAATAAGCAGAAATTAGCATTACAGTACACCAACGAAAATATATTTGACAGGCAAGGATGTGTCTTAGTGGTACATATGGAGAAGAAGTGCTGTGCTCGTCACCCGCTGGATCCATAATAGACGTGTCAAGGGATCGTATAAGGCAGGAGGAAAGTGAAGATGAAGGCGTTAGTCAAGAGATTGGTGGCTCCCAGATAAAGTCAAGATTCAAATCAAATGATCATTCTTTGAAAGAGACAGATATGAATGTTTATAGCTATAATGCTATTTCCACACAAGATCTCGTTTTCAAAGAAGACTCAACGAAATCACCAATAAGGAAAAACTCAAATATTATAAATCTTAGTTCTGAAGATGTATCCAAAATGCTAACGGAAAATGAAAGCTCTGAAATCTTTGAAATATCACAAAAGGAGTATACAAACTCCCAAAGACTCAAAATGGAGACTCTGGAGTCTTCTCAAGAATTTGAAGATTTCAAATCAGCCCAAACACCTGTCACATCACCAGCTAAACCTTACGGTTACATTCAATCGTCGTCACCCGTGATAACTCAACATGAAACTCAACCCACATCATCACAACCGGTACCAGCTATACCCAATGATTTTTCCATAGCTCCAAGTGCTCAATTAACTAGTTTTAGAATGCAATCACCAAAGAAAATAACATCAGAAAAGACAACTCCAACGAAAAGGAAAAATTTATTAGTTACCCAAGAGTCATTTCATGTACCCAATTTGATCTCACCTTCTAAATCTTCCCCATTAAAGCAACAGACTCAAGTTACAGACTCATTAACCGAATCATTATATTGTACGGCAAAACAATCAGAACCAAGCTCACCGATAATAAATAATTTTGAGAAACGTACCACAAAAGTTAGATTTAAAGGTCATGTTCAGACCAGGTCATCTTCACCTTGGTCCAAATATCAAACTAAAGTCATACCAACAAAGAGAATAGTTGATGATGAGATCTTAGACACAGACGATGATGAAGAAGATGGTGATGTTTCCATAATAGAAATCACGAGAACTATAAAGAAGAACAAGCAAAGTGTTTTACAAGTTCCATCTAGTCCCGGTGCATTTTCAAGTTTTTCCAGTCCTTCAAAATCTCCAAAAGTGGATAGTAATACTGACTTGGAAGCTGAAATGGACAATTTATCTAATACACAAAGTGCTTGGGACACAGAACTTGATGTATTACCAACCGAGGAATTAAAAAAGAAAATAGTTCAATATGGTTTAAAACCTGCAAAGAGTCGAGTGAAGATGATTCAATCTATTAAAGAAGTTAGTGTTTTCCTGAATGAGGATTCCCTTACTAAACTATCACAATCACAAAACGTTACACATTCACAAAACATAATTAAAACGGACGTCTATGGCGCCATTAATAAATCCATTGAGGACAATTCATCGCTGTTGGAGAAAATTTACACTTTTGAACCTATCAAATCTAAAGAATTACTTGAACATTTCCAGAAAAATGACATAAACATCAGTTCAGAGATGTTGAAAGATTGGTGTGACCAGAATAGTATCTGCTTGATTGAAGAGAATGATAGCCAGAAGGAGAAAGAAACTTAAAATGTTTAATGAAATGAATGAGCATAATGACCAAATATGAGTTTTGTACTTTTTTGTAGATTTAATCATTTAAACGCGAAGTGTTGATGTTTCGAGAATCCCCACATTTTTTTTGACACATTGAGTGATGAACTTTGGAGAGAGGCCAAGTTCTTGAAGATTTGTATAAATAGAGGTGAATAAAGAGGGTGATTATCTCACAATGATTGTTAATGATAGACACAAGGATAATGAAATTCTCATTACAATACCTAGTCAGGAGCTTCACCGAGCTTCCATTGGTGTTACTATACAACTACCTCTTCAAGAATGCTTCTTTCAACTTAAAACTTAAAACCATAAGCTGGACAGCTAAAGTAGCATATGAGAGTGATATCAAGATATTCATCAACGACAGAGACCTAGGAGTTATTATGACTGATTTGAAAGAGAAACAAGGATATAAAGAGATCTCAGGTGAAATTCATACACCAAGATCAAGATGGTTAGTTAAATCTAAAAATTTTAATAAGAATTCACCAATTTTGTTTTATATCCATGGTGGTGCTTTCACACTTAGGGTCCATGAAGCTTCATTGTTAGCTTTACTTAAAACCAGAAGAGCATTGAGGAACGATGATTTATCAATATTGATTGTTGATTACCAAGTTACACCAAATGTTAGATTCCCAACACCTGTTGAAGAAGTTTTTTCAGTGTATTTAAAACTAACAGAGCAAGAAGGATTCCAAAACATTATAATAATGGGTGATTCTTGCGGGGGTAATTTGGCCTCGTTGGTATTGTATCAAACGTATCATCATACAATACATCATTTTTTGGATTTACAAATTAGACCTAAAGCAGCAGCGTTAATTTCACCTTGGGTTGAGCTTGATGCAAAAAAAACAGGTTCATTTGTGAGTAAAGAGGACTCAGATTATTTGTCATTCGAATCAACAAAATATTGGGGAGATTTATATGCTGATGATAAATCAAATCCATTGGTTTCACCATTACATCTGGACAATTGGGTTAATGTCCTTCCTGAAAAAGTCTTCTATCACTTTGGTGAAGATGAAGTGATGTTTGATCAGATTGTGAAATTCAGCTCAAAGTTGGGGATAACAGAGGATCAGACATTTATTGAAAGAGGTAGTTGTCATGTTGCACCTATTTTACTATACTCCAGAAGTCTTAATCAATCTGAGTATGAGAAAAGTGAGTTTTGTCAGTCTTTTACTAGATTTTTAAAAGATGCAATGAGATAAGATGTGAGATAATTGAAGAATTGAAGAATTGTTGAAAGTTGTGAATTGTAGATATTATAAAGCTTTGCTCAATTGTATGTTCCGCTTATTTCCGTAAAAAAGACTGCTAATTTTATTACGTGCAAACAGAAAGGGCAGCTCAATATTTTGGTCTTTGGAATCTTTAAAGACGGCATGTCTATGAAATGAGTGGAATAGACTAATAAAAAAATGTTAGCATCCTTTTGTTCCTATATTTGAAGCGGTAAAATTTAAGATCTGCGATCAATATGCATCAGCGAAGCTGAAAAAAGAACAAGCCATCTTGCTAATCTTCAACGCTATACATTTCCTGACATTAAACAAGAATTGACATCTCAAATAGCACAACATGGCATATTCCTGGCAGTACACAATCAGAAAATACACCGAATTACCGCTGCTACAACTATACGACAAATATTTCGATCAGAAGGCATATCAAAATCCGCTTACAACGAAACGATGGGCTATCAAAAATGGACATGTGAAGGACTTGAAAATCAATTTGAACGAAAGAGAGGCTAATGAGATTATTGAAGAATTGAAACATGAACAATTCCCTGAAATATCCAATGAATTGCATTCACAGAGATCTAGATGGTTGATTAAATCGAACAATATTACCGCACAATCTCCAATTTTGTTCTACGTTCATGGTGGTGGATTCACACTTAAGGGACAAAAAAAGGCATTTGAAGGGTTATTGAAAACTTGGAGAGCAGTGGGTAATGAAAAATTATCTATATTGATTGTTGATTATCAAGTAACACCGGATGTGAAGTTCCCTGTACCGGTGGAAGAGACATTTGAAGTTTATCGCAAATTGACTGAAGAGCAAGGATTTAAAAACATTACAGTGATGGGGGATTCTTGTGGTGGTAATTTGATATCATTAGTCCTGTATCAATCTTATCATCATTCATTAAAACAATTGGTAGATCTTGAAGTAAGGCCCAATGCTGCAATAATCATGTCTCCATGGGTTGAACTAGACAGTGTCAAAGAAGGATCATTCAAATCCAAACAAGACTCAGATTATCTTTCATTTGAAGCTTTAAATTATTGGGCCAATTTTTATGCGGACGATAGATCTGATCCATTGGTCTCGCCATTCCATCTAGAAAATTGGAAAGAGGTCATACCAGCTCATGTATTATATCATTATGGATCTGGTGAAGTGCTCACAGACCAGATTGAAAACTTTATATTAAAATTAGGGATACGTGATGAGGATGTCTTGGTAGATCCTAATGGGTTCCATATAGAGATATTCATCAAGAATGCTGGACTGGAGCAGAAAAAATTTGAAAAAACACAGTGGTGTCAGAGAGCTGTGACGCTCTTAAGGAAAACCACAACCAGCAGACAACCTCACCCTTCAAAGCTATAGATAGATCTAGATCAATAAACTATTCAAAGAATGTATGAGTATGGCTGTTCGCGAATCGGATAAGCTTTTTTTTTTCCGGGTCTTTCCTTTTGACACAATTACATCATTTTAGATTCCGACGGAATTTCTCAAAAGTATATAAACTCTGAGCGTCCCGGATCTCGCATTTTCCTATTATTCTCTTATCAGATCGGCAAAAAAGATGGCATTCTCCTGGCAATTCACATTGAGATCGCTCACAGAGTTACCATTGGTGCTCTTGTACAACTACATCTTCAGAAATAAGACTTTCAACTCTGCTTTGAACAAATTACGTTGGATCGCCAAATCTGGTTATGTCTCTGATTTCAAAACTTTGATTAATGAGAGAGAAGCTGATGATATCCTTGCTGAACTTAAACAGAAACAATTCCCAGAGATTTCAAACGAAGTGTACACTCCAAGAGCAAGATGGATTATCAAATCTGAAAACTTGACTAAGGAATCACCAATTATTTTCTTTACACACGGAGGTGGCTTCACTTTGAAGAGTCAAAAGGGTCAATTAAGAGCTGTTTTGAAAACATGGAAAGCTTTAGGAAACGAAGATGTTTCAATATTATTGGCTGATTACCAAACAACACCAACTGTTCAATATCCAACACCAATTGAAGAAATTTTTTCAACCTATGTCAAATTAACTGAACAAGATGGTTACAAAAATATAATCATCCTAGGTGATTCATGTGGTGCCAATTTGGCTTCATTAGTTCTTCATCAATCTTACCATAACTCATTCGACCAATTTTTGAAATTACAAGTCAGACCTAGAGCTGCAATGTTAATGTCACCATGGGTTGAATTAGATGCAGAGAAAAAGGGTAGTTTTATAACAAAGGAACAATTTGATTATATTTCATTTGAAAGTGTTGATTATTGGTCAAAATTATATTCAAAAGATCGTTCAAATCCATTAGTATCACCATTACATTTAGATAATTGGGAAGGTGTCTTACCAGAGAAGGTTTTTTACCATTATGGTGAAGGTGAAGTGTTTACTGATCAAATTGAAAAATTTCGTGTTAAATTAGGTGTTGATGAAAAAGATGTTGTTGTGGAACCAAATGGTTGTCATATTCCACCTTTTATTCAATATCCAAAACTTGAACAATCAGAATTTGAAGCTACAGTTTGGTGTAAAAGTGCTGTTGCATTTTTGAAAACTGTTGTTTAAAAACCATAAATATTCCATATAGAGCTACAATACAATATAGATTAAAATATTCAATTTCTGTAGTCAAGTTATTTAACTAAGCTAATTAACCCATGTTTAATAGATATCTTAATGATCCCAATCCAACGAGCAGTTTGTTCGAAATCATAATCTTCCAAGGCTTCAGTTAATCCTGGTAATGATTGTCCTGCATAACCAGTATATCTCCCAGAAGCGAAAACAACATGTTTAAACCAATCTCTACCATTCAAACCTTCTTCATACAAAAATTCCTTTTCAAGATGTTTCAACTTGTTATTAGCATTCTTAACTCTTTTGTTGAAGAAGAATTTCTTGAAAGGGTTTTTGGATTTGGAAACATCTTCATCCCATTCAATTTGTAAGGCCTTTGCATAATGATCATGTTTTGTACTAACACTAATAAATCCATGTATATCATTATAAGTGGAATCAATCAATTTGGATAATGTAAAATTACCATGCTTCTTATGTTTCATCATGGTACAACCACCTCCAGAAAATTCATCATCATCTAATAATTCTGATGAAATAGGTTTATGTAACCAATCTTTTGGTACTTTGGCAATCAATTCATCATAATAACTTTTAATAGCATTTGAATAATCTTCAGATTTATAAGCTCTTAACACTTTTGGTTCAGATAAATTGATGGCTAAAAGACCAATATATTGAGAAATGGCATTATGTAATTTGAAACCTGGGTCAGTGAAAGTACTAATCCAATGATAAGAATCATAATTGGAATGATAATGATAAACTGGATCATCTTTACCAGCAGAAAATCCCAAATCCACAGAAGGAATGCCTAAATGTTCATAAAATGAGGTATAATCAGAACCTGATCCTAAGATGGAAATATTACGTTCACTGAGGAAATGATCTTTTAAAGTTTGACCTTTCTTCTTTGGATATTCAACTTGATCAGCAGTATCTAACAAGAATTTATTCAACAATGGTGATGCAGATAAATGTAAATGAGATCCACTAACAGAAACATCAACATTTAAATAACCAACAAGTTTTTTACCAATCTCCTCGGCGTATTCTTCAGCAAATGCAGTTGAACCTAATAGACCATATTCTTCACCATCCCATGATGCTAAAAGAATTGATTTTTGTGGTTTCCATCCCAATTTTTTCAATTCACCAAAAGCTCTAGCAATTTCTAATAATGAAGCAGATCCACTATTTGGATCAGATGCACCACCTTTAATCCATGCATCTCTATGATTCCCAATGATGATGACTTCATTTGAATCATGACCTTCAAATAATCCTAAAACGTTCCATAAATCGGTGAATTTATAAGTATTGTTGTTATATAAATTGATTTGAGATGTTGAAGGACCAGTAGTATATGTAAAATTTTCAATACCACCTTTAAAACCTAAATCTAAACCAAACCCATTCAAATGTGTCAATATTGGTTGAGCTTCTTTATAAGAAATTGGTAATGATGGGATATGAGGAATTGTGGTCAAGTTAGCTAGGGCTTCTGGAGATTTATCAGTGAATCTAGATGGATCACCAGGTAAACTTGATAAAAATTGTACAGAACCTCTTTGAATACTTGAAGGATTTCTTCCTGGACCTTTTGGATAAGCTTCAACATCATCTGGAATATAATCATCTGCTGGATCAGAATAAATAATTACAGCAGCTGCACCTGCTTCCTGGGCAAATTTAACTTTTAATCCTCTGAAAATACCACCATAACGAACAATAACAACACTTCCTTCAACTTTAACGTTTTTACTTTTTAACAATTCGAAATCTTTTTTGGAACCATAATTAGCATAAACAATTGGACCTGTAACGTTACCATTTGCAGAATAACCATGGAAGGCAGGAATTAAATCATCACCAATTGTTGTATTATCTTGTTTTAATTCATCTTCAACTAAAGTTGGTTCATAGATAACTTTAAATTGATCCTTATGAGGTTTTAATAATTTGACATGATGAGTTCCAGGGTAATTAATATATGAATTAACTGTATGAATTTTACTTTCAAATCCAAATTCTTCAAATTTATCAGCAGTAAATTGAACTAAACCATAATTTGTACCCGCTAAATGTGGCTCTTTAGTGTATTTTCTAGACCAATCACTAGCTAAATTTGAATGTTTCAAGACATTAAGATAAGCATCTGTAACTTCAGTTAAATTAAATTCTCTTTCATCTGAAAGGGAACCATTGTATGGATTAAATGGAAATTGCTTGGTAATAAGATACAAGACACCAACAAGGGCAATCAATTGGGTAAAAATTGAAATCTTTCTAGTCTTTCGAGTTTCCAACTGTTCATTGCGATATAATGGAAGTTCCTTTTCATTTATATCAATTGAAGAAGTCATATTGTTCTGTTTTTTCGATTCCAAGGGGTATCTTAAACGGAATGACTATCTTTCAGAACAAGAATTCATAATTAAATGGAAAGTTAAGGGGTATAAATATCTCCCCTATCTATTGTTTAAAGTTGAATTGTAGATTAGAAGCCACTTTTATCTGATACGCGACGCAGCCATTCGAAAACGGTTATATCCTTTGACACAATCTTTTTGACTCGAGGGGGAAATGACATCAGAGGAGTGAAATTAAGCACTGGTGATATTGGAAACCACCACTAGAAACCATTATACCTATTAAACCTTTATAAATACATGTAAACCAGTTATACTCAACATCATTTAAAACCCAGTCACGTGCGCGGAAATTACCGCATTCGGTCGCTGGAAACTTGATTGGCTGCCAGGTTTTGGCAGTACCTCGGAATTCCCACCCGGAATTCGTTTTATTACATGGTTTTTTTTCAAGGAGGAAAAACCTTTGATGGAAGAAGTGAAATGTTGTAATTTAATATTGTAATAAATTTTTCTTGTCATCCTTTTATCTAATTGCATAATGTTTTCCCGTTCTGCCTTCTCTGTTCAAAGAACTTTCATCCGTGGTGTTCGTTTCAACTCTACAGCTTCAAAAGCTCAAGGTGCTGCTCAAGGTTTAATTGAAAAATTTACATCAAACATTAATAAAGCTATTTATTGGTCAAAAGTTACTGGTGAATTAGCTAAACAAGTTTATTTAAAGGAAAAATTATCACCACCATCAATTGCTGATTTCCAAACCGTTTATCAAAATTTATATAAACAAGCTTTACAATTATCATCAAAACCAAAAGAAGTATTATCATTTACTAAAAATTTTGGTAAAAATGAATTTATAAACTATGGTGCTATAACTGTGCAATTAATTGGTTTATTTTCATTAGGTGAAATCATTGGTCGTCGTCAAATTGTTGGTTATCCACAATTTGGTCAATCAAGTCATCATTAAATAATACACTATAAAAAGGAAAACCACTTTAATTAAACAGTAGATCTGTTTAAAAATTAAAGTATAATTTACACATACAATAAAAATCAACTGTCCATATTCTGTTCATATATGCACGATAAAATATAATAAAAAAAAATATTTATGAATGTACATTATAGGAAAATGTAGTTTATATATGCAATTGTAAATCTATATTTTATTCAGAATCTGATTGTGATTCAATGGTTCCCTCTTGTTTTCTCTTTTTTGAAGCTCTAATCATATCTTCTCTTTGTTTTCTTTTCTGTTTAATAACTTTAGGTACTGTACTTATATCTTTTCTCTTTATTTGACCATTTTTAATGTTTTTTTTTTCATTTTTAGTAATTTTAGTTAAATTATCCATCCATTCATCATAATGTGAACCACTTTGTTTCATAACATTAACAATTGGTTTTATTGCAATAGAATCTTCTTTAGTATATAAAGTAATAGATTTACCTTCACGTCCACCTCTACCTGTTCTACCAATTCTATGAACATAAGCTTGTGCACTATTTGGAACATCATAATTTATAACTAAATTAACACCTTTAAAATCAATACCTCTTGCTAAGACATCAGTACAAATTAATACCCAAATTTCACCTTTTTTAAATCGATCAATAATTTTTTGTCTTTGAATTTGAGTTCTTTCTGCATGTATAACATCAACATTTAATCTATCATAAAGTAATTCATGGAATAATGCCTTTGCTCTTGTTATAGATTGTAAAAAAATTAAAACAGGTGGTTTAAATTCACCTTGTTGAATTAATTGTCTAATTGCAATTAATTTACCTTCTTCATTACCACAAAATGTTAATTTTTGTTCAATTTTTATATTTGCAGCTTCTTTATGACCAATAATTAATCTTATAAAATCATGCATTATATTTGAAGAAATTTCTTCAACATTTGATGGAATTGTTGCACTAAACATTGATTTTTTCAACTTTGGATTTGAACATTTTGATAAAATATCATCTGTTTGTTCCAAGAAATTTTTGTCAAATAATTTATCAGCTTCATCAAAGATTAAATGTTCCACTAAGGATAAATCTAATGCTTCATTTTTAACAACATCAATTAATCTTAATGGAGTGGAAATTATAATATCAAATTTATCATTTTTTATAATTTTATTCTTTAATTTTGAACTTATAGATTTTGATAAAATGGCAATTTTCAATGGTAATTTTAATGATAATTTATTACATTCATCAAAAATTTGTTGAGCTAATTCTTTTGTTGGAGATATAATTAAACCTCTTAAACCTTTATTTTGATTATTATTTGAATTTAATAATTGTTGAATTAAAGGTATAACAAATGCTAAAGTTTTACCTGAACCTGTTGGTGCACATGCCAATACATTTCTTTGAAATAAAGTTATTGGAATTGATTCACTTTGAATTGGTGTTGGTTCTGTAAAACCTGAATCTATTAAATTTGTTAAAAGTCTTTGATCTAATTTGAATCTACTAATTAAATCTTCGAATGAACCAATAGGTAATGGGATATCTGTTCCTGTTACATTTGCCTTGTATGATTTTCTTAAAATTTTAGCTTGTTCTTCATTGGAAATTTTTGGTGGTGGTGGTTCATTATTATCATGTTTAATTTCTTCATGTTTAAAATCTTTATTTTGTTCAATTTGTAAATCGGCATCTGATTTAGCTAAATCATGGAATTTTTTAGTTCTAAAGAAATCAATTTCCTTTTCCACATCTTTATTTAATGCCTGATCTTTTTTCTTTCTTGAAGCATTTTGTTGTTCCTTTTTAATGATTAGTATATCTCATCTCATCTCTTTGCAAACATACTCACTGATGGAAGGGCAAAATCCGTGACGATATCCTTGGACTTCCTGAGCGAAGCACCTCTTGAAAGCACTCTAAAGATATCCATGGTGTTTTAATGATGTGTATTCACAATTATACTCATCACTTGTATAAAATTAATTTGATGTATAAATTTTTTTGGTTCTCGGTATACGCAGCAGCAGACGATGACATTAAAAAATGGTTATAATTTATAGAAATGCGAATATAATTGATGAAATAACAATTCAATATTATCTCTAAACGGTTATAATTGAAATCCATAACAAACAATCCCATTTAATATCAATAACTATAATCTACGTTAATAACTTAATGTATTACCTAATCGCTTAGTAAGACACCGCGAATTTTTGTGATTTGTCGGCAGAAAAAAAACTTTCCAAACTTTTCAATGACAAGTGAGTATTATAGATTAACTTGAAATCTATTGATCTGGGGGCTTTAAGCTGTTGGAGGAAAAAAAACAAGTCTCAATCATCCAAGGTCATTATACAATACAAAATAATCATGAATAGCATACGGAAATTAGCATTACAAGGAATTTCAACTGGGGGGTTTATTAAAAATGGAATAAATACACCAATTAGATCCATAGTGTATTTACATAAGGGACCAAGGGTACGTGGTCTTGTACGTGAAGAATCAGATTATATGGTTTCACCAAAAGGAGCTACATATGGAGAGACTGAAGAGAATTTAAAACAATTGTCAAATTTTTTAGGTGAAGAATATACCTTATCATCAAAAATTATGATTCAAGTATTAACACATAAATCATTTGCACATGGTATGAAACCATTTAATGAAAAATTAGCAATTTCTGGTGCACATTTTTTAAAATTCAAAACAACATTATATTCATTAAATCAATCACAAAGTTCAAAATCTGATAGTATTAATGGATTATCATTAAATAAATTAGGTACACCAAGTGCAAAAGGTTTACAATCTAAACTTGTTTTAGCTGAATTTATTCGTAATGCACAATTAGGAGATGGAGTTTTTTGGAAAAAAAGAGATCCATTAACAACAGATTCAAATAAATCAGGTGAAGATAATGTTTATGCAAGAACTTTAGAAGCAATAATTGGTGCAGTATTATTACAACATGGTAAAATAAAAGCTGATAAATTTGTTAAAGAAGTGTTGTTAAATGAAAAGATTGAAAATTCATTAGTTAATTTATCTAAAAAATTATAATTGATTGAGCATGTGTATATAAAAATATAACGGATTGTAAATAGATTAGTTGTACGGATCCACAGTTTTTAATTCCACAGTTATTATAAATCAAGATTATAAAAAAAGTGAAAATCCCCGAATATTAAACATTATACTGTTTATTGATTATAATATACTCTTTATTGATTATAAAGTAATAATGTCTACTGTTTTAGTCACTGGAGCCTCTGGGTTCATTGCTTTACACATTTTGGATATTCTTTTATCCAAAGGTTATAAAGTTATTGGTACAGTAAGATCTCAATTAAAAGCTGAAAAGATTAAAGAACAATTTCTTGAAGAATACCCTGAATGTCAACTTTCATTTGTTACTGTGGAGGAAATTGGTATTTTTGGTGCTTTTGATAAAGTTTTACAAGATAATCCAGATATTTCTGCCGTGTTACATACAGCATCACCAGTATCATTTGGTCATGATGATTGGGAAAAGGCATTTTTAATTCCAGCTATAGAGGGAACAAAGAATGTATTAGAAGCTATTAATAAATATGGTGTTGATGTTAAGAAAGTTGTCATTACATCGTCTCTTGCTGCGATTTATAATCATGACAAGGATGATGATCCAAATTTTGTTCATGATGAAACAACATGGAACCCTATAACATGGGATGATGTTAACAAAGATGATGAATTTTCAGCGTATGTTGCCTCCAAGAAGCTTGCAGAAGTATTGGCACATGAGTATGTTGATAAGCATAGACCCAATTGGTCACTAACCACTGTTAATCCTCCTTTAGTGTTGGGACCTCAGAAGTTTAGCTCATCTTTGGGTAATTCATCGTTAAACAGCTCATCGGAAGGTATAAACAGGTTTGTCAAATCTGGGTTTAAAGACACTTCGATGCTCCACCCACCACCAGATATATCTGTTGATGTTCGAGACGTGGCATTGTTACATGTGCTGTCATTAGAGAAAGATCTCGCTGGTAAGAGGCTTTTCCCAGTGCAAGGTAGGTTTGATGCTCATTTAATTATCAACATTATTAGAGATGAATTTCCAGAATTAAATGTGGAACCATTGGAAGAATCATATAGAAACTTCACCAGGTTCAGCAGCGAAAAGACCAAAGAATGGACTGGATTAGATCAATTCATCCCATTAAGACAAAGCGTTGTTGATGCTGTTTCACAAATTCTCGAGTATCGCAAAACTGTGGAGTCAATCCACAGTTGAAATTGCGTATGCTAATCAAAAGTTGATCAAAATAGTATAAAAAGTCGAGATATATAATTTAATAAACTTCATCAACTAATAACCAAGTAATAATGCCTACAGTCTTATTAACAGGAGCTTCTGGCTTCATTGCCCAACACATTCTCGGTCTTCTACTAGACAGAGGGTATACCGTTGTGGGAACTGTGCGTTCCCCTGCCAAAGCTCAACAAGTTAAAGATGATGTGTTGCAAGAGTATCCAAATGCTCAAATTTCATTGGAAATCGTTCAGGAACTAGCTGATGAAGGTGCATTTGACTCTGTATTCCAGAAATACCCAGAGATAACAGATGTCTTGCACACGGCTTCACCTTTCACATTCAGTGATGATTTCAAAGACTTGGAGGCTAGTTATTTAACACCAGCTACTAAAGGTACTCAGAACGTCTTGGATGGTATTGCTAAATACGGTGGCAATGTGGAACACGTTGTTGTCACCTCTTCGAACGCAGCAGTGTTCCATGCTGATAAAGAAGGTGATCCAAGTTTCATCCACACTGAGGAAACTTGGAGCCCTTTGACTTGGGAACAAGCCCTGGAATCAAATAACGCTGGTAAGGCTTATTGTGCATCGAAAAAATATGCTGAATTGTTAGCTCATGATTATGTCAAGAAACACAACACCAATTGGACTTTAACCACAGTTTTACCACCATTGGTTTTCGGTCCACAAAGATTCAAATCTACTCTTCATCATGAAAAGTTAAACACATCTGCTCAACTTGTCAAGGGGTTCTTATCAAGTGATCCAAATGATACCAAGTTCCATGATAAACCATTTGGTTCCACTGTGGATGTTCGTGATGTTGCCCTATTACACGTCTTACCAATAACTAGGGATTTAGGTGGTAAAAGATTATATCCAATTGGTGGTGTCTATACAGGTCAAAAATTATTGAATATAATCAATAATGAATTCCCTGAATTACAAGGTAAAATTGCAAAAGGTTCACCTCAAGGTGCTAATGAACATGCTGAAAAAGTTACAATTTTCTATGATACTTCCAATACTTTAAAATGGACAGGTATTGATCAATGGATCCCCCTGGAGAAAACCATTAAAGATTCTGTTTCTCAAATCTTGTCAGTTTAGTATATATAATTTTAGTTAAATATACCGGAAATTCGCTGTAACCTATCTTAAGATCTAATTTACGCGATTAAAGTTAAAATTCCCATATATAAACTCCTGAAAATATCATGATATCAAATATATATCAAATTTAAAGAATTATTCAACAATGTCCACAGTTTTAGTCACTGGAGCCTCTGGGTTCATCGCTTTACACATCTTGGATGTTTTACTATCAAAGGGTTATAAAGTCATTGGTACAGTAAGATCTCAATCAAAAGCTGAAACAATCAAAGACCATTTTAAAGAATATTCAAATTCATTATCAATGGCCATTGTTGAAGATATATCTACACCTGGTGCATTTGATCAAGTTTTGAAAAACCATAAGGAAATATCAGCTGTATTACATACAGCTTCACCATTTGCATTTGGTTTAAATAAAGATTTAAAAGATGCTTATCTAATTCCAGCAACTGAAGGTACAAAAAATGCATTAGATGCAATTGTTAAACATGGTGGAAATGTTAAAAAAGTTGTAATTACAGCTTCATTTGCTGGAATTGTTCATCGTGATAAAATTGGTATAAAGGATTTCATTCATACCGAATCAACTTGGAATCCAATAGTTTGGGAAGATGTTGATAATGAAAATAAAGGTTATACAGCTTCAAAAAAATTAGCTGAAGAATATGCTAGAGAATTTGTTAAATTAAATAATCCAAATTGGTCATTAACTACTGTTAATCCACCTTTTGTCCTTGGACCTCAAAAATTTTCAAATGTACTTGTTAATCCAAATTTAAATACATCTGCAGAAATTGTTAATTCATTATTATCATCAAATCCAAATGATGATCATTTTTTTGCATCACCTACTGGATTAGCATGTGATGTTCGTGATGTGGCTAAATTACACGTTTTACCATTAGAATTAGATTCATTAGCAAATAAAAGATTATTCCCAGTTAATGGATCCATTAATGCTCAAACTATATTAAATTTTATTAATAAGAATTATCCTGAATTGAATGGGAAAATTGCTAAAGGTCAACCAAAAGATGCAGAGGAGAATTTATCTAAAAACACTTATTCTTATGATGTATCAAATACTTTAAAATGGATTGGTTGGGATAATTTTACTCCATTGGAAAAATCTTTAAAAGATTCTGTTGATCAAATTTTGGAATATAGAAAAACCAATGCTAAAATATAAGCGTATACCTCAAATTCTTTATTTCTCATGAGGGACCAACGGATAGGACTTTAGAGCAAATACAGTTACGTCAAATACAAATCTATCATAAATATTAACGTACGTAGCTGTAAATTTGGTGCTTATATATTAGTCCCATCCAGTCCCGGACTAGCTCCGAAATACCAGACCCGCTTAGTCTCTTAGACTCACGGAGATTTCCTAAAGTTTAAAATTTTAGTTTTAGCCAAGTGGAAAAACTGGGAATTTTGATTAATAACTTGAGATTATAATAATAGAATATTATATAGATATCTAGGTATACTAATCTGCTGTTGACCATAACAACCGCAAAAGTTGAAAACCCAGCATATAGGACTCCGGCTACACTTCTACACTTCTACACCACTTTCCCTCTTCACAGCCGTTCAACGGCTCACCAAATCTTAAAACTTCAGCCGAACGTGAAATATGCATATTGTATTTCTTTTGATCAACAAATTTCTTCAGCCATACATGATTTATTTCTTCAACAGAATATGGCAATTAAATTCTCAAGTGGGGATAAAAGTGGGTAAACACCACCACTCTTAACCCACTTTAAAGACTTTAAACGTACCTCCTTTTAAGCAGGTGGGAACTCACAAGACCTTTAATTACAAAGACATCATATGAGAAGTTTATTTGACACATAATTCGAATATAAATTTAAATGAATTCCCATGATCTCTTCAAACGTAGTCAACTAGATTTCACCCACGTTTCCAGTGGATTTAAGTGTAAGGCTGAGTGTAAGGCTAGCCCCTTTACATATCGGGAATACGAAATTATGTGAGAAGTATACATCTACAACGTATGAATCAAAAACTTCTGGATAAGACGGAATGGAAAACCCATGGTATACAAAGATAGATATATTACTATTAATGATGATTAAAAGACTAAGGATAGACTTTTAGTTTAAACACTATACAATGTTTATTGTCTAGTTATTCCTTTTCTCAAATGCCAATTCCGAAATTAGGCAAAGAAATTTTTCACTTTTAACTAGTGGAAAAAAAACACTATGGACTCCTTTGGAAAAAAAAAAACCACTCAATTGTTATTTCTTGGAAAGATTATCAAATCATAATTCAGGACTTTAAAATGTTTCAATCACCGTGATTAGGAGATTTGCTTATTTTATTAGCACTTATATCCTTATTTTTTTCACAGTTGTTGCATTTGACATGAATTCATACATAAATTTGAAGTTTAATTTGTGATTCAAGGGTGCAAAATTTTTGATTCTTTTAATTATATATAATATAGTTGAGTCCCTCGCTTATTCATTTTAATTCACACGATTTATCAAACACATTATACAATATGCCAACAAAGGAACAACAAAGTTTGGATCTTGAAGCTCAAATATCTCATCTATCTGATGATTCAGATAATTATGAAGATCGTTATTATGAAAATAATCCAATTTCTGTAAATTCACGTTCAAATGCAAATTATTCTAAAAATCAACATTCTGATTTAGTTTATACTATAACAACATCAGGTTCAAATGATGAATTTGTTCATCTTGATAATAAAAAATTTTTAAAAAAAGATATGATTGCAGCTTTTGGTGGTAATTTACAACCTGGTATGTCAAGACCATCTCCATATCAATTTGCAAATCCTGCTCCATTAGGTTTAAGTGCTTTTGCTTTAACAACTTTTGTTTTATCATTAATTAATTGTAATGCAAGATCTGTTTCTCATCCAAATATTATTGTTTGTTTAGCAATGTTTTATGGTGGTGTTGTTCAATTATTTGCAGGAATGTGGGAAATTGCATTAGGTAATGTATTTGGTGGTACTGCATTAAGTTCTTATGGTGGATTTTGGTTAAGTTTTGGTGCTATTTATATTCCATGGTTTGGTATCTTGGATGCATATGAAGATCCAATTGAATTGGAAAATGCTGTGGGATTTTATCTTTTAGGTTGGACAATTTTCACTGCTGGTATTTCACTTTGTACTGTTAAATCCACAGTGGCTTTCCTTTCACTTTTTGTTACTTTAACAATCACATTTTTATTATTAACAATAAGTAAATTTGCTCAATCAGTTGCTGTGAATCAAGCTGGTGGTGTTTTTGGTATCATTGCTGCTTTATTAGCTTGGTATAATGCATTTGCCGGGTTGGCTAATCATGATAATTCATATTTTGCTGCAAATGGTATTCCATTACCTCAATTTAAAAGAGAATAACTCAATTTCAAACTTGAAATATGATATAGACGCATTACGATTATAACGAACAACAATAAATAAATATTCAATATGATGTATTGTAGATTGATAAAAAACTTGATTTAATACACCTGTAATGGTAAAAATGTTGAGAGATCAAAAAGATTATGTGGTGGTTGATTACGTAATCAATAAAAGGTCACCCGGCCATCCCGCTATTTTTTGAATTAATTTTTCGTGTATTGTGAATTTATAGGCGAAAGTGTCAAATGGTAAGAAAGGTTAATTGTGGTGTTATTGAGGCATAATTAGGTGTTCTTGACTATAATTTGTTGGTGTGGATTTATTAAAGACTAATAGTTATCTGTTCCTGGTTATAATCGGCTATTTTCCTTTTAAAATTGCATTGATAAACACATTTAATATCTCATCGCTTATCATAACAAAAAAAAAGACATTCAAATGATAAAGATCCAATGTTAGATCTTGACAAGTGTATTCAACTATTAAAAGAATGCAAACACATATCGGAACACGATGTACATGAGCTATGTGCCAAGGCACAAGAGATTTTGATCAAAGAGGCAAATGTTCAAATTGTTGATACTCCAGTTACGATATGTGGTGATATTCATGGTCAATTACATGATTTATTAACACTGTTTAAAGCTGGTGGTGAATGTCCACAGGCTCGTTATTTGTTTTTAGGAGATTTCGTGGATAGAGGATTTTATTCCTTAGAAAGTTTTTTATTACTTTTATGTTTAAAAGTTAGATATCCTGATAGAGTTACATTAATTAGAGGAAATCATGAATCAAGACAAATCACTACAGTTTATGGGTTTTATGACGAATGTATAAGGAAATATGGATCGGCAAACGTATGGAGATATTGTTGTGAAGTATTTGATTATTTAGCCCTTGGAGCATTAGTTGGAGGTGAAGGTGGTGTTTTCTGTGTTCATGGTGGATTATCACCAGATATCGAGGGAATTAATCAAATAAAATTGATAGATAGAAAACAAGAGGTACCGCATGAAGGTGCAATGTGTGATTTACTTTGGTCTGATCCTGATGAAGTTTCAAAATGGGCAGTAAGTCCAAGAGGTGCTGGTTATCTCTTTGGTAAGAATGAAGTGGATAAATTTCTTTATAAAAACAACATTTCATTGATTGCAAGAGCTCATCAATTGGTAATGGAGGGATACAAGGAATTATTTGATGGTGGATTGGTGACTGTATGGTCTGCACCTAATTATTGTTATAGATGTGGTAATGTTGCTGCTGTTTTAACAATTGATGATCAATTGAATAGAGATTACAAGATTTTTGAAGCAGTATTACAAGATGCTTCAGCCATACCTTCTAAAAAGCCAGCTACGGACTATTTCTTATGACTTCAAATTTTCTTTACGACTTCTTTATTTGTTTTATTAGTTTAATTGAATAGTTTTAATATTTGAGAATATCTTTATGTACCCGCGAAATTTCCACAGATTTAAGATACGCGATCGCGTTTTTTTTGATAAATCTATAAACAATAACAAAACATCAACTAATCATATCAACAGCGCAAAGTTCAGCATCTTCATATTCATATTCCTGTACTATAGTTATGACAAACGCATTATAATGGCATCTCAAGCATCAATAATACATCGGCTCCCCTCACAGCCTTTATCACAACTATTAAGTGATCAACCATCAATAAGACCAATAAAGACAAGTATCAAGGCATTTGATGAGATGTTGGAAGGTGGGTTTTATCAGGGGCAAATATATGAAGTTTGTGGGATTAGTGGATGTGGTAAAGAAAGCCTAGCAGCTCAACTTGTTGTGAATACGCTTAAGAAAGATCTTGCGAATGTTTTATGGATCAGTACATTAAAATCAATGCCAATGGATCTAATACGAAATTATTGTGGAAATGAGACCAAATTAAAGAATTTACATCATATACGGCTTGATTCATTGAGCGCGTTATTCATATTTGTACAATCTCTGGGACTGAAGGCAACAAAATTTGAACTTATAATTATTGATGATTTTGCATCATGTATAACAAGATGCTTTGATGAAAATGATCAATTTAAAAATGTTAAAAGAGGTAAAAACAATTCATCATTAGATTACAAGAAAAATCGAGCGATACAAAATATCTTGAAATTGTTATCAACATATTGTGCCACACAGAATGCGGTTTGTACATTGTTAAACTCATCAAATATCCTGAGTATGTCATTTGTTGAGACTTCTAGTGTCACAAACTTACCAATGTCATCAAATCCTTCAATGAGTTCACAAAGTTTCATGGGTGGAGCACCAATTTCACAAAGACCCAAAAGATTGAATCAACAAATCTTGGTGTCACCATTGGGAGATCATCAACTTTGGTCTTCATTTTTCAAAGCAAGAATGATGCTTTATAAAGATTGGTGTTCATCAATTTTTACAACAGATTCCACTGCAAATTTTGTTCATTTCAAACAAAATCGACTTTTAAAACATACAAAAATTATACCAAAAGTTGTTAATTTCCAGGAATCAAAATGCGGTATTATAGAAGTTGGTAGTAAAGAAGATATATCATTAATGACACCTGGTATATCGAATTCTTTTACACTGGAAGAAGGTGATTTTGGTTCTGAATCTGAAGGTGAAGTTGACGAGGAAGATATTGACGAACTTAGAACAACTGGAATGAATGAAGTTCCTATTGTTTTACTAGAATCATCACCACGCCATCCAGAGATCAGTACAGCTAAGAATATTCTACCTGATGATCTGATGGATGGAAATGGTCATGTTTTACATATAAGGGATGAGAGAGAATCCAATGAAGAAGCTGATGAACCTAATAATGACAATAATGACGAAACATATACATCTGATGAGGTTACAATAAGGGGGGAACCCGAGGAATCAACAAGAGAAACCACAGAAGTTTCAATAAACGAGAAGGATAAAACTGAAAATATAGAGGAACTTGTTGAAGCTGAGCCATCTCCATCTCCAACTTCATACACAACCCACAACGATCCAATGCCAATGACCGAGGATATCTCTGTGGAGATTGAAGAGATTGAAGATGAATTGGAGGAACTTTACCCAACACAACCAGAATCACTACATCCTACACAACTATCACAAATACCTTCACCTCCAAATCCAAGATCTAGGAAACGACTCAACCTTCATGAACTCAGTGCGACTGTGAAGAGAATGCGCCTTCCATTACAAAACTCCACCAACTTGAACCATGAGTATGATCAAGACGAAAAGGACAGCCAGCTAGGATCAGACGAGTTTATTCCAGCGAGTGCGCCTTATTTTTAGCAATTTTCCCAAAGATACACATTTTATAGATTTAACATGTAGTGAATTTAGCAATCGTTGACTGCCCAATGCGGAAAGCAAACAGACTCGCTCGATTGCGGACGAGCAGAAAACAACTCGACGAGATACAACTCTTGCTATAAGATAAAGCGCAATAATTCTTATTTAAACTCGCTATTGTTCCTGGTGTGAAACTCCAAACATCACCATCTTTTGTTTTGCTAGGGAAATATAGAATCCCATTGTTTTGCACATCAGCTGAGTCTGGAGAAATAGGAAAGTGACAATCGCAGTTTATTGTAATTGCCAACTCATCTTCCCGCCAAAACATCAACAACTTCAACAGCCATTGAAACCACAGAGAAATGACAAACGATCACCAGCAGGGCAAGTTTGTGTATCCCAAGATCGAGAGCTTCATCAAGCCAGAGGACTACCAAAGCAAGAAGCTCAGCGGCAGGATATTGAATGCCTTCACGACGATTCCCAACCAAATCTACAGACACGACGCTGACGACGAATGGGTGAGTATTAGATCTTTAGGTGGCTAGAGAAGAAGAGATTCATAGTTGATAAGTCATGTTTGCCACTTCTTTTTTGCGCTATCTGTCCACCTTTATAGCAATCTCAACTAACAAACAACAACAGAAAATCAAGCCATTGACAGGTAACTCAGCCCTTTTATCATCATTTCAATATCTTGACCAAGAAACAGAATGGGAAAACCATCTTATCGCATGGACTGGTGAATTGAAAATCGAAAGAAACGATGCCAGTCAATCCGATGACCCTTACTATCTTGATGACGAGGATAAGCAAAACATTGAGCATTTGATCAACAAAGAGCACGAAACAGAAAACATTCACCCTGTTTGGCTTTTAAGAAGAGATCAACAGAGATGGAGAAGATATGCTGAGAACGTATTATGGCCAGCATTCCATTATATCATGGGGAATGCATCTGATGGGAAAGACGAATCTCAATGGTGGTATGACTATGTTAAATTTAACGAAGCCTATGCTGCTAAAATCATTGCAACTTATAAAGAAGGTGACA
Organism: Hansenula lynferdii; assembly: GCA_030582155.1. Lineage (NCBI taxonomy): Eukaryota > Fungi > Ascomycota > Saccharomycetes > Phaffomycetales > Wickerhamomycetaceae > Hansenula > Hansenula lynferdii. The sequence continues at coordinate 307,473 of JAKTWT010000002.1, forward strand.
TCATTTGGATCCATGATTATTATTTATTATTATTACCTCAATTATTAAGAATGAGATTACCAAATGCCATCATTGGTGTTTTCATTCACTGTCCATTCCCATCAAGTGAATATTTCCGTGCATTACCTAAAAGAAAACAATTATTGGATGGATTATTAGGTGCTAATAAGGTTACATTCCAAAATTATTCATTTGCAAGACATTTCATCAGTTCTTGTAAACGTCTGTTAGGTTCAGAGACAACACCAAACTCCATCAGTGTTTATGGTAATACTGTCTCTGTTGATTCGTTACCAATTGGTATTGATGTGGCAAGAATTGAATATGATGCTTTCAACGAAGAAATTGATAATAAAGTTAAAGCTATTAAAGAATTATATGGTCATAAAAGATTAATCGTTGGTAGAGATCGTTTAGATTCCGTTAGAGGTGTTGTACAAAAATTACAAGCTTTTGAAGTGTTTTTGGAAATGTACCCAGAATACAGAGATCAAGTTATACTGATCCAAGTCTCATCACCAAATGTCTTACATTCAACAAAAGTGGAAAACCAAGTTTCTGAATTGATTGCACAGATCAATGGTACTTATGGTTCATTAAATCATACTCCGGTTCATCATTATCAAATGAGAATTGATAAATCTGAATATTTAGCATTGTTAAGAGTGGCTGATTTAGGCTTGATCACATCTGTTAGAGATGGTATGAATACCACAGCTTTAGAATATGTTGTTGCACAAAAATTCAACCATTCACCATTGATTCTTTCAGAATTTAGTGGTACTGCAAGTGTTTTAAAAGATGCATTGATTGTTAATCCATGGGATTCAGTTGCAGTGGCCAAAACAATCCATGAAGCTTTAGAATTTGATGACGTTAGAAAAAATCATTTACAAACTCGTTTATCTAAAGATATTGTTTCAATTCAATCTTGGACTCACCAATATCTTAAAAGCTTATTGGACAGCGTTGAAGGTGATAATGGTAGAAAATTGACACCAGCTTTAAACCGTCCAATTTTATTAGATCATTATAAACATGCCAAAAGACGTCTTTTCCTATTTGATTATGATGGTACATTGACTCCAATTGTTAAAGATCCAGCTGCAGCTATACCATCAGCAAGATTGAAAAATATTTTACAAAAATTATCAGAAGATCCAAAAAATTTAATTTGGATTATTAGTGGTCGTGATCAAGCATTTTTAGAAAAATGGCTGGGACATAATTCTAAAATTGGTCTTTCCGCTGAACATGGTTGTTTTATGAAGGATATAGATTCAACATGGGTTAATTTAGCTGCAAAGGCAGATATGACATGGCAACAAAAAGTTGAAGATGTTTTTTCAGAGTATACTATTAAAACACCTGGTTCAAACATTGAAAAGAAAAAAGTTGCATTAACATGGCATTATAGAGGTGCTGATCCAGAATTAGGTGAATTTCAAGCAAAGGAATTAGTTAAACAGCTTGAAGAAACAATTGCCAAAGATTATGAAGTTGAAGTTATGACTGGTAAGGCTAATGTTGAAGTACGTCCAAGTTTTGTTAATAAAGGTGAAATTGTTAAAAGATTAACATTAACAAGACATGGTGATGCTCAACAAAATGGTGCAACTTTCCAAGATGATGAACATAATCATGAAGATTTACCAGATTTTATCTTATGTCTTGGTGATGATTCTACTGATGAAGATATGTTTAATAAATTAATCACTATTGAAAAAGATTGGGAAACTAAAGAATCTTTTAATAAACATGCTAAATTTGATAATTTTGGATTTTATCCAGTTAGAGTCGGTCCTGCATCACAACCAACTGCTGCTACAGCACATTTAAGTGATCCAGGTCAAGTCTTGGAAACATTAGGTTTATTAGTTGGTACTGTTTCATTATTTGAAAGTGCTGGTTCTGTGGAATTGGATGATAGAGGTCATATTAAAAATAGTGAACAATCTCAAAGATCAGAAGCTGCTATTGCTGCTCATCGTTTGAAAAAAACAAATTCTACAAGTTCAAACTCTTCATTTAGACTTGGTTCAAAATAAAATGTTGTATAAAAGAGTTGGTGGATTTACATAGAACGTTTTCACGTATAAATGCCTAGAAATATATTTGTTTTTGATGTTGATATACACATGTAATTTGTGAGTCAAATTAAGCTTCAAAAATGATTAACATTCATTGTTGATTCAATTGTTTTACGAATCTTTATTAATTTTTGATTTTGAATTTCAGCTTGTTGAAAATTTCTTGCAATTGTTGCATTAGCACCGTTTAAACCACCAGATAAAAATCTAATCATTGGTGAATAACCAAGTTTAGCTAAATTGAATGAAGTTTGTGATGATTTTTGCTTTTGATCTGAATTACTATTTAAAGTATCAGACTTTATATATAATAAAATTGAGCATAACAACGGGAATTCTCTTAATTTATCAAAATTTTGTAAGATCACATCCACTTTCCCATTAATTTCAATCTTACTCAAGTTATCAAAATTGTATATCAGCTGGGTAAACTTTATGGTAATGTCTATCAAATATTTATCACTCACTGTACTGTTTTTAGCAGAGATGATTTCATCCAAAATTCTCAACACTTGTTTTCTTTCAGATGCCAGATCTTGAATGTGTTCATTTTTGGAAGCCCTTGTAAAGAAATGAATATCAGATTCAATAATTAAAAGATAGTTCAGCACTGCAAGGATATAAATTTCTAAATACTCCTTTTTACCAACAGATGGAGGTTGAGAATTGACGATTGTTTGATAAGTTTTTTTAGCATTTTGTAATTGTCCTTCCAATTGACTTTTGATAGCTCTTACATATAGCTCTTTGTATTGAAACTCCTCCACAGTAACATGCTTTAGACCTATCAAAGATTTGTTGAATTTATCCAGTAAAGTTTGATCAATTGGACCCATTATTGAATTTTCCACAATAATAAAAAACAATACTGTTGATTTGAGGTACCTTAGCTCATTATATGTTTGTGAAACTGATGTTGAAGGATTCAATTGGGGATTGATTTTAGATAATTGTCCATTAATCAAATTCAAGGCTTTATTGAACAAACTTAAGGATTTTCTCTTTTGATATGTTGAGTTTAGCAAAGATATACCATACATTAAACATATCAAAATGTTATATTTCTCAATTGGCGTGGTAAATGCGATTGTGATTGTATCTCCAGCGAATGGTAAATCGTATTTGACACTTATCAGTTTTGAAGATTTATTAGATAGTAACAGACTAGCTTTCTTGAATTCATTCTCAATCTCTTTAGTATCGTTCAGCCTTTTGTTTGTAATTTTAGCTAAAAGCTGCAAGAATATGAGTTGCAATTTTTTACCTTCATCTTCAACTGCTAATGTTGATAATTCAGTGATTGAAGCGACCCCAAGTTGAATAGAGAGACATAGCTCATGGTATTGAAGTAGAAACAAGCCATCTTTCATGATTTGTGACTTTTTTGGGTCTGTATACTCCGATCTGTATGACTTAAGGAAAAATTGTAAAAAAGTCAAACTTTGAGTGGTATCAATTTGACCGAGAATTTGAAACTTCAGATAAACCAAATATAGTGTTTCATCAGCATGAGTATTTGCGAATAGTTGATTAATAAGCTTCAATGCCTGTTTATACTGTTGTTTCTCTATCAAAAGTTTGACGATCTTTGTTTGTGTCAAATGATTTGTATATCTATCATTATCACCACAAAGTAGTAAAACTTGATCAAAATGATATCCTGCAGAGTCTGTTGGATCTGATTGATTTTGATCATCATTGAAAATTTCTTGATATAGATCACCCAACTTGGCATGGCATTGTAGACGATAATTTTTGGACACTTTTGGCCTGGTCTCGAGAATTTTCTTATAACATGAGATTGACAATTGTTTAAGAGTGTAGTATTCTTTCAGGTGTTTTCGAGTGTTGATTGTGTGCGATAGTTTGGTTGCATGCTTCGAATACTCGTCTGCTAATTTTAACAAAATCAAGACATGTGTGTTTTGATTCTGTAATTTTTTTTTCAAATCAAGAGTTTGCGCCGTATTATGAATTATCTTTGTTGGTGATTTAGTGGTGGCTCTTTCAATTTTCCTTTTGAATTGTTGATCATCAAAGCTGAAACTTGTTTCAGAGTTGAGGGTAGTATCCGGTGTACCTTGTCTGCTCGAATTTATGATATGCTTTGCCGGGGTTTGCAAGTCTTCAACTCTTCTCTTTTTAGACTGAGAGGTTGGTAAAGGTAGTGGTTTATTTGGTGAAGAAGATATAGCAGGCGATGGCTGCTGCAAATTGGCAGGGTTTGTATGATTTGGCACAGTCAAGTTAGGATTTGGTGTACTTTGAAAGCCTTGATTATCAATAGGTGCAGTGATTGCGATGGGCTGAACAGGCTGAGTGACTTCTACCGGAGGCTGATACGGTATTATAGGAGTTGGCGTGAACTGCTGCTGTTGAGGTTGAGGAACTGGCTGAGGTAGGGGTGGCTGTTGTACATAAGCTTCATTGATAGATGGTGATTGTTGATATGGCGGTGGCTGGTAATTGGATTGTGGTATAGGCTGTGGTATTGGCTGAGGTATTGTTTGAAACTGCTGCTGCTGGTATGGCAATTGGTTGTAATCCTGATATTGACCGTTGTGGAACTGGTAAGGGTCTTCTTGAGCAGCCGGCATAGGATTGAATTGTGGTTGAGGATAGTTTTGATAGCCCGGCGGATACTGTTCATACCCATTAGCACCATATTCGTAGTTGTAGCCATTGGTGTAGTCGTAGTTGTAGTTCATTTGAGCTGGCGGCTGTTGAGGAAACTGGTTTGGATACTGCTGATTTGGCCATTGCTGCTGCTGCTCGTAGTAAGGATGCTGCTGGTTTCCCTGTGGGTGTCCTTGACCATTGTGGTCGTAGCCGCTGTTCATAGCAAAGCGTGGTGATGTTCTGGTTTGTTAGACGCGTTGGTTTGAAATGAAGCTTATAGAAGTGATTTCTTATAATTGTCTGCGCGAATTTTGAAAGTGTTGATCTTTTCTTCTATGCTCTGAGGTTCATCTAGACAGAGATTATCACCTCATTCAAAAGATCAGTTCATTAGAACTCACCCCATGGAAGCTCAATCATCACATATTCATCCTTTTCAAACTTACAAAATAACTCTTGAATTTATCTAATCTGATACATACCATATCAATCAGCGCAACAGCTATAGTCGACTGCGAAGATCCACACTAGATAATGTGTTCGCCTTTTCGAATAGCATCAGCATAATTTCCCATAGTTAACCACCATTACAATACTGGATAATCTACAACTAGAAACAAACAACTTCAACGTCAAAAAAATTCTTTAAACCCCCCCTAAATCCAGATAAAAGCAAACTGAAGGACAATTCAAATTATTAGTTTCTGTCATATTTCGCAGTGACATTAGTTTTTTTGAAAAACTATTTAAAGGACCGGATTTCCCACTTTTTCAAAAAGCAAAAAAAGCTGCAAAAGCCAAAGATCTGTCTGGTTAACGCCACATTTGTGTCTATTTGTTGTTCTATTAGAAATATTCTATTGAACTATCTATCATTATATAGACTAAAGGAGACATTTGTTTGTAACTTCTTACCTACCGTTGTTATTGTTCTTATTGTTGGTTAAGTCTATAGGTTCTTGTACTTCCAAATTGAAGGATTTCAATAAATATCATATTTCTATTCAGTTCATTCAAACACAATTCACAAATCAAAAATAATGGATTCTTTCAAAACTCCACAAACAGCTGCTGATGCAAAACTGTTCACTTCTTCAAATTCATTTGGATACCCAACTGCTTCACAAGATTTATCATTAACTGATCCAAAACAAGATCCAAGTTTAGTTGATGAACCAACAAATGATGCAGATGAAGATTCTACAACATCTGGTATAGTACCAACTTTACAAAATATTGTTGCTACTGTGAATTTAGATTGTCGTTTAGATTTGAAAACAATTGCATTGCATGCTCGTAATGCTGAATATAATCCAAAACGTTTTGCTGCTGTGATTATGCGTATTAGAGAACCAAAAACTACTGCATTAATTTTTGCATCTGGTAAAATGGTTGTTACTGGTGCTAAATCTGAAGATGATTCTAAATTAGCTTCAAGAAAATATGCAAGAATTATTCAAAAATTAGGATTTAATGCTAAATTTACAGATTTTAAAATTCAAAATATTGTTGGATCTTGTGATGTTAAATTCCCAATTAGATTAGAAGGGTTAGCATTTAGTCATGGTCCCTTCTCAAGTTATGAACCTGAATTATTCCCAGGTTTGATTTATAGAATGGTTAAACCAAAAATTGTTTTGTTGATTTTCGTTAGTGGTAAAATTGTCCTAACTGGTGCTAAACAACGTGAAGAGATTTATCAAGCTTTTGAAGCTATTTATCCCGTTCTTAATGAATTTAGAAAGTTATGAAAAAAATAAATATAATCTCAAAGATTATAAATACATTGTTGATTTTGGTTTAGTGTTTTTTTGGTTTTGCAAATTTGATTTATTGCGTTTTAGGAAAAGAAAAAAAAAATAAATTGATTTTATTATAGGGGCTTGTGTTGATATTTATCTGATTTTCTTTTATTATTTTTCATATATTTTAAGGAACGTTATCTGTATTATAGTTTTAAATAAAAGAAGAAAAAAAAAATAGATTCAAATATTGTAGTACTACACACCAGCTTAATACCAATCATTCATTTTATCATTAAATATTCTATACAACTCAATTTCAAACTTTTTGATACATTAAAATATAAGCAGTCTTTACATCATTATCATCACCTCCATTCAATACATCTTCATCACTTAATTCTGTTATATTCGTATCATCAATTCTAATCCAATTTGATTCATCACCATTATTTCTTGAAACATCAACAGTATAATGACCGCCTTCTGAACTTATACCATGATGATAAACAACACCAGTTAATTTATAATTTAAATTATTTGAATTAAATTTTCTTGTTGCAGTGGATATAACATCTTGTGGAATTTGAAAATTTAATGGATATGAAATCTTCTTACGAATTTTTTCAATACGTCCATATTTATGATAACTTCCATTATGATCATCAGATTTATTATTAACAAATGAAAATCTTTTCAAATGAACAATTAAAACTTGTGGTAATTTATCAATAAATGTTTGCTTTTTGGCAATAACGTCACTACCATCATTTGATTTATATGGAATTTCTTCAATTTCTGAAATGTTTTTAAATGCATCTTCTAATGAATGAATAGAATCATCAGATATATCCAATTGAATCTGTTGAAATGGATCTAATGTTATACTTTGTGATTCACGTTGTTTTGGAACATCCAATATACTTCTAAATTGTCCTCCAAATAATTGCCTTATTGGTGAAGGTTTAACTTCAACAGTTCTCTTTGCACTAATTTTCTTTTTTGTTGACCCAACAACTTCATGCCATCCATCATCACTTGTTATGCTATTATTTTGATTGCTTGAATTCCCATTTGATTCATTACTTGATTTTAAATCATCTTCATCTGAAAAATTCTTTAATGCTTGTCTTATCAATTGCCTTATTTCCTCTGTAGTAATAGTATCTAATAAAGTCTTGACATCATTTGGTTTTAATGATTTTACACTTGCAATAAATTCTTCATGTAAACCATCTAATAAATAACCGAAAAATTCTTCGGCATCTTCTTGTTGCCCCCATTGTAAATGTTGAAATCTTTCATTTTTAGAAATTGCATTATAAAATTGTTCTGGAATCAATGATTCACCAAATTTTAATTCTTCATTATCTAATTTAATATTAAAATTTTTGTATAAATCAATCATTGCATTAATTAATGGAGTTGGTGAAGCTGTTTGTCCCAATGATTGGATTGTCTTTGTGGAAATAACATTCAAAGTTTGATAGAATGGTTGACAATATAATAACAATTGAACAATTGAACTCATAAAGCAAATATTACCAGTGTTAACTAATCCTCTTGGAACAATTTTTGGTAATTTACTTGAATTAATAAATGTCTTTTGGAAACTCTTATCAAACATTGATCTTAACAAAACAACACCTAAAGGTTCTAAAACATTTGATACTGATGGTACAAATCTTTCTTCCTTCTTGTTCAATGATGGTGATGCAGAGGTAGATGTTGGTGCTGAGGTCTTTGGTGATTGCTTTTTAGCAGCTCTAGATGCAATTGAAGACCATGCAGCTAATGCAGGTTTTGCAGCTTCTTGTACAGGTGAATTGAATTCTTGTTTCAATTCCTCCTCTTTTACAACTTTTTTCGAAGTATCGTTTAATTCAGCTTTTTTGCTCTCTTCCTCCTCTTCTTTTAATCTCTTTGCTTCATCAATGTCTTTAAATTTTTGCTTTTGGCTATTCAATTTAGCTTCAGTAGTACCGAAAAACATTGGCTTACCAATTTCATAGTTTACCGGTTTAACTTGAAATTTAAGAGTTGGTGATGCTGATTTTGAAAAAATTTCATCTTCTATGCTATTTGATTCTTGGGTATCGATTTTTTGACTTTGTTCAGAAGTTTGTGTATGAGAAGTGGTTGGTGTTGTAGTTGAAGATGAAGGTGATGAGAAAGTTGTGTTTGTGTTTTGCTCTAATGGTGTGTCTTTCTCTATGCTGCTAGATGCTGATGCTGATGAAGTTGATTGTTGTGGTTGTTCACTGATGCTTTGGAATTGATGCTGTTCTTGTTCTTGGTTATTGGTATTATTTTGATGTGATGTAATTTTGTCGCTTCCATTACTTTGAAGATATTGTTCATGTGACTTTTGAGGTTTAAAATCTTGGAATTTGTATTGCATCTTCTTCTTTGGCTTTATTGGACTTTGAGATTGAGGTTGTTGAAGTTGAGATTGATGTAGTTGAGGTGAAGATATATGCTGTGGAGGTTGAGGTTGATATTGTTGCATTGGGAACTGTGGGTAACCTAAAGGCTGTTGCGGTATGAAATGTTGACCTGGGTATAATGGTGGTTGTGGATACATGAATGGAGTGGCCATTGGTTGGTAAGGTATCTGTGAAGGGTCTGTGAAGATTGGACCACCTGCATATTGATGATACATCTGAGGAGCTTGCATGAATTGTGGATGAGGTTGCATTTGATGGTGATGACGATGTTGTGGGACCTGTTGAGGAGGGTTAGGAGGAGGCGCAAACGGGTTTTCCTGCGGGTTGTATCCCGGTGTGTTGCTTAGTGGTTCACCCATGGTGGCATGTGTTGATGGTTTTATAGGGGGACAAATAAGCTTAACTTGTTTCTAATCAGTGGCAACTTTATTATACCGCTGATTCTATTGGCTAAGGACTGTTGAAATTTTGATGAATTATGATCACAGACCTTTTGACTTGACTTTGCAACGCTGGGTTTGTAGACAAGACAGATAATTGAGCACTTTGATGAGGAACTTCAATTGTTGGTTCTTCAATGGACTAATGATATTTGTTGAATTGAGTAAAGGAAAATAGACAGGGGTTGATGCAATTGTAACCCTTTTCTTTTGGTGGATGTCTAGCTTGCTGATTCTATGCTGCTTTATTGCCGGTGGCTTTTGAGTCTCTTTGGATGATGTTATGCTGATTAAATAGTTTTTTAAAGGTCTCACAATAGTTAACAGACTTATTTTGCCCATTTTTTATTATCGCTAATTTTCCAACGATGGAAAAAAATTTCAAATTTATTACCCGTATAAAAAAGGCAGTAGAGAGCTTTTGAATAACTACGAGAATTGATGAATACAGGGAGAAAGATACAGACAACAGGTGTGTATTTATGATAGTTAGTGTAGCAATGAGTGCAAATGGAGCCATGTTTCAAGGTCAACGGATTTTGTTGCGATTCGATTGGACAATTGGTCAATATGCCGCGTTAGGATGTAGTACGAGAGTAAATGTTCACATATAGGGATCTTATCTGGATGGAACTGTGGTAGATTCTCTCGATGGCCATAACCTTGACTTCTAGATATATCTCTTGAGGTTTTAGACACTTTCAACTCAAGTTGAAAGCTCGCACATGAGCAAAACCACTGTTCAATATCGACAAGACATTGAAATTTCTCAGCTTCAAAAAGTACAATTGAGTACTCATCACCAACAGCTTGCCTCTGAGCTTTCTCCTCAAATGTCTCTTTATATAAATACCTCGTTATAAGCCCTTTATCTAGAATATCCAACGCTTTCAAGTAAATAACAGGCAGCATAAATGTTAGGGTCAGTGATGTATTAGGATCCAATTTTGGGGTCCCCTCCTCGTCAATTCCTGTTATCAAACCATCTATTAATTTGTCGACAATATCTGCAAAGCTCTCACCACCATCAGCCATCTCATTTCAGATGTTTGGGATTGATAACCTATCAAAAGATTATAAATATCTCCTTATTGTTGTTGATAAATTCGCGGGAATATCTACATTTGACTGAGGGCTCTTTACATTACTTTAATACTTTTATTGTTTTTGGTATATATGTCTAGAATCACTACTCATTCAATCTAATGGTGTAGTCATCACCACTCTGTGTGATATAACGAACCCATGGATAACTTTGATATTGCATTTTTGGTTCATTAATTCTTAAATAACGTACTTGAATACCACTTGTTGTAAAATAAGGTATTTGAAATTTAACTTGAATTGGTCTTTTAACTTTAAAACTTGAATCATCTATTGAAACTGAAGGTAAACCTAGTTCTGCTGACATGGCATATTCTTTACCACCTTGAAATTGTTTAATTTTCCATACAATTATAGATTTTTCAGGAACCCATTTTAATGAACCATGTGAATACCTAAATTTTGGACTATCGGCATCTTCAGGTATTGGTATATGAACTTCCACATTATTTGCAGTGGATTTTTTCTTGATTTGAGCTTTTATCTTGGCATGTATTTCCACACGACTGTTGGAATGTTTGGAAATTTTACAATCAACCCAAATTAATGGTTTTAATGGTGTTGATAATCTATAACTCATCAACTCAAATTCACCATCTGGTGGAATAAATGTAATGATTTTTTCATTCTCAAACTTACTAAGTCTAACACATTGATGAAATTTAACATCTTCCATCTCCACACCTTTGGAATTATTTGTTAATTTATCATTCAAACCTAATCTTAAATCAGGCATACCTGATAAATTAGATTTAATTCTTATTTTACCCAAAATTTCAGATCTAAGAACTTTCCCTTGTGGATTTATCAACATGTTGATACTTTCCACAACATCTAGATATGCTTCATTTTTCTTATAAACAATCCCTTCAGATCTCCACGAAACAGCGTTTGTTAATGCACTTGGTGGACCAAAACTTGGTTTGGTCTTCTCTAATGCAAATGATTTTTGTGTTATATATTCCTTTAGCATCTTGGTCTCAGTGATCTGTGGGAACCCAAAATCCATCATTTCATCTAGTAACTCATATATTATAACGAAATTGTCTCTTATAGATTCCTCTTCTAGTTCTTTGAAATAATCAGTCAATACACCGGCAACTTTATGCAAGAAAAGAAAGATCTGTGCAACGTTGTTATTGGACTTGGTCAACGCCAGCAAGTACAAGTTGTTATGTGTGATGTATAGGAAATTGATCCCGTTGTGTGAGACCACTGGCGACACTGAAGCTGGATCATCTTCAGCTTCCACTAATAAGAATGGGAACTTCTCGACAGCCGAAGTAGGGATGTCGCCCTTGTAGTCTCTGGAGAGAAGTGATTTCCCCTTGATGTCGCAGAAATGAATCACAGAGGCCATGGTCGCTCGAGCTGCTTTTGGTCTTTGGGTCAATTGGTTATAAAACCTGTGTTTTTGTTGTTTGTTGATGATGCTTAAAATTCGTGTCAAGTTGACGATTTTGTTTTAGAAATCCTTTCGCGAATTTTGGGATTTGTGTATGGATTTGATGATTGATCTACTTGAAGAACTAGTATTGATCAAGTTCTGAGGGTTTCTGAGGTTTTAAAGGGTTTATTAGGCTTATCCAGTCTCTTGATATTTATACAGGTGCTTTTCCCACCCCAAAATGTCCCATCAAGTGAATGGGAAAGTCTCAAAGATCTTGGAAAACAACTCCAAACTAAAACACCATTATGAATTTCTATTAAATAAGAAAAAAGTGGCAGATAAAGCTCTAGAACAGTTCATAACTAGAATTGAAACAGAACATGAAGCCATAGAGGACAGTGATACAGTGGATCCTACATCCATTGACGAATACGAGAAAGCAGTGGAGTATATTGATGGTGTAATACTAAAAGATCAAACAAAGATGAGTGAGATTGAAAAATACATATTACAACAACATGAACTTGAAAAAGTATGGGAATACACACACAAGAGCTTTTTGAGTGACGAGAATACCAATGAACAGACTTTGGCAGAGTTTTATGACTATATGATGAAGAATTTAGAAGAGTTTAGTAAAAAATGTCATCATAAATTTTATTCCCTGCAGATACCACTTTTCTGTATCAAGAAGGAAAAAATATACAAGAATTTGAGTAAAGATAGAAGGAAATTACTCTCTTATATCCAGGACAAGACTGATATTAAAGATGTGTGATTTTATGGTAATAGCGCTATGAATATTGGTATAATCAACAATCGCTGTGCTGGTTTGGAACGCTATCGTTAGTCTAGATTAGGAGACAATTACTGGTTTCCTAATTCTGCTACCGTTCTTTGGACATTGAATTTAGTGCTAGGCGAAACGAAGTACGAAACATTTAGCTGGTATTAAATGTTATTTTACCACTCACATCATCGCCCCGTTGCAGAGAATTACTGGTCAAAACACCATTGCACTTATGATGAATAACATTCAACTATTATACGACTAATGAACTATTTCATAGTAAAAACTTCAATCTATATTAAAAAGACCAATCGGTCAAAAATTATGATCTATAAAGTGGAATGTTTGTGAGCTTGGAGACTCCGAATTGTAGCAAGAATAAGAACTCATAAGAGTCCATATTCTCGATCAAGAATTCGATGTACTATGATGCACTTTTTCAATCTTCACAATCTCAAAAGACAAATTAAAGAAAATAAATTTTCTTCCAAACAAATCGACTTGCCCTAAGTAGTGACTCAAAACGAGCCCCAAAAAGAAGGGATGTTTGACCATATAGTTGATCAACTCATCGGACTTGGAGTCCAAGGAGGTATAGACCAGGTCTTGCCAAACCGTTGTTTGTGAGATTGTGTTGATAATGATTTTGAAAAGTTTGTTACAGTGGAAGAAAATTAAATTGGTTTGAATTTTTTATCAATAATCGAATTTCCGCGAATTTTGTAACGTAGGTCTATTTTACACTATACAGCTATTGAATTCAAAAACAGATTGGAAAACATTCATTTTGAGTAGACAGTCATTCTCTTGGCGTATGGGTTCATATTGGAGATAGATGGCATCAAATAATTGCAAATGGTTAAAATTTGGAAACGGAAAGGCGAAAAATGGAGAAAAAAAAAATTCGACATAAATGAGGGAATGGAATAATCATTCCAAGAATTGAATTGAAAGGGACAGTGTAACACCTGGATTAAACCTCAAGCTAATAACTCAGCACCAGTGTCATGGGTAGTTTCTGGAACTGCATCAGTCTCAACATTGGAATCACCTCTGTTATACCCACCACGGCCACCTCTAAAGCCACCACGACCTCTACCACGACCTCTAAAGGATCCACGAGTTCCATTACCACGACCACCTCTAAAGCCACCTCTACCACGACCTCTTCTGAATCCTGGAACGTTTGTTCTTTTAGCACTAACAGAGATGGTACGTCCTTTAAAATCTGAACCTGTAAGATCAATGGCTTTTTCAATTGAATCTTTTGATTCGAATTCAACATATGCATAACCCTTTGGATATCCTGTGAATCTATCATATAAGATTGTGACTCTGTTTATATCACCAACAATATTGAAATGTTCATTAATCTCTTCAGGTGTAGCTTTATAATCAACATTACCAACATAAACAGAACGGGAATCTGTTTCCTTTTGTGCTTCGATTTCTTCTGGAGTTCTATTGCTTCTTGGTTGTTGTTGTGCTTCACCGTTAGTGGTAGCTACTTTTGGTGTTTCATCATCACCAATGAATTCAGCATATTCTTGAGCTAATTCTTGCTCAATTGTTTCATTTTGTTCTTGAACAATTTCAGATTGTGGATAACTCATATTGACTAATTGTTTTGATACTAATTTCCACTAGTTGTGATTCAATTGTGAATTTTTTGATAAATATGCCCCTGGACTTTTTAGTACCTTTTCTCTAACGGTAATGATTGATCGGGTATTAATTGATTAAATGGATGCCGATATCTTTAGCTTTTTCCTAAATCTTGTACAATGATCTTAACTTATAAAGTTTCCCTTCAATTTGGCAATTGTCTGGCTCCTGTATATTCACAACGTTCTAAGGCCTTTGAAATAACAGTTTTAACAGAAATTATGTGCATTGTTTTCACGGATAGTGGAAATAGGTGGTCTCGACACTTCAAATCCCCTGAATTCCACAGTTCGGGTGGAATGACAATATTTAAAGCAGAAAAGATAACTTAACAATCAGAATAAGTTCAATTGATCTATTTCTTTCATAATAATCATTTCAAGCACCCATTTACCATTAAATAACTCTCAATATAATCAATTCTAGCTTCTCCATATAGTGCCTGTACCATCTGCCTCATATATAAGCAGTCTCCCGGCTTTGCAGCTCATCGCATAAAAATTATCAAGTCTCTAAAAATTTATTTACGTACATGATAAACTTATCGATTTGATCCAAGTACAAATAACTATATAAGAATCAAAATGGTATCAGTTAGAAAAAGAGCTTCAGCTCGTTCTGGTAAGAAAACCACACGTCGTTCCAAAGACAAACAAAGAACTATAAACATTGCATCAAATCCAATCATTGCAGCAAATTGGGATTATTCATTAACATTAGCACAAAATTATAAGAAATTAGGATTAAAAGTTAAATTAGGAACTCCAGCTGGTGGACAAGAAGTTTCATTACAACCAAGAAAAAAGCATAATCAACCTAAATCTGTGGAACCAGTAGGTGAAAAAGAAGAAGATATACCTGAAGGTGAAGCAAGAATTATTAGAGATGATAAAGGTGAAGTGATAAAAGTTATCTATGGTACCAAAAAAATCAATAATAATGAAGAAAAAGGTGAAGAAAAAACAGAAGTGATTAAACAATTAGAAGAATATGCACAATCTAAAGTACCAAAAAATATAAGAGTACAGAGTGATAGAGAAGTTGATTTTTTGGAAGCTTTATATAATAAACATGGTGATGATTATGCTGCTATGATGTGGGATAAAAAATTAAATATACATCAACAAAGTAGTGGTGATTTAAGAAGAAGAATATTGAAATGGAAGAAAGCTCATGGGAAATAATTGAAATTTGCATAGATATACTGTACATTAATAAGGGAAAATTATAGGAATGAATCTATATTGATAATAAATAATTGTAGTATATAGAAAAAGAAAAGAAAATGATATTTTTGTTTATGCTTCAACATAAGCTCTATATGAAGTAAAATTTGGATCTTGAGTGATTAATTGCACTTCAGTATTTGGAGCAATGAAAAAATTATAACCTGGTTCAGCTTTAAATTCAGTTTCATTTGTTTTCAAAACACCTTCACCATTAGTAATAATTAATATACTTGGACCTTCAAAAGATTTAAAATTTCTTACACCTTGAGAATTTTTAAATGTAGTTTGTAAAACAGAAAATTCTTGAATTGGTGGATCATATAATTTAGATTCACCATCACCTGAACTTCTTTCAAAAATTTGTGGTGACATTTTTTGTTTTTCAACATCATCATAATTATATGTCAACATTTCAACTAAATTTTCCACATCTTTAAATTTTGGTGTAAAACCTGCTCTAACAACATTATCAGATGCAGCCATACATTCAATAATATCACCAGAGATATAAGCATGAGGATCTTTGGCTTGTAAAAACATAGCTTCACCAGCTTGTAATTTACAATGGTTTAATAATAAACAACCACAGAAAAGACCAATATCCAATGGGAATTGTTTGTTTAATCTTTGAATCAAATCAGGCAGATCTGATTTGTTAAAAATTTCTGGTTGATTCACTGATTTTTCCACTAATGATTTAGCTTGAGTTTCAATCTCTTGTTCAGTAGAATTCATAACTTTACCGAAAATCAATTGTAATAATTTTTTATTTTCAATATCATCAGTTGAACCTGAAATAGCATCTGGTTTAACTCCATTAATAAATTTTTCAGCATTTTCTTTACCAACAATGTTGATTAATTCAGGAATTTTTTGTAATTCTTCAGAAATTTCATCTAATGGTTTAAATCCACAAAATCCTTCAAATGAAGTCACAGCAATGGCCATTTCTGGTTTATGGTTATCATCTGGATAGTTCTTTGGATCTTGGATATGCAATTTAGCACCTAATTCCTTATCAGGATGAGCTTGAATAGATAAAACTTTTTCAATACTCAACACTTTGAAAAGGAATGGTAATTCATTGGTTGCACCGAATTTGGCAATGATCTTTTCACCCAATAGTTCAGCTGGATTGGCACTGATGATGTCTCTTAATGATTCACCTTTGAGTGATTTAGAAGGGACTTTTGGATGAGTACCCATCCATAATTCAGCATATGGTTTAGATTCATCAATAACAACATTTTCTGGGTTAGAATGATGAGCAAATTGTGCAACGGCTGATGAAGAACCGATTTTACCCCAGTCGTAGTTTTGGTAACCTAAATCCAAGTTAGTGGTTGAAACTTCTATAATCGAGGGCCTTTCTGACAAGTCTGATCTAACACGTTGTTATGTAAACAATGAAACAATAACATAACAATAAAGCACCAGAAAACTGATGGAGAAAAGCCCAAATAGTATACCCACCTGAATCCAGTCTGAACACTCTTTCACTCATGATCAACAGCAATAAATAGCAAATACAACAACTTTGATAGCTCAAAGCTCAAAGAGCAAGATGAACTAAAGTGTTGACATTTTCCTCGAGATGAGAAAAATAAAAAAGACACGAAATCTGGAATTAAGATAGAAAATCCAGACACCACATGATGATGATGGACAAAATAATAACAACAACAACAACAAACAACAACAACAACAACAACAACAACAACAACACTAGGTGATTCTTAGTGGTGATATGGACTCCTGGATAGAGACATCCTCTGGGAATAGGATCTCCAAAGAGGCACACATCTTTGGCTCAGATCACATCTTGATCTCGGGGAATGTAAGTGGGTTTTGATAATTATAGGTTCAGGAACTAATCAAATCAGACCACTGTGAATCCCAATGCCACGTTGCAAGGAGATGTCAAGCTAGCAGAAGGTGAAAAATCGAGCCTACAGATTGGGAAATTCTGTTTCATAGGTGAAGATGTCAAAGTTATCCCAGCAGTGGTGAAGGAGAAAGGGTGAGTCTACATTGAATATATAAAACCTATTAAACGCCATTTTATTAACCTTTACCAAACAAAAGTGAACTTAAAATACACAAACAAAGCAAAATCGGATCATACACCATCATTGGACAAGGTACAACCGTTAAATCATCAAATATAGGGAGTAGAGTGGAAATTGGAGATAATTGTCAAATTGGTAATAATGTAAAGATCTATGATTGTGTTATAATCAAATCGAATACAATTGTCCCTGATAATCAAACCATACCACCATTCACTCTTGTTACACCAGAGCAAAGCATCCCATTACATGAATCTTTCAAAAAGCAACTTGAAACACAGGCGAAATTATGCTATATCAATAACCAATTCATTCCTTCTGAAATTCCATAACCTTGACCTATAGCACAACATGGTACTATTAACCATTCCAATGCTAATTTATTCAATTGTAATCTTTTTTCAAGGACCCTTGTTGTTTCAAAACTTTGTAAATCTTGTTTATTCATGAGAATTAAAAGTTTTTCTAAAGGTTGTGATAATGAATGGATAAGATCTTTACAATGTTCAAGATAATCTAATTGGGTAATTTTTGTTGAATCAATCACAAGTATTAAACATTTGGTATCATAAAGGAAATTCTTATATGTTGTGGATGGCGTGGAGTTTGAAAGTGCTATAATATCCAATGGAACTTTCAATGAGTCAATATGAGTTAAAATTGCTGAAAAATTGTTAGTAATTATAGCTATCGACACGATACTTTATTACTCACTTTTCTTTCCCGATTGTTCTGAACCTAGAAATAAAACTTGTTTAGGTGAATGTCTCTTGAATCTTTTAAAAATAGATTCTTTCATAGGCGATGCCTGTAGTATCTGTATCATCTTTATGTATGAGAAACTCTTTGATGGGTTAATGATGATTCTTTTATAAAAACAACTCAGGCGTGATATGTTTTATGTTTAAATTCCAACGTCCTTCAAACTTCAAATGTCAAAAGTTGGGTTGTCAATAGTTTATGCTTCTCGTGTTAAAACTTAAATAATAAGCATTCGCCTAAACGAATATGGCGAACTATCCCTTTATCTAGTATCTTTCACTATTAGTTGATCTCAGTTTAAACAGATCATTTGTGAAAACTTTAAACTTATCTCTAAGGAATGCGGTGAACTTGACTGTTGATGATAGTTTCGATTTTTGCCTAATGGAGCAAAAACCAAAGTAATTGGCGTGTCAAATTAAACTTCAACTGGAATATGTGGTTATAGATTTGCATGGGTTAGCATGAATAGGAGTTAAAATGTATGTGAGTAACGGTGATTATGTGTATTCTCAGGCACAAGTTGTTTAACATCTCGGTAAGCTGGTTAGCAATTACGTTGGCGAGTGAAAATTTTGAGGTGATGTAAGGTTATAAGATCGTAGTTGAGTATAGTAACTCTTGAAGATACAGAACGCAGAACGTTCAACAAGAAACTGTACTATCACTTGTACCATGTTCTCCAAGACTGCTAAAGGTTCCTGGTGGTTTATCTGTTGAAAATCCTTGAACGCTGGCTTTAAATTTGAATTGTGGAAACCCGCAAGTTTAAACCAATGAAAATTCACCAGGTGAGATATGCTTAAACATTTGTATGCACATGATGTAGATCTTTGTGTTTAGCACAGGGCTAGTAGGTCTTGAGGTTTTTGTTGTCCAGTTGATGCCATGTTATGTTTAGCAGATTAAATAGGGGCAAGGAGTCGACAAAGAGCGATAGGATCAAGTGGTTAACGAGTTATTATTCACTCTTTACTATAATTAACTGCAATCTCAAACAGTTCCTGCTGAAAGATCTCGCTAAAAATAAAGTTTGTGCCTGGAAATGCAAAAAATAAAAATGGGCGAGAAAACATCCCAAAGAGGGAATTGCCTAAAATAGCCAATACTCATTTTGAGTCACGTGAGTCTGCACGTGACTAAAAGAGGGTCAAATTTCGCGAAACGATCATATAATACCTAATTCCGCGAAATATCCATTTGTTTTTTTGTTATGGAATCCAATGGTAAATAAAAGATTGATTAGTGAGTGCAAGTCATATAGATACTAATATTATAGCCAACGCATTCACAATGTCCGGTAAGTCAGAGTGCTCTTTTGATACATTAATGATAGATGGGTAGCTGATTGAACATCCAGACTTTCTTGCCCTAAAGGGTACTGATTCCTATGGATTGAAGAATTTTGGATATGTCAACTGATCATCTATTGTCCACTGCCATAAATTTGGGACACGAACTAATTACTAACCACTATAACAGTCGATTTCAACACCTTAGCTCGTACGTCAATTATGTCTTTACATGAAAAAAGCATCAATATTAACCAGATTTAGAACAATTCACCGAATTTTACTACAACCAATTTGATTCTGACAGAACTCAATTAGGTAACTTATACGTATGTACATTGCAAAATTGAATTCAAAACCTGCTTTCTAACACAATATAGAGAGACCAATCCATGTTGACTTTTGAAACTTCCCAAGTCCAAGGTGCCAAAGCTATTGTTGAAAAATTAACTGCTTTACCATTCCAAAAAGTTGGTCACAGAATTACCACTTTAGATGCTCAACCTGCTTCTCCAAATGGTGATGTCTTGGTCTTAGTTACTGGTGATTTATTGATTGATGAAGAACAAAATCCTCAACGTTATTCCCAAGTCTTCCATTTGATCCCAGAAGGTTCTTCTTACTTTGTCTACAACGATATCTTTAGATTAAACTACGGTGCTTGAGTAAATCTCCTTTTTTTGATAGAAGCCCATTAATGCAAATTGTCAACTAGATAAAATTGTAGATATTTTGATATTTTGTTCTTTATTCTTCTGTTTCCGAGTTGCGAAATTCTTTAAAAATCCGTCTACTGAAATTGTAAACTTGACAGATCAGAAGGAAACTGATTTCAGCTCCGTATACAAAACATCAACGAAATCCAACTAATCGACTCAATCCACAACATGAGCAGTCTAGGTGACATTATAGCAAACAAACAGGAGGATTCAGAATCAGAAAATGATTCTTTTGGAGAAGACTCAGCTTTTGAATCTGAAACAGCGCCAACCATCCCTCAAAGACCAAGTCATAACTTAGCATCAACAACATCTTCCACCAGTTCAATTCCAACCATTCCAAAGAGACCCGTTAAGAGCTCTACCGCTTCAACAGACTCTATCCCAATCATACCAAAACGTCCTAATCCCAAAGCTCAAGAAACACCAAGAGAGGACGTTGCGAGATCACAAAGTCCAGTTATACCACCACGTCCAACAAAATCTACAAGCGCTGAACCAAAAGAGGAAGATCAAGAGGGAACTGGATCTACTAGTGACGCAGTAAGTGAAACTATCAAATCCACTATTGAAAAGATCCCAGTAGTCGGCAACTTGGTTAGTGATGATACAAAGGAACAAACGGAAGAAGAAGAAGAAATCAAAGACAAAGAACCTGTTATTCCAAAAAGACCACAGAAGAAACATGAAGATGAATTTGCTGAGTCTTCACAAATTCCGGAGCGTCCTGTCAAGTCTCATGAACCTACAGAGAAATTAGAAACTGATACAGTTACCACTCCAGAAATCCCATCACGTCCTTCCAAAAAATCGCATACTAGCATAGTTAAAGACACTGAAGAATCTGGGGTTGAAACCAGTGAATCAGAAGTCCCAGTTATTCCAAAGCTTCCAGTGAAATCTCTTGATGAAACGAAATCTAAAGAATTTGAAACACCTGAAGCAGATATAGTTTCTGAAAAGGATCCTGCTGATATCCCAATTAACAGTGATGCTGAGATTAAAGATGTGAAAATAAAAGAGATCCCTTCAAATATTGCTGTATGTCCACCAAATCCTAATGATCTGGAAACAGAGAATGTGAAGTCAAATGTTGAAACAGAACAAGATGCATTTGATACTAAACCTATTGATTCCATTCGATTAGATACCTCAATAGCCACTGAAAGTGAAGCGTTGGATTTTTCACAAGAACCAAGATCGAGTGTTTCTTCAGCATCTAAAGATATATTAAGTGAAGCCGCTGCAATTGATATGATTGAAGAGTCTACTAGTGATTTAAGCAAATTGATTTCTCCAAATAACTCATCAAGTGGTGCATCATCTCCAAGACCTATTGTTCCTAAACGTCCTTCAAGACCAACTAAGCTGAGAAGTGAAATTAGTGAAGTTGAAGATTCGAGAAAGGATTCAATTGATGAAGGTAAAGTCATTAGTGAAAAGGCTAACGATGTACCAAGTATACCATTACGTCCAACAAAGGCAAGTGAAGCCGATGATCGAGCTGAAGAGAATACCGAGTCGAAAACGACTACTAAGCCATACAACGATGACATTGTTGATCTGTATGCTGCTTCATCTCCAGAAAAACCATTAAGCAAGCCATCTACAACAGGTAAGGCACCACCACCGGTACCAAAGAAACCATCGAGTAAAATTGCAGCCTTCCAAGAGATGCTAAGAAAAAATCAAGAATTGGAGAAAGCTCAACAAGCTCAACAACCAAGGCAAAGATCACCTCCAAAGCATCATGTCAATCTTGAAAGATCAGATTCACAGGAATCTTCAGGTTCTGATAGAAATAAATTCAAGCAAAATTTAAATGGATTATTTGCTTTACCAGGTATGGCTAGACCAGGTGCCTCTGTACCAGAGCAACTAAAACACGAGGAAGAACAAGATCGAGAACAGGAAGAAGAAGAAGAGGCAAAAGAAGTCAAATCGGATGCAAGAAGATCAAGAGCTAGAGGACCAAGAGGTAAAAGAACTGCTAAAGTGGAAAAAGTTGAAGTACCTGATCATAGAGTCATTAAAGTTGTCGATATATGGTCCAGTGGATTGAAATCAGAAGGATTTGTTTATGATAATGCAGAGGAAGCTACAGGGGTCAAGGAGGAGGAGAATGAGGTTGAAGAATCATCTCAGAAACTATCCGAAGAAAACTTTGAAGACCCATCAGTTGAGAAAGATATAATTACAGATAAAATTACATCTCCAATTGAAAATGAAGAGACTTCTTCAAGAAAATCTCTTTCAGAGATAATAAATAGTGAAGCAATGGATGCATCAACACATTTAGCAATTTCCACAGATGCTAATAAAGAGGATAAAGGTTATGAATCAGATATAAATGAACTTGAAACAGAACCGGAACCAATAGATGATGGTTCGATTAAATCATTAAAATCTAAACCTGAATTCCAGGCAAATGCATCTGTACATTCTGTTAAATCTGAAGACATTGGATCTTTAGCGGAGACTGTGGATGATGAATTAGATGATGACGTTGTGGAGATAACAGATGATGAACCAAGATCAAAATCAAATGAAGAATTTGAATTTGTTGATGCACATGAATAACTTTGTATAATAAATGACATTTCAAAGCAATTTATATTGTAATTTGTGTCTATGGTCTATGTAGTTAGTTGATTTGTTTATTTACATTTGGAGATTTAGCGTGTCTGTTCCACATACATAAAGATGCGCGGTGAAGATGATGTAGACATAACAGCAAAAAGTTGAGATCAAATTAAAAATCAGCCGTTGATGACACCAAAACTGAACAAAGTTCTCCAATACTCGATACTCAACCCATCATTTTGTATGTGTTAATGTGTATTAATGTTGTATATATGATCATCAAACCCTTGAACCCTTGAACCCTCGCGTATCATTATCGAGTACATCTTTTCATCTTGTCAGCCAAGATGATGAACTAAGCATAGCCTTGATAAGCTAGGCAGCTCAAGCCTCAAATTCCAGCCTAGACGGCACTTAAGCTTGCCTCTAGGCAGAAATTGTAGAGGGCCCTGCCTAACGATGAACTCATGTATAGTTTCTAAAGATTACCGAGATTTTATTGGTCTAGAATTGGTCCTTGCTGCTTTGGCTTGCAGATTGGTTACTCGGGAACTGATTTGATCTTGAGGAAAGCTATGATTTTAGAAGGGGATTATGAGAAAGTATTAGTCTAATAT
Source organism: Hansenula lynferdii (assembly GCA_030582155.1). Classification (NCBI taxonomy): domain Eukaryota; kingdom Fungi; phylum Ascomycota; class Saccharomycetes; order Phaffomycetales; family Wickerhamomycetaceae; genus Hansenula; species Hansenula lynferdii. The sequence continues at coordinate 331,031 of JAKTWT010000002.1, forward strand.
CACGTCTATATTAACCATTTTATAGAGTATACACTTAATCCTTTAAAACTCCCCAGAAATCACCTGACTCGAGTTGTTTATTTACGTTTTAAAGGCGTGCCCGTTTGTTATGACAGTACTGAAATTTCCGGATCATGAGCAAAACAAAAGGAAAGAGATCACCGGGAAAGTTTAGATATGAAACACTTTTGGTCCAAGGATATAAACAAAGGCTAATATCTTCCAAGAGTGCTTCTTTACCAAGAAATCAGTCTCAAAGCTAAGAGTTTCCTATAGGTTATAGCCTTCACTTGTTGTTGAGAGTTTTCCATTCGCTTGTTATTTATTACTCTCAGATTTCTCATTTTCATAAATAAACCACTTTATCTAAAGATAAAAGCCAATCAGAAGTTAACCTATACATTCGTTTAACCAAAGTGCACAAGTCCTATACATCATGAAGTTCTCCACGATCGCTGCTTTATCATCATTAACTTCACTTGCTTCCGCTATTGCGCCAATCAACGTTACAGGTAATGCCTTTTGGAATACAGAAACTGGTGATCGTTTTTATATAAGAGGTGTTGATTATCAACCTGGTGGTTCATCAAATTTAACTGATCCCTTAGGTGATGAATCTATTTGTAAAAGAGATATTCCATATTTCCAAGAATTAGGTATTAATACCATTAGAGTTTATTCTATTGATAATTCTTTAAGTCATGATGCCTGTATGGAGGCACTTGAAGATGCTGGAATTTATTTAATTTTAGATGTCAACACACCAGAAGCTTCAATTACAAGAACAAATTCCAAATGTTCATATAATGTCAAATATTTACAAAATGTTTTCGCTACAATTGATGAATTTGCTCAATATGATAACGTTTTAGGATTTTTCGCTGGTAATGAAGTTATTAATGCTAAAGATAACACTGAATCAGCTACTTATGTTAAAGCTGTTGTTAGAGATATGAAAAAATATTTAAAAGCTAGAAAATTTAGAGCCATTCCTGTAGGGTATTCTGCTGCTGATGTTGAATCAAATCGTTTACTTTGTGCTGAATATTTCAACTGTGGTGATGATGAAGATTCAAGAATTGATATGTTTGGTGTTAATGATTATTCATGGTGTGGTGATTCTTCTTATCAACAATCAGGTTATAAAGAAAAAGTTACATTATATTCTGGATATTCTGTCCCAATTTTCCTTTCAGAATTTGGTTGTAACGAAGTTTCAGGTTCAAGACCATTTACTGAAATCAAATCTATTTATTCTACTCAAATGTCTGGTGTTTTCTCTGGTGGGTTGGTTTATGAATATTCTCAAGAGGCAAATAACTATGGTTTGGTTGAAATAAATGGTGATTCTGTATCTAAATTGGATGATTTTGAAAATTTGTCTCAACAATATAACGATACAGAAAATCCAGAAGGTAATGGTGGATTTAATTCTAAATCTTCAAATTATTCAGAATGTCCATCTTTTGAAAAGGGTATTTGGGAGGCAAATAATACATTACCAGATATGCCAAGTTCAGCATCTGTGTTTTTTTCAAGTGGTGCAGGTGTTCCATTAGGTACTGATGCAGGTAATACTCAACAATCATGTGATGATGATGATGATTTTGAATTTAGTTCTGATTCTACCACAAGATCTGCCACTACTGGTGGTTCTCAAAGTTCAGGTTCCTCTGGTTCTGGTTCATCAGGTTCTGGATCATCTGATTCTACAGGTTCAAACTCATCAGGTTCAAGTTCTTCAAAAGGTTCAGGTGCTAATTTAGCAATCCCATCAATTTTCAACGTTTTATTCATGGTTTTGGAAAATTTTGGTGTTGTTTTCTTATCAACATTCATCTTGGCTTCAATTATTGCCATTCTGGCTTAAACTTCATTTGTCAACTTTTTTAATTCGTTACTACAATCATAACTTTTATAACCCATTTATTTTCCATATGTAATATAACCGTTTTTTTTTCCCCAAATAATTGAACCTTAATTGTACAATTTTCTATCTAATTCTCTTAATACATTAGCAACACTTTGAACTTCTACTTGCATACCTCTTGTTGTTAATTTCCCCACTAATGTACTAAAATCCACTGAATTAAATTCTTTATGACGACTTAATGTCTTATAAGCATCAGCACAAGGTATAAATATACCCTTTTGAGTATCTGTTATTAATGAACCACCAGGTGTGGCAACTGTAGATGATTGATGACTTTGATGACCATTCATAGAACCAAAACTTAATCCATTTTGATTATTGGATATAGTTTGAATAGCCAAAGGTTTAGCAATTGAATTTAATTCTTCCTCTTGAGTGGTAACAGTTAAAGGTGATGAAACTTTTGAAGATTTATTTGATAAAGGTGGACTAACTGGTGATTTTTTCTGTAAATCAGTCTTGGCCTTTTGAATATTATTTGGAATTGGTTCTTTAGTTCCTTCTTCGATTTCTGCCTTTGGTTCTCCTTCGTCTTCTTCTTCAGCTTTACTAGCAATAGTGGTACAAAACAATGTAGACATTGGATCTAATTGACATTGATTACATGTACCTGGATTACCAGTACATCCTCCACCGGATGTTTTGTCTTTTTGTTCTTGACCATTGGCAGAAGAAGTAACATCACCTAACTGTTTTTTTGAATCTTCTAAAGAATCTGATGCTTTTGGTGTAGATATACTTGATCTATGAATTTCACTAATCTCCACTGTTGGTCCAGGGTGTAATACGGGTAGTTTATTTGTTGTTTGAGTTTGTAATGTTTGTTTAGTTGTGTCATGAATATTAGTAGTTGATATAGATCCATTACGAATTGGTGGTAATGTTGAATCTTTTCTTTGATGTTGATGATTATTTTGTAATTCAGCAATAGCAGATGCAGCTTCTCTGGCAGCTTCACGACAAACACATGGTGAATCATCTGAACAGAATCCACATTCTTCCATTGGTGATTCGAAATCATCATTTGTTATACCATCAAATACATTGGTGAATGATTTAGCTTCATCTGAAATGTTGGTTTCCTTCTTAATTTTTTTAAATTTTGGCATTGGTTTCTTACCAGTATTGTTTGATTTTGTGACGGTTTTGGAAAATTTAGCAGTGTAGTCAATCTCTATTGGTTCTTCTTGTTTTCTTTTCAATGAAACTGGAGCCATTGGTTTGAAATTATCAATCGATGTGGTTTGTTGTTGTGGTTGTTGATTTCTTGGAGGTCTAATACCAACAGATTCACAAATACAATCATCCTTGATGCAAACACCACAATCATAATTATCCAGTTGGTTGTTGTTAGATGAAATTGATGTTTTAGAAGTTGATGGTGTATGACTTGAAGCTGGGGTATTTGGTGATTTGGAACTGAATGCAGGAGAAACGCCTTGTGGTCTTTGGTATTGAACTTGTTGTGATTGGGATTGATGTGGGTGTGGATGTGGATGAGGATGTGAATGAGGATGTTGGTGATGATGCTGATGTTGTTGTTGTGGTCTGAAATCGGAGGTTGAAAGTGGAGTGGTTGAATTTGAAGGTTTGAAATAGTTCAAAGGAGATGGTGCATTCACCGTGCCATTAACATAAACAGCAGGTGACGAGTGGTTTGATGAACCATTATTTATAGGTTGTTGTTGTCCCATGGAATTTTTGAAACTAGAAAATTCATTCTTGATCTCGTTCAAACTTTTTGTCAAGTATTTATTCTCCATTTGCAACTTATCAATGATATTTCTCATGTTTAGCTCACGCACATCTCTTTCCTTTTCCACTTCACTTAGTTTCTCCTCTAGTTCTGCGACTCTTGTAGCTCTTCTCTCTCTGAAAGCCCGCTGAGCAGCTCTATTTTGAGCTTTCCTCTTTGTAGCTGGGGTATCAGCACTTGGTTTTCTACCAGGTTTTGGTCTTGGAGGCAACACCCATTCTCTCGACGTGACGATCTTAGCAATAGGCTGTCCTGAAGGTCTGGGAGTGATTGCAGGAGTGGAAGCACTCATGCTCATTGATGGAGAAGGTGCAATGCTAGAAGCTGGAGAATTAGCAGCACTACTCATCTTGTGAATTGTGAAATGTATTTAAACTGGCCTTTCCACCTTTTACTGCTTCTTTCTTGCACGCTATTCTGCTCTGTTGGTTCGACTGTTGTGTCACTGATGTTCCAGTTGAACTTTATGATTATTTTTTTCTGGCTAATAGAAAAAAGGGTGTTATTTCTCGTATCAACAAGCTGTGAATCTTCTGTAAGTGTAACAATTAAGCACGTCTTTGACTGTTGTTGATAGCGGGCACAGCTCTGAAGATATCGATAACCTTGATTGCCACTAGATAGCTGCTTTGGGCTTTAGTGTTGTTTAAATAAGTTCCAGTGTAAAAAGGAAAGCACAAGGCTCATTCGATATACATCCACTAGATTTCATGTATACAAATCAGCAAAATTATCAATTCGATCAGCGCCTTCCGCGAAAATGCAGGGGTCACCCTGTCAATTGCATTTTCTAAACCTGCATAAAGGAAGGTCAAAGAGTGGCTAGAATTGTGTAAGAATTGATGGAGATATTATTAGGTACCTTATATATGACACCCATTTTGCAGCTAGTTCTTACCACCTTTAATGGCCTTAAAATATGCTCTCCCCCACCATCCGATCGAATTTGATACTCCGGAATTGTGAGTGGTTGCAAAATTGGCTGATTATGTAATGCCTCGGAACTGAAGCAGTTAGTCACGTGAAAATCATTTCACCCTCGGATATCAGATCATCACATAAATTTTATAACTACTCATCACATTTATGGTTAACAAGTCTTGTGTTTGCTAGAGAAGTGGGAGAGGTGGAATTGCATGTCCAGCTGAAATCACACTATGCTCCATCTACACTTTAGAAGAATACGGCCATCAGCGCTGAGAATCATTGTACTCCAAAGATCATTAAGCTCATCGAGATACCAATATCAAGAAAATGCAGTACAAGATCGATCTTTACAGGAAAAGTTGGATAAGACTTTTGATGATATAAACTTGAAAGCTAGTAACATCCGGAGTCGTCGTGAAAGGACTGGTGATAACGAGAGAAGAGACAAATTTAAAAATAGATACAAGTTTCATGATGCAAATGGTGAAATAGATACTAATGCCATATTAAAGATCAAAGAACTTTCAAAAAGAAATACCCAGGGAGTAAAACCTGATCAACACTTTAAATCTAAATCTACTGACACTTCTACTAATGGTCCCTATGAGTATCCATGGCTTGCTCGTCATGAAATTGTTAGAGATGTCGGTCTCACATATCCTTTAAAATCTCCACCAGATCATATATATAATGCAGATGTCGTAACATCATCAATTTTTGCCAAAACATACAATACGGAAAGTTCATATGAACCTATTCATGTTGATCAAAAAAATGAGGTCCCACCTTTAGAACATAGTTTAAGTCGTGTATTATTTACACCTGGACCTCAATTATTACAAGATCCAAGAACAAAAGTTTTCAATTTTGATCCATATTTACAAAAAATCATACCAGTTAAGGATTTTAATTTTAAATTAATACCACAATATATCACATCATCAAAAGATGAAAACATGCTTAAAATAACTGAAAAATTGGGGAAAAAATATTATAGTTCTACATCATCAATGACTGGATTATTATCACAATTACATTTTTTCCTTTCAAATTTTAAACCTTCATTTTTAGGTGATTTTAGTAAAAATACTAAATTTGCATTTGGTCAATTCACAAAAAGTGCCAAATTACCAGGTTCAGTAATTGTTAAATATAATAAGGGGAAATATTCCATTGATGCAGATAAATCCTCGGATAGAGAAATTGTATTATCACAATTAGGTCATGTTTTGGAAAAATTATTAACTTCTAAACGTGAAATTTTCGATCAACATTTATTAGAAAATTCTAAAAAAACAAAGATTACACCACCTGATAAAGAAGAAAATACATATCATTATGCACAGATTGAAGATTTTGTCCTTAGATCACAATTAGATTGTAAAGATGATAGATTACCAGGAACGGGGACTTTTGATTTGAAAACTAGAGCTGTTTGTGCTGTAAGACATGATATGATTAAAAATGAACGAGAAAAATTAACAGGTTATGAAATTAATAAATTAGTTGGAGAATATGAATCATTTGAAAAAGAACTTTATGAATTATCTAAATCAACAATGTTAAAATATTCATTACAAGCACGTATTGGTAATATGGATGGTATCTTTGTAGCATATCATAATATTTCAAGAATGTTTGGATTTGAATATTTACCATTAAGTAAAATAGATAAAATTTTACATGGGTTTGGTATTAAAAATAAAAAATTTTCCACAGAGGAAATTATAACAAATGTTGAAGATGAAGATGCTTTAATTTCAAAATTTGCCAATGATGAATTTACAATTTCTATGAAAATATTGAATGATTTATTAGAGAAAATCACAACGGAATATTTACCATTACAATCTTTTAGAATGGTATTAGATACACGTCCTGTGGGACCATATGAATCTTCAATGGAAGTATATGTTTCACCTATAACGGATTCACAGGTTGAAGAAATACAAAGTTCTGGTTTAAAATCAAATGAAATAATATTTTCTGAAGATGGTAAAGAAGATTTAAGTAAACATCTTGAACATTTAAATGATTTAAATTTGAAAACTACAAATGGTGCTATTGGATTTAATTTAAAAGTGAGACATAGTTTCAATCAAGAACCAAGTGATTTAAGACATCCAAAACCTAAATCATTAAATGATATATGGGATTGTGATATTAAAATGATAAAGATAAATGATGTAAAAGCTCGTGAATCAATGATGAAATCTTTGGATAAAAGAATTGATATGTTAAGAGATGATCGTCATAATCAAAATGATGATGAAGTTGATGCATATATAAAGATTTTAAGAGCATTTGGTGAAAAGGGTGCAAGAGATCGTTTCAAGAGTGATTCTGAAATGACTGAAGTTATATGGAATAGAGATTAGCTGATATAGACTTGTATATAGACTACGAATAGAATAATTACTGCTGATGATAATATGCTTGCGTATGCTTGCGTATGCTCTATACTCTTAATTCGTATAATTCCACATGTTGAGGTTCTTTAACATGATAATATTTATAATAAATGTATTGGAATGCAATGTAAAAATCCAATGACATTTGAAATAATGCAAAGAAAAGAAAAATTCCACTAATATTTTTAGCTCCAAATATTAAATAACCAATTTTGGTAAAATCACCACCTAACCAACTTAATAATAATAAAAGTTTAAAACCATTAATTGATTGTAATTTTCTTAATAAAAGAATTTGTGGTAATGGTAATAATGATTCCACAAATAATCCAATTGTACCTAAAAATTCACCAAATTTTAAATAATCATTGAAAATAAAAGTTAAGATACTCATTGTTAATGTAAATCTAAATAAAAATTTCCAATACATTATTGAATCATTCCATTGCCAAAATCCACCAATTCTTTTATATTTAGCATCGAAAAATTTAATAAATCTAGCCAATATGGCAATTATTAGATTTTTTATCAAAAAGGTAAATTCATTAATTCCAAAAGTGGAACTCCTCGATTCTTTCCAAATTTTAACTTCATTTGTAAAATCATTTGATAAATCACCTTCATTATCATTCAACATATCAAAATCATAATCTCTTGGTCTAAAATTTAATGAAATTTTTAATAATAAACATTGTATGAAAATCATCACTATACTTTGTCTTAATAGGGCAATTTCATAAGGGATTATAAAATAGTAACATATTCTTAACGTTGCAGCTATAAGCATAGTTGCACAAATATCTATTGAAAACCCCATTGAAGTTTTTTTCCTCTGAATTGATAAAATGGTAGTACCATATGAGAATAAAGGTGTGAATGATATTATATTTGATGCGATGAGTTCCATGGTTAGCCATTCTGGCAAGTAGAACTGATTGATGATCTGCGGGACCTTGATGTTGTCCATGGCGTCATTAATCTATATTCTATGGTCTTGATGTAATAACAATATATAAGTTATAAGTATATGTTTACGTTTAAATTTAAATTAATGCCCGGTGAAAAAAGTCGCGATGTTTTCTTTTTGCAGGCTATGAAATTTCTACGCGTTTTGACTACAATTTTAATCTATTTTATTATATTTCTGTATTGTATTTAATCCACAACTTTGGCCTTTTCAATGTCGTTTTTATCCAAAGTTTTCAAATCTTGGAATTCAATCTCTTCACGAGATGAACTTGGAGCTGAACTAATAGGTGTTGATGCAGGTTTTGATTGACTTGATGCATAACTATACAAACCTGCACCGAAAAACACTAAAAATGCACCAAATGAACCAGTTTTACTTAATCTATTATTAAACAACCACATACTTAATAATAAACTTGTGAATTTTCTTAATAATAGCACAACAGAGACTGTTAATGCAGTGGTATTTCCTGCAAGCATATTTGCCCCACGAACACAAAAAAATTGTGTAGTGACATTTAATCCCAAATAGACAACTTGTTTAGGGAATTCCCATCCAAAAATGTTAAAATATTCAGGATATTCATAAAGTGCTTTAAATTCTGAAATGATCTTTGGTAAGATAAACATGAATATAGGTAATCCGAAAAGATGAGAATAAAAAACATTTTCTTGCCAATGTTTACCATAACGTTTATAAGTCTCTTCATTGTATAAACCTAATAATGCCATTAATATCGATGCAAATAACAAAAATCCAATACCTATAAAGAATAAAACATCATTGGAAATAGTGGATAAAAATCCACCATCAATAGGTTCTTCAATTTCATCTCTTTTAGCTAAAAATTCAGTATCTTTATACAATGTAGTTATTATAGCACCAACGGTTAATAATACAGCACTGGAAACTTGAACTTTATTATAAGTCTTCTTTGCAATCAACCAACCAATAATCATAACCACTGCAGTACCTGATGATCTAAAAATAATATGAATTGGTATTGAAATATTAAAAATAAAGACTGAATTATTTAAAACACTAATTAAAAAAAATAATATAATTGTAATTGACCATCTTTTCAAAGGAACTTGATTTGGTTTAATATAAAAAGGTGGTCTTTCTTTATCGAAAAAATGCACGTATCCTTCTAATGCAATAAAGAAAAATTGTGCAAATGTAACAATATTACCAGAATCTGGATTATTTGTTATAATTTTCTCCATTGTGAACACATTTGAACAACATCCTCCAAAAATCAGACCAATAATCATAAGCCAGTCCTTTAGAGCGACTTGTGTTATCGCAGAGAGTTTAGCCTGGAGTGACATGATTTTTAAGCTTATCTTCACTTTTGACCTATTTCTCTATTGTTTCTATATTGTTTCTCTATTGAATAAAGTGTTCTTTAAATTTAATCGCGATTTTTTTAAAGTAAATTTCACCAGCAAATTTTTAAAGATCACCGCGATTTTCATAGACATTTGATAGACAATAGAAATGAATCTAGAGAATCAGGTGTTGCTACTAATTGGTGATTGTATTGATATTGTATTGTATTGATATTGATATTGTTATAGACCCTTGTCACTCGTATTGCCAAGGCAATACTCGTCAATCCTTTTTTTCAAACAGAGGTAATCCAACTTCAACTCTCTTTTTACGTCTCCAAATAATCATCACAATCAACCCTAATACACTTAAATAACCCCATATTCCAAATTGATGAATATAATCCATCCATTTTAATACACCACCATATGGAGATTTAGTTAATTTCCAATTTGGTTTAGAACCTTTATGTAAATTTATTGATGATAATGAAGTAACAAGATCTTTTAATTGTGAATTATAATGATATTTTTTATCAACAATTATAACTTCATCTGCTGAATAACTTAATCCTAAATTTTCTAAAATTTCTGATTTTTTATTTAAATCAACATATGCATAAGTTGTGGGTTTAACTAAATCTTTACCAATTTCTTTACGTAATTCTTTAACCATTTTAGTATATTCTTCTTTTTCTTTAAAATCTTGAGCTTTAGTATATTTGGAATTTCTTTTATTAACTAAACTTTTATATTCATAACTTGATTTTGTTTCTTCATATTTATGAATTTCAATTAAATATTGTTCTAATTGACCTGGTGCCGTTATGGGGAAAATTACCAATTGTTGAGAATCTTCAATTGTTTGTAAAGTTTTAAAAGTTAATTCTGTAATTATTGGATTTTTATTTTCTTTTATAAAATTTTTCAATTTCCATTGATCTCTTGAATTCATTGGACCAAAACTTTGAAAAATTTTTGAATGTAATGAATTTTCTTTTAAATTTATTAATGTTGGTAATGAAGTTATAGTGTTTAAATGATATTTATCTTTATTAAATTCCACATCAGATTTATCTAATTTATCATCATATAATAATTTAATTAAATTTTTTTCTTGATATTCCATAATTTTCATTATATTAACTGAATCATTTGAAAGGAAAAATTTTGTACTTGGAGATGATTCAATTAATTCTTGATACAAGTATGGAATTACTTGTAAATCCTCCTTTGTTATCAATGTAGGGTCATAGATATATATGAAAAGATTTTCCAATGGGTATGAAGGTATTGATTCCATAGGTTTTAGCTTTGTAGAGATTCTTGACTTGTCTAATAACGAAATTGAATCTATACGTTCCCATGATGTAATTTGCTTTGTTCTTTTAATCCAATTTATTATAGGTTTAGTCTCTGGGGAATTTTTATAAGTGATTGTTTTATCCGTATCAATATTTGGTATGAAATATTTTATAATTGGTTTAAAATCTGATGCAATACCCATTTCTTTACAAATTTTTGGATTATTATTACAATTAAAATGACCAAATTTATAATCTGATTGATTAAATTGATTTGATACAATGGAAAAAATTCTTTGAAATTGTAATGAATCTTCAAAATATCTTGAATGCTTGAATACATCATATTTTAAATCATCTAAATTTTGTAAATCTGAACTAGACCAAAATGAAATTATATATGGAATTTCATTTTTAGAAGCCAATATATTAATCATTTCCTCAGTTTGAATCAATTTACTCTTGGATTCAATAACAACATTATCACCAGATTCTATGAGTTCCAAATGAGCATCTTTCATAAATTCAATCAATTCAAATTTAGCTCTATGAGCTTTTGTTGGATAATCTTTAATAAATCCATTTTGTCCATATAATTTTATAGCAGGGTATGCCACGATTTTTTCATCATTACATAAATCACCATTCTCCACACAATTTACCTGGTGCATCTGAATGGAAAGATCTTTACCTAATGATTGGAAATCATTAAAAGTTTCCTCCCAAATTGGGGCAAATGCCTTACAATGATGACAATATGGACTATAGAATTCAATCAAAGATAATTTGGTGCTTGCTAGTGCCTCTTTGAAGTTCTTTGTTGTTAGTGATTGGGGCAGCGAGGACTGTGCCTCTTCACCAAGCACTAAACCCAGCAAAAGCGGTATAACCCAAAGCATCTTGACTTGTTGATGAACAGTTGTTGTTGTTGTTGTTGATAATAGATGACAGCTTGTTTTGTTTATGAGATTATGTGCTTATGTAATCCTTATGTAATCCTTTTTCTCCACCAAAAGCACCATTACTAAGCACACTAACCCTACAGACGCACCCTTTTTCGTAAATTTAACAATAGACATTCATCAAACTTTGACCTTAACTTACAAAAGGTTGCAAAAGCTGGTGATTGTTATTTAATACATCTGTTATAAATTACACTGCTGGTGATATAACGGATCATATCAACTATAATCAAACAACCATTAAACAGCTATCACCACGTTTCGCTTAGGCATCAGTTCGGGGTAGCAACAATAAAGGATCATCTGTTGCATTAAATTCAGGATACCATAGCTTCAATATCACTAGCTCAAGAATGTCCACCAAAATAAACCCTACCTATGTGGGCTACATCGGCTCCACCAAGGATGCCCTGCTGATCATCCAGGCCTGTCTCAACAACCAATTGCTCACGGTGCCACGAAGACCCCACGACAGAGAACGTTCATCGTTGATTGCGAGTGGGAACGTTTTTGTATTTATCGAGGAAAGATCAGGAATCAAGAGATGGACAGATGGTGTTGCTTGGTCACCATCTCGTATACTGGGGAGATTTCTTGTATATAGAGAACTGGATCGTCAGGCTTTGAATAACAAGGAGAAATCCAAGTTGGAACAGAAGAAGAAATTGATCTCCAAGAAAAGTGGTAGTATGGAATTGGATCAATCACCTGTTCAAGATAATCCAAGTGCTGGCAATGCGATACCAAACCGTTCTTTAGTAGGGTCTTTGGTTACTTCGTATGCTTTTAAAGAGTATGGATTGATTAAAAAAACATTGAGTTTATCAATCCATAGATTGGATTTAAATTCTCACATGACTGTCCAGGAGACAATTCATTTAGTCTCTTATTACAGTGCAGAAGACGTTTTAAGTGGGAAATTAATACGTCCTGTGGATTCATCAAATTTAAACAAGATTCAATTATCAAATGAATTATGGAATTCAGTTAAAGAAAGTTCACTTGGTGGGAAAATTCCAATTGAAGATGAAGCTTTTTATTATATGGATCAATCAAATCCAAATGCTATTGCACTTGGATTTAATCCAGCTATTCATTTACAACCACAATATCAAAACAAGCAATCAGGTTCTACAACAACAACTACTACAGCTCCTGGTACAATTCCACCTCCAACTACAAATAACGGTACAGGTTCATTTTCATTACCACCACCACAATCCACTGTTAATGATTTACAAAATATTCCAATGTTTTATCAATATCCACGTTATTCACCTTCAATTCAACAATTCCCCCCACAACAACAACAACCAGGTATACCAAATCATACAGGAGGAGCACCACCACCACCACCAACGATAAATCGTCGTCATACTACATCAACAAATATCTCTAATTCTCCAACATCATCACCAACAAATCAATCAATATTCCCTCAAATTAATCAAAGAGATATATCACCAGTTATGAAATCTGAAGTTAATTATAATACTATACCAACAAATTTTAACAATCCAAATTCTCAATTTAATTATCCAAGAGATAATCCTCAACAATCTGGTTTTCAACCACCTCAACAAAACCCTTCATTTCCAGGTTTTAATAATGGTGCACCTCCTCCACCTTTACCAAATGTTCAAGCTCCAAATAATGGACAAAATAAATGGTTTGGTTATGATGAGAATGGATATGTTGGGTATCAATTTAATAATTCAAATATTGAACGATAATATCGATAATATATCGAGCGTTAGCGCGAGATTTTGACATGATCAATTACCCTTGCCTATACAATCCCCTATTTATAGCTACTGTTCCATTCAGTTCTTTTATTGGATTTAATCCATTTCTTTGTTTTATTAGTTTTATAATTTTCTGTTGTATTTAGTTCTATTTAATTCTTGATGTTGATGTTTGTAGAATGGATCAATGGATCGGTCTTAAGCATAGCAAAAGATGATTATACATTTAAAGTGATTGAATCAATGTAACACACCATCTGATTTGTTGATGTTTGTGAAATTGTTGATGCTGAGATCAAATTAAGATTAAAATTTAACTCAAGATTTATGGATTGACCCCCAGATTAACTTTGTTATAAAGTTCTTCGCTTACACTTTCACTGGTTAATAGCCCATGACTGGCCAATGAGTGTTGATGGAATAGAACTAGAGTTCAGCCTTGCCAAAAGTGGTATTGTGTAATTGTTTATTGGAGATCTAGTTTGATAATATAACAAATAATACATCTAGTCAACTAAATTCTAATATCTTCACCATTCATCGTCTATAGTTGTAATACTATATATAACCGGAGTTTAATAGAACCCCAATTGAGGTCAGCCGAGTGAAGAACTCTGCAAATCTCAGTCTAAAAAATTGCATAACAAATAACAAAACTAGATATTCAAATATCAACAATATCACCAACCTCTTCCTTTATACCCAAAATCCATAGTTATTCCCTCTCAGCCCTGCCAGCAATTTTTCAAATCTGGAGAACCTGACTGAGGAAAAAAAAAGTTATCGAGAAATCAACACCACACTAAACATCAACAGTACTAAATTCTCCCCAACGTACCACAACAACAATGTCTGAATCCACCATAAACAACTCTGGAACCAGCCACATGAAGATTAACGACGAGGAGATCCTAACAACAGACACTTTCAAGAACAAACAACGAGAATCTATAAAGCAATTGAATCATCAACAATCACCTGGAAGGTTCTCTCAAACTCAAATAATTGCACTAAGTGGTGCTCTTTCTGGATTTGTCGCTGGTGTATCGGTATGTCCTCTCGATGTGGCTAAAACAAGACTACAGGCTCAAGGTCTGTCCAATACAAGGAAATATCATGGGTTATCGGGGACATTAAATACTATAATGAAAGAAGAAGGTATTAAGGGACTTTATAGAGGTATTACACCTATAGTATTGGGATATTTCCCAACATGGATGATTTATTTTACTATATATGAAAAAGCTAAGAATATTTATCCAAAAATTTTCCATTATAAACATTCAAATTATTCAGAATTTTTAATTCATTCATTATCTGCATTTACAGCAGGTGCAGTTTCAACATCTGTTACAAATCCAATTTGGGTTGTTAAAACAAGATTAATGTTACAAACAGGTGATGGTAAGACAAATTTTAATAATTCAATAATATCAAATCCTCAGGGGAATAAGGCAAATTATTATAATAATACATTAGATGCATTTAAAAAAATGTATAAAAATGAAGGTATAAAAGTTTTCTATTCAGGTTTAATACCATCATTATTTGGTTTATTCCATGTTGCTATACATTTCCCAGTTTATGAAAAATTGAAAAAATTCCTACATGTTGATCATTTCCAATCAAATGAATCAAATAATTCTTCATTAATTAGATTAATTTTAGCTTCTTCATTATCAAAAATGTGTGCATCAACTTTAACTTATCCTCATGAAATTCTTAGAACAAGAATGCAAATTAAATCATATACTCAAACATCACCTGCTTTATCATCTTTTAAACCTAAAAATCATACTTTATTAAGTACAATTTTAAATATTTATAAAAAAGAAGGTTGGATTGGATTTTACCAGGGGTTTACAACAAATTTAACAAGAACAGTACCGGCAAGTGCAGTGACACTTGTATCTTTTGAATATATCTCTAAATACTTGAACAAAACATTGAGATAAAACTTGTCCATTATATATTCGTATAGCATAATTTACAAATAGCATATTATTTATATACTTTATGGTGATTAGTAAGGAATCCGTTGATATTATGTAAGCCGATAACGTCATTTTTTCTAGCACGTTTAAGAAAATGGAGTTGAAATTATAAAAGAAGCCATAGTTGCAAATTGCAATAATTTTATTTCTATGAGTTTTAGGAGATTTAGTATAAAGACATTATGAAAGCTTTTTATCACGATAACGATACCAAATTGGATTATAGAGAAGATCATGATTCTGGTAAAGAAGTTACAGAGGAAGAATTATCAAAATTAGGATTATTATATTATAATATCGATACTATAGAACAAGTTAATAAGATATCAAAAGAACGTGATTATAAAAATAGAGATGAAATTTCTATATCACCAACATCTTTCCCACCAGATGTATTAAAGCAAAAATTAGATTCTTTTTACAAGGAACATATTCATGAAGATGAAGAAATTCGTTATGTTATTGATGGTGAGGGATTTTTCGATATTCGTTCCAAAGATGATCAATGGATACGTATAAAAGTATTTGCACATGATTTAATCATATTACCACCGGGGATTTATCATCGTTTTACATTATCTACAAAAAATTATATTAAAGCTATGAGATTGTTTAAAGATGAACCAAAATGGATTCCATTGGCTAGACCAGTGGATGATAATGAATTTAGACAACAATATTTGAAATCTATTCAGGCATGATTTGATATCAAAAGCCCTATTGTGTTTATTCAATTGTTTACTATTTATGTTGATGAATTAATTGTCTTGATGTTTGTAGTTATTCACCGAGGGTTTAACTAATTCCGACTTTATTTTTTTGGAAACGTCAAGTAAATAGAAGACGTAGTTTTAATATTGAAGAGTATTGAAGATCAACAATCCAATCAAGTCAAGA
Source organism: Hansenula lynferdii (assembly GCA_030582155.1). Lineage (NCBI taxonomy): Eukaryota > Fungi > Ascomycota > Saccharomycetes > Phaffomycetales > Wickerhamomycetaceae > Hansenula > Hansenula lynferdii. The sequence goes on from JAKTWT010000002.1 coordinate 347,261, forward strand.
TGTCACAAAAGAAGACGGAGAGTGAGTATAATGGATGCTTCTACTGGACTAATAACTAACTTGTACAGACCTTCAAATCAAATACAACCAATATCAAACTACAATTAATGAAATCAATGCTAAAGTGAATCAATCAAGATCTGATCAAGAAGAACATAAAATTGTTATGGAGACATTGAAAAACACTGATGAAGAGAGAAGATGTTTTAGAATGGTTGGTGGTGTACTAGTGGAGAAAACTGTTGGAGAAACAAGACCTGTCTTGGATGTTAAATTGGCAAATATAACAAAGACAATAGCTACATTAACTCAAGAATTGAGTAAACTAATACAAGAATTTGAAAAATGGAAAAAAGATGAAAATATAAAGATTATAAAGCAATAGTCTACAAAATAAAAAAGGTACCTATTATATATATTGTAGTCTATTTTTCCTTTTTTTCTTCAGAAATTTGTTCACCAGAATAGATAAATAAATTTATAAAGATAAACCAACCAATAAATACAACAACTGCAGATGTGATATAAACCCATGAATTGGTAATATCCCAAGATCTTGGATATTCATCATTGGCTAAATGACGAATAGCCATTGTATGAGATTCATCAATATAACTTAATCCTTGACGTCTATAATTTGTAGTGAATGTGAAAACACCATGATGATCTGGTAATTTGAACACAGTACCATACACCGTAGAGTCTCCATCAGTGGTCAATTGTTTTAATGTTAATCTATGATATGGGTCTAATAATTTGATTTCTAATTGAACATCATCTGCTTTAAATGGAACCCATTTTTGTAAATCACCATCCCATTCAGTAATGGAAATGTTATAACTAATATCATCTTTAATCTTATAAGGTCTTGATTCATAACTTGTACCATCAACATGAGAATGTTCAACTTTTGTAGTCTTTATAACTTTAGTTTCATGGAATGCCCATTTAGTTAAGGAAACAATTAATTTAATTGAATATTCATCCTGATTTGCATCAGTGAAAAATTCATCTGATCCGATCCATATAGCTCTTGCATTGTTTAAACCTTGGAATGCAACATTTAAATAACCTTCTTTCCCAATAGACCAATTATTTTCTAATGTTGAATCATCATTTTTCAAATCTTTGGTATATGAAGTTGATGGGGCTTGAATCAATGGGAAAATTAATCTACCATTACCCAAGATTGCACTAGAACCTTTATAATTAAATGATTCTTGTTTCAATTCTGGGATAATATTACCAGAATCAACCAAATTTTCACCATTTAATTTAATAACATCATGTGTATCTTTTGATAAAGATTCATCATATTTAAAATGATCTAGTAATTGATGATTTCTTGGACTTGGATAGATCCCTAATTGATTTACAAAATTTCTAACAGATTCACTTAATCCAATTGGATTTGTAACAGTGACAACATTACCACCTTGATTGAAAAATTCTAAAAGATTAGCTGCATTGACCTGATCACCAATGGTTCTAACTTTAGTAGGGAAAATAATCACATTCGAGTATAATCTTTCTTGATTTTTAAACAATTTAATAGTTTCACCAACTTCCTGAGTGGTAACTTCAAATTTACGAACTTTTAATGATTTAATGAAATTTGATAATGTTTCAATTGGAGTGATCTTGGCATCGTATATCACCAATGTGTGTGGGTCCAACACGGAGACAGCCAGTGCAATGGCACTGAACACCAGCAACAACAATCCTTTAAATAGCATGGTAAAAGCTTGTCAATTGGTGATTTAATTCATAGTTTACAAGTAAATGTCAAAAACACGTATTCGTTTTGAAAACTGGTGGAATTCGCGGAATTCTGGAAATCATCGCGAAATTTATAAGTTTAACTAACTAACTAACAATCAACAATTAACATCTCTGATATTCACAAGATGACACAAGAACAAGGCCAAGGATTGAGTGATGCTGAGTTTGCTGATACTTACAAAAAACTGAACGAAGGTGAAAAAACAGCATCCAAAATCGAGTCCATGTTGGATGATTTGGAGAACAAGATGGAGGCTTTAATTAAAGAGGCACAGGATATAAATGAGAATCCTCAAGAATTGGCAACTTTACAAAAACAAATTAATGATGTGGAGAAACAGTTCCAAGATGTGTCTACCAAGGAGGAATAGATACTTTTATTTATCATGTAAACAAATTATATCAGGTTCAGAAGTTGGTTCAAATGGATTTATAGGTCTTTTAGGATTTATTAAATCATCTGGTTGTAAATTAAGATCCACTTTAACAGATTGACCACCTTCAATCCACCATTTACTCTTATCAGAACTTGGTGGTGGTAATCCATATCCATTATCATTAGTTTGCTGGTTAGAATTATTTTGATTATGTGAATGTACACTAACTGATGAATTTTTAGGTGGATATAATTGTGCTTGACTTGCTGCACTGTTTAATAAATTGTTTAATCCACCTTTTTTACCAATTTCTAATTTTCTTTTTTCATAAAGTTCTTTAGTTAATGTATTCTTGGAATCTTCATCAATAATTGTAACTTTTGCCCTAAATGTTGCATAAACTGGTCGATGATCAGAAAATGTTATTGAAGGTACAGAACCATATGATAATTGTTGTAAAATTGAACCTCGACTTAATACTCTATCAGTCCATGCTGGGATACGTAATTTTTCCGAGGTATCATAAATATCTGTTCCCTTATCAAATTTATATGTTGGTGCAAATTTAATTTCCATTTCATTAAAATATGGGAATGATTCACCTGCAATCATTTGATTACTTAATTGATCATGTTCAAATAAATAATTGAAATTTTTATCTAAAATGGCTTGTTTAACTTGTTCATTTGATAACATAATTCTATAATTAAAATCACCAACCCAAATTATAGCATCATGATCCTTAATTGAACGATTTCTAATAAATCTAATGTTTTTAGCTATAGTTTTATAATCACCATGTCTTTGTTCAACATTTTCTAAGCCTGCAGCTAAATGTGCCACTAAGAAACAAAATCTTGTTGAAGAATAAAGGAAACTAACTGCAAGACCACCTTTATTTGCAGACATACCACCAAATCCTGTTTTTTTAAAACTAACATCTAATTCTTTAATATTTTTCAATTTATCCTCTTTAACAAATAAGATTAAGACAATTCCACCTAATTGTGATGAAAAGACTAATGAATATCGTTCTCTTGTATTTAAAGTTTTTTTAATTTTATTTTCCCAAAAAGTTCTCTTTGTAATATCTGTAACCAGCATTTTACTTGTTGTTAATTCCACAATCTCCTCAATACCAATAACAACTAAATCACAAGTTTCATTTGTGGGGAAAATCCATGATGTTATATCTTGTTCAGACATTTCAGCATTAACATTAAAACTCCCTGAAAAAATCGAAATTTGTGTATCTGATGAATATTCTTTTTTCCTTTTAATTAATTCTGTAGATATATAATCATGTATTGGATCATGTAATTTAACTTCATTATTTGATATTCCTTCAAACGCTTTTTTACCATGTCTTCTTGATGATTTTTCATAAATTGTCATTAATGCTGCATTATTTTCATCCCATACCAAATTATGCTTTGTAATTAAATCATTTGTTGCTGATGTCCCCATTTCTTTTAATGATAGATTTAATACATCTAAACTTATAATTTTTTCAATCATACCAGGTTTTTCTATAGAATTTAATGTGTTTATACGGAATATACCCAATTGTTTCCCCACATATACTTTTTTCTTATTATCATAACATAGGGCACCAATTTCTAAAATTGCATCTTTTAATTGATATGATAATTTATGAGGTGAATTTTTCAATGTATTTTTGGATAATTCTATATTGAACATTGGTATTCCCTTTTTATGAGCCACTTGTCTATATTTATTACTTAAAGTCTCTTCATAAGTCCCTGTTTTCAACCCATTGATCACATAGGTATTACCATGTCTTAATGCCATTCCTTCCATATGCTTATCAAAAGCCACTTCATTCATTTCATCACTTTTGGTGAAGACAACTTTACTTGATAATAATGCATTTTCCACTTCGAAAAATAAGGGAACATTACCTCTAACTTGGGTATATGCGAAAAAATAATGTCTGTTATATAATAAGATCTCAGATTCTATGAAATTTGAAACACATCCATCTTCATCAACACCGCTCAGTCCAAAGGGACCACTTGTCTTTGCACTTGAAATTCTCGAGATCACTGTGATTAATGAATCTTCACCTCCAACTTCGGTGTTGAAAGTCTTTGCAAAGCCTCGTACCAAGAATGTTAAAAATTCACTTTGGTCTAAGGATTCCCTTTCAGAACTTAAAATTCTACCTCTAAAATTTAACAATTCTTGAATCATGAAATAATTCCATAGAAACCTCTTGTCATAGTTCCCAAACATCATCTGTGCATCATTTGCTATACTTCTCTCTTGTAAATTATTTGTCATATCGAAATCTCTTGAATAATAAAATCCCAGCGTTAACAATTTCTTAATCTTGGAACATGGATGTTCATTATCGTATTTCTCTCTATTATGATCCGATGTATACCTGTTCAAGGTCAAGTTATCAAACTCCAACGAGTTTAAACAGTAAAATTCCACATCTTTAACTTTATATATCTTTTCACTAGGTCTTGGACTACCTATTTGTGTCTGATCAGTGATGACACAGAAAAAAACATATCCCTTGATCTCCAAGACTCCTGCGAGCCCATAGTAGTGCAAGTTTATACTCGTACTCTCTTGATAATTGGTGAAATCTGTCTGTGACACGGGTGTATATTGGATCAAGCATTGCTTTGTTGTTGAGATGTATTGCAATGTCAACGCATAGTCGTTTGAGACCAGGATGAAAGATCTCGGTCTGGCATTGAAGAAGATCTTCATGCTCTGCTGGTGGTCCCGTGGATAGTCAGCTTGTCTGTGGTCTCTGAGACTTGGTATCTCCTTTGATGTTTTATGTGTTGTTGATGTTGTTGATGTTGATGTTGATTGTATAGCCAAGATTTCCCATGATGACTAAGCACTGACTAAGCGAGCGCGAATAACCATATTTTGTGCCATAACGACTATATTTATAACTATTCATTTGTTTCCACTATAAAAGCTGACTTTGGAGCCATGAGCGAGGACAAGAGCTTCAACGAGCTGTGCTTTGCCTGCCGAATTGGTGATATCGAGAGTGTGGATAAACTGCTATCCACCGGTGTCAATGTGAACCAAGTGGACAAGTTTGATTATACTCCACTGTTTCTTTCGAGTCTATGTGGTCATGAAGCTATTGTTAAATTATTGCTGCAAAGAGGTGCTATCTGTGATACGGATAAATACGAAGGTGCTCGTTGTATCTATGGTGCTCTAACTGACAGGATAAGGAATCTTTTGATCTCATATGATATTTCCAAAGCTGTGGATACAAATTTACCATTTGCCTCACATTTACGTTCATTACTAGGTGGATCAATGTCACCTTTAACTGAGGATATTGTTTTCCAAATTGATGATTCCAAATTGAGACTTCATAGGTTCTTGTTGAGTGCTAGAAGTGATTATTTTAAAAACAAATTGGGCAATGCATGGAGACAGAAAGACATTGTTTCATTGAGTGATAGTTCTGATTTTGATGCATTCACTACAGTGGTGGATTATATCTATTTACACCATGATGCTAAAAAATTCGACAAGATTGATAAAAATTTGTTATTAGCATATGGACAAAAGATTAAACTAACACAATTTGTACAAATCATTGAACAATTGATTGAGGTGGGTGATAATGCTAAACTCAAGGCTAAATTGATGAACGAATTCCAAATAAAGATGTTTGAAAGTGCAAGATCTGATTTCCAAAATTTAGTGGAGAATGACATTATAGGTAATAAGATTGTTCAATATAGAGAAAAATTAAATGAAGATCAAATTGATCAATTACAAAAATCCTCAGGTTATCCTGATATTATATTATCAGTGGAGGATAATGATGATTTTGTTTTTTATCCAGTTCATCGTTCAATATTGGTTAGAGATGATTATTTTAAAGTGATGTTTAATTCATCATTTGCCGAATCACAAGTTTATCAAATTAATGCAAAGGAAGAAATTATTGATAGAACTTCAAAGATCCCTACAATACATCTTGAAGTTTCATCTGCTTCAGTTGCAGAGATTATTATTAAATTTTTATATTTTGATCATGCAGATATTCCAATTGATCATGCAGTGGATGTACTTTTCGCTGGTGATTTGTTATTAAATGATCGATTGAAAACTATGGCTGCAGTTACAATAACTACATCTGACAAGATCCCTGAAGGTTATGATTTATATGATATTTTGAGAGCAGGATGGGAAACTAGAGTGGATAGATTAGAACATTATGTTGCTCGAGTTATTGCAAATGATATGGATAAATATTTAAAAGATGAAGATTTTGCTAGTATTGTCATTGAGGTGAGTATGATAAACCTTTTAATTAGGAGATCAAATATTAACAATGGAATAGAGTTCACAAAGGATTCAGGAACGTCAAGAAACAGATACTATTGAATTGATTGATGATATAAGATTTTATTTAGCAAAGAAGTGAGTAATCAGAAGGTTTTTTTATTGGAATACCACTAACAGTTTATAGATGGAAGATTGATTTTGATGGATTATTTGAAGGTGAACGGAATGAATTTGTTGAGACATTACCAGGATATACTAATTATCAAAATGATTTAGATCAAATTGAAGATTTATTAGAATCTTTAGAATTGGGAGCATAATACACACACTATTTATTTTTTCTCTTGTTGGCCTTCTTGGTATGAGTCTCTGGTAACCAAGATTCATCAACAATTTTTCTACCACTATCAGTAGTGACAATTTTTGGTCTTTCTTCAACTTTTTTAACAGTTGTTGTGGATTGTTTAGTACTTGTTAAATAATTAGCACCATATAAGATATAGATAATATAACCAATACCACCAAATGTAGCAGCTAAGATTAATTCCAAAAGGATTAATTGTGGATTGAAAATTGAAATTGATGCATCAGAAACAATAGCCAATTGATGTTTTGCCCCAATTGAAGCCAAATAAGATTCTTTCACAATGTAAAACCCTGGGGCAATCAAATAATTACCTTCTGGTAAATTGATACCAATTTTTTGCTTGAATTGTTTAGCACCACCAGCTGGGACTTTAATTGGACCAATCTTGGAGTCAGAAATATTGGCCACAATTTCGCTATTGCTAGCATTGAGAAACTTCCCTCCAATTGCCACAACAGTGGTTTCGACATCTTCGTTGTTGATAAATTCATAGTTTACTGATATTTCTTCACCATTGAACAAATTGACCACTTCACCTTGTTTGCCTACAACGTTGTAGTCGATTTTGTACTTGAGTTCTGGATGTTGGTCCTTTGGAACAAATTCACCAGAGGCAGCAGCAGTGGCGTAGCCAATTAAAGAGAGTGTAACGATGTTTAGCAATTTCATCTTGGGTTTGATGGGGTTTTGTGATGATTTGATTGATTGTTGATGCTTGTTGATGTTTAATGGAAAAACCCACACTTTTCATTCCGCGAATTCCTACATGAAAATTTATAAAACATCAATTCAGCCAGCACCAAGTTTGGGATACTTAATATAATTCAACTAACTAGTCCATTCTTCACAGGGTATGTCCCAAAGACTCTGATAACAACTTGCAACTTCTTCTTGTAAGAACCTGACATTCGCGCGCCAAGTTGCACCGTCTGTCAGCTTGACACAGAAGCCAATATAATCACTTTCAAGTGCACCCTTAATTTCAGCAGTAATGGCTTTTTCCAACATGGAGTTGGTAATAGTGACACACTTGTCCGCATTACACTTGTAAGGCTCCCAGCCAACCAAGTAATTGCGCTTCAAGCCCTTGTTTGGCGAGTCAAAGGTAAACTGTGATATTCCCCCTCTACAAGCCTTTGGTGTCGAACCTCGTCTAAAGGCATCACTAATACTGCTTGCAATAGTTGCTGAAATTGCCCATATAGTAGAAAAATCAACTGCATAGGACCAAAATGACCCATCATCTCTATTCGTATAAGAACAGAGTATCGAGACGACATACTTGAAACCCCCAGAACGCCATGCAGTACCTTCATTCTTATTTCTTGTAGATAGAGAGCCTTCTCTATTGTTTATTGTAGATCGAGGTGTTATTGCTCGTATTAATTGGTCTTGTGTGACCAATTCACTCTCACTTTTATTAGAGTTCATAATATCGAGGACCTCAGATATGGCTGTCAAATTAAAATCAGTCTGATTTTTGACAGTCAACTTCACAGATTCAACGTCAACGCCAGCAAGTGGTTCAGGAGAGCTATTCGACTCAGCTTCCTTATTTATCCCCAAGCCATCTATAAGCTGTATCCTGTTATAAACAAGGACATGTAATATGATTATGCCCACCATAACGATGAGTCGAGTCACTAACTTCATCTTCTAATTTGAAACACCAATGATATCAAATGTGAAGGCATTTGACTTTCCAGAAATGTAAGGGTTCATTAATACATTTTATACCTTCAGGAAAACTCTCAACTTATAACTCTCAACTCATAACACACCAAAAATCAATAAACTTGTTCGCGAATTCCTACATGTGATATAACCTTCAATTTCATCATCATTTCAGCCCAATTTCGTACTTCCCAGGGCCCAAGAGAGTTATATACTTGTCTGTGTCTGGCACCTCCGAGTCCAGATGACCAATGGTGAGCACTGTACCAGGAAAGTGTCTAAGGAGCTCTTTGCACTGCTCGATACGGGCATCGTCCATCACAGAGAGTGCCTCGTCTAGGATCACGAGATCTGGATTTTTTATAAGTGCTCTGATAAACAAGACGAGCTTCTGATCACTTATCCCCAGGTCTCTAAACGGTGTGTCTCGCTTGTCCTCTAAATTGAACTCTTTGAAATAGACGTTTATGCGGGAAATTTGCTCCTCTGAAAGGTTTGTTGGTGGGACAAAACTGGCAACTAGATACCCTGTAGCAATGGCTTCGTATGCTGTTAATCCCTGTGGGAAAATAACGTGTAATTCTGGTGAAGCAAACCCTATAGGTCCATTGATATCAAAAAAATTATGTTTCCCAGTTTGACGTGGTGATCCATACATTACAATCTTGGAATTCCATGATTGAGGATGTTCAGCTGTTATTAATGCCAATAATGTGGATTTCCCCGTACCGTTATTCCCTCTAACGTGCCATCTTTCCCCATGGTGAACTTTCCAACTCAAGTTTTCAATAACTGGTTGTCCACGATATGACACTGAGATGTCCTTAAATTCCAAGAGAGGTGTAAATTGATCGATTTCAGTGTTGTAGTGAAATTGTTGCTTCAAATTCTCCAATTTATCAGAATCAAATGCTAATTGCTCTTGTTTCATTGTCTTATCCTGGGTTTTCAACTCTTCCAAATGTTCACCGATATCAGCAACGGATCCTTGTGTAATTATCCCATCTTGGTCCACAACGGCAATGTGTGTGATCCAGTCAGGTATATTATCTTGATAACGTAACCCTAGAACAACATGAGGATTTGGAGGTAAACTACCTAGCACTTCACTAACAACGGATGTAGCTGTTGGGTCTAATCCTAAAAAAGGGTCATCAACAAGTAAGATCTTAGGTTCTCTCACCAATGATCTAGCCAATCTAGCCCTTCTGGTTTGTCCATTACTGAGTCCCATAACCCATCTATTCTCTAACCCTTCCAATTTCAATCTTTGGAAAACTTCCTTAACCAATTCCTCATCAATAACTCTATCGTTGTTTACATTACCAATGACAAATTTCCTTGTTGTTTCATCAAATTCATCTTTAAAGAATTCATATCTTGCAGCTAAATGAGCAGTAGGTAAGGCACCTTTAAACTCCAAAAACTCAATCACAGACTGAGGCCACACAGTTTTCTGTAAGATAGGATATGTTCGTGATAATGGTGGATCTGGTAAATATTGTGAAGCTAAAGCTTGCATCAATTGAGTCTTATAAGTGCCAACAATGGCCCATCTTTGGTCAGATTTGATCTCCAATGACACAGGGTTCTTGAATACCGTGGGTGCTCCCTTCACAGAGGACAGCCCTTTGAAAATGGCCCTCTCTAGCTTGATCACTGTGGACATTGTTGATTCTGGTTGTTAAATACTGTTCGGAGAAATATTGATGATATGTGCTTTTTTATATAATCCCGAAGAAAGACACCTGAGTAACATTTAAATGACTAACATCAAAATTCACCAACTGCCAAAATTCCACAATGAGAGTCGTTTCAGAAGCCCAGATCAAGACAATTTTAGACTCTTTGTCTCCAAACGAAATCGAGAAATTTCAAACCACTTTGGAATCAGCACTGGTCAGATACAACAAAGATCCATCAATTATACCCGAGAGAATAGTTATCAAAAGAGATGATCTTGAGGCAACTCACTTGTTTATGCCCTCTTTCGATGAAAAAGTCGCTATAAAGACACTATGTGGGTCTCAAAGAGGGTTTAGTGGTGCTGTCTCGATAATTGACAAACAAAATGGTGATCTCTTGGGTGTGTTGAACGCTACGAGTTTGACCGCTTTTAGAACGGCATTGGCATCAATGATCCCATTGAACAAGTTTATTCAGAGGGAAAGACAGAATCAAACCATCACAGTGTATGGGAACGGATTACAAGCCTATTGGCATGTAAAACTAGCGTTGAAATTATATCCTGGATTGTTTAGTCATGTTCAAATAGCTGTTCGTTCAATCAATGAAAAATCCAGGATTTTACAAGATACTCTATCAAAAGAGTTCCCAAAGGTTCAATTTAAACTATTTGATCAAGAAGATGTCGAATTATTCAATTCCTCAGTGATATTTGGTTGTATCCCATCAACAGAACCACAAATCAAATTATCCAAATTAAACACCATAAATCAAACATTTATATCATTAATAGGTAGTTATAAACCTCATATGTCTGAAGTTGATGGTCCTATAGTTCATGAGGCAATATCATTAGGTCAAAAGATCATTGTGGATTCTTATGAACATACATTATCCGAATCTGGTGAATTAATACAAAATAAAATACAAATTTCTAATGTTATAGAGATTGGTGAATTAAATCAAATCGATTCCAAAGAGTATAAGTCACCAGTTATATTATCCAAAATTGTAGGATTAAGTATAATGGATAATTGTATTGGTTCAGAAATTTTACAAAGAGCTATTGATAAAGGTATTGGTTCAGAAGTGGATTTTTAATATGTTTAAACACGTAGTTATATAAACAATGAATCTTTTTGTGAATTTTATAAAACTTGTAATCAGAGCTCTCATCCATATACTTTCCATTGAGCACTAGATCGTTTCCAAAGTACTGCATGTAGATGAATTTAAATCATACATGAACTGCAGTTATAATTAAAATTAAAATAAGCATATTGGTCGAGTGTTCTCGGCCGAGAGTACTTTATAAATATTTTAGTGTTTTTGAAGAGGAAAATGACTTCAAAATTTGCACACCTATGATATAATTTAAATAGAGAAAGAGTATCCTTTTGTTGAAAATGTCTATTTGTGTGTTTGATTAAAATTTATATAAATTTTGAAAGGAAGACCAGCTAAGTAAATTTTTATATTCAATTTCAAAATTGCAAAAGTCCAAAATTGGCAAATTTTGAAACTCATAATTTGACACATTTGACAACACATATTTGTGATACTCAGCTTTTAAAACCATGAAATATATAGTTTTCACTCTAATTTTACATGAGTTATGTTGCTGTTAAATAACAATTTTAATATTCCTAGTACTTGATTATTACGACCCCGAAAGATCCGCTTAAATCCGTGTACGTAAAGAGAGAAATTGAAGCAACGTTTAAATTTCAAATTAGATCTATAAAATTAGTCTTTAAACTATATAGCTATTAGGATATCGTTGAGAGCCAGGTACATTTAAATTATTTCGTAAAGCACATTGTCTGACTGTTGGTTATTCATCTATGACCTTCGGTTCTTATCTGACCCAGTCGCGAATGAATTTTGACATATTTCTCGAAAGCAAAATAAACAAATGGACAACTGTGGGTATCATATGATTATACAAAAGCTCATATAGTTTAAAGAACATGGTGAGTGCTTTATACAATGGAATGGATTGATGCAAGGATCTAACACATGGAACAGTCTACAGGATTATATTCATTCTCAGAGGAAACACTTCAAAAATTACGTAAATTTAGATTTGGTAGTGCTAGAAGTGATGATATTCAAGCATTGATCTGTGAGTAAAATAAACCATATGAGATTAGGGGTCAATGCATTGATATGTTTCATGCATATATCATATCCGCATTGGGCTTACTAGACTCTTTTTACATTAAACGAATTCACAAACTAACAAGTTTCCGGACGAAATTGATAAGAATACATATGAAATTAAAATTGATGAGAGTGCAGAGAGTCCAATAAAATCAATTGAAGAACTAATAGAGGAATTACCAGATAATAGTCCAAGATATGTTATTTTATCACATCCTTTAACATTAGATGATGGACGTAAGAAATCTCCATTAGTATTAGTGTATTGGTTACCACCAACTTCAACACAATCTTTAAGAATGTTATATGCAGCAGCTGTGGAATTGATTAGAGAGAAAGCTGGTGTTTCAAAGTGAGTTATGAAATTATTGATTAATGTTTCAATTACTAACAATACCCTTAGGCTTATTGAAATTGGTGATGAGGAGGATTTTGAAGATATAAAAGAGAAGGTTGTATAATCATCACAAGCTCAACTAGACACAACCTAATTTAGAACTACAATTATAATACATTACATTTTGTGTCAAATCTATACATATTCTTAACTATGTAAACCGGTCCGTGACTGCTTTTTTTATTCGCGAAAGCTGAAAAGTCACAAAGGACAACATCCAAACACCACAAATTATTTTTCGCGACTGAAAAATTTTTTGCCCATGAAAAAGAATTGAAAATTTGATTAAACTCAACTTGAACACTTGTTTAAAGAAATCAGTACATCAAGAAACAACAGATAAAATGGGTAGATTACACAGTAAAGTATGTGATTGCAACATTTAGGATGCACTCAATCTATTGGGGATTTGGTATCATACCACCAACAGTTGAAAAAAGAATCAAGAACTAGTTTTTTAAACAAAATTGGTAATAACTTTGGATCATTTGTGGTTTCTGTTTATTACAATCTGATACTTCTTAAACACATTTGTGATGAATGTGAATGGAGATTAAAGAACTGGTGGATTTTCTAAATCACTTTAAGATTTTACCGTGACTGGTTATCTGGAAAGTATGTCTTTTTGACATTACTGGTCTTGTCTACCGTACAAGTCTTTTAACGCTTGGGATTATCAAATTTAAAGATTGTTTTATTCATTTGCTGCATGATTCCAGTTTTAAACTCATGGATACAAGTTTTGAAATAAACTTTCCAATGAGGGGGTTTAGTTCATTTTTTTGTATCCATGTGATTTTCTTTAGCTCTCATATTGGTGAAATATCCATATGATTGAGTGCCTCTTGTGAATTATAAGAGTTTTAATATACTAACTATTATCTCCAGGGTAAAGGTATTTCCTCATCAGCCATTCCATACTCAAGAAACGCTCCAGCTTGGTTTAAATTATCATCTGGTACCGTTGTTGAACAAATCATCAAGTATGCTAGAAAAGGTTTAACTCCATCTCAAATTGGTGTTTTGTTAAGAGATTCTCATGGTGTTTCTCAAACTCGTGTTGTCACTGGTAACAAAATTTTAAGAATTTTAAAATCAAATGGTTTAGCTCCAGAAATTCCAGAAGATTTATACTTTTTAATTAAAAAAGCTGTTTCAGTTAGAAAACATTTAGAAAGAAACAGAAAAGATAAAGATTCTAAATTTAGATTAATTTTGATTGAATCAAGAATTCACAGATTAGCTAGATATTACAGAACAGTTGCTGTTTTACCACCAAACTGGAAATACGAATCTGCTACTGCTTCTGCTTTAGTTAACTAGGTTTTTTACAATGCTGTTTTAGGGATTTGTATTTAAATAAAAAAAATATTAATGGGTTAATGATTATTGGCTTGTTTAAGAAGAAGTTGTAGAGAAATTGTATTTATTCATCTAAATCTATTGGTTCCGTCACATCGAATTCCTCTTCATCATTAAGTTTGAATGCAAGGATACTATAATCTTTCAATTGTAGACTTGTTTTTAAATCTTTAATCTCTTTAAATCCAGATCCATATGGATCATTTAAATCTCTTGGTTCACCAATGATTAAATCTGTTAAATTAGGGATTACTTTACCTTTTGAGCTTTGTACTTCCAATTTCGCCTCTTGTTCATCTTCTGAATCCACATCAAAACTTGGAACGGGTATATCGATGTCCTCTTCATCCTTATCATCACCACCTAGCCCTCCAATAGCCTGTATCACCGAGTGTAGTTCTTTTTGGATCGTGGTGGCATTTGAAGTTGGTTTAACAACCAAAACGAATGTTTGCTTCTTTCTTTTCAAGTGGATGGAAACGTCTGAACTGGCTTTGGACTGCGGAGTGGTTAGCATCATCAAATAGTAGTCTTATCTCTAACATACCATCTTGGCCTTTAAATGGTTATTATCCTGTTGATGTCTTGTAGTTGTATTTATGTTGATGTTTTTCGAGGAAATTCTGAAAATTTAAAGCGATGAGATTCTTAACTATGAGGAAAAGCGAAACTTTGTGATCAGTACAATGGTGGTACATTTTTCCCAACTTGAGGCACACAGACTGGCAGTGACTGGGATCTACAAGAGAATACAGTTCAAATTGCGAAACTTGGGGTTAAATCCAGTGGAAACTAATGATTTAAGAGAGAAAATACGGTATAGGTTTAAATTGGGGAAATGTTATCTAAGTGCTGGAAAAGCCAAAGAAGCTCTTTTGGAAGCTTATAAGTTTGAACAGAGACTGATGGAGTATAAAGGAACTCCTAATTTGCAATTATTGGAACCTCTTTACTCCTCAAATATACTTAAACAGGCAAAACAAAGGGCCTTGAAGAGTCAACTTCCAAAAATTTCATCAAATAAACCTCAACCAACAGAACTAAAAGAACAACAGATGAAATCGTATGTTCAGATATATTTGAAGAATGGTAAGAGGTTACGAAGCTTACCCAAGGTTATTGACCCATTGGTGAAGCAAGAAATTATCAAACCTTTAGCATTATTTAATAGATCCATATTGGATTTAACCATTACAGAAAGAAAATTAGCTAAAGGTCCATATAGAGTACATAGATCACAGGCATATAGGATTCCCTTTCTAAGGAGCCCTTTTTCACAAAGTGAAAGTTTCAATAGATTGGTGGCTACATATTTGAAAACAGAACAGGGATACCAGGATACTAAAAAATGTATTAATGAAGAACAATGGCTCTATGATATAGAGGCTCAATGGGAAGAATTATTAGGTGATCCTCAAGAGGGGAAATTGTGGAAGATATCATTGAATAGATTGTTGAAAGATCAAGAGATGGAGATCAAGTCGAAAAGACGGTATTATAGACAATTTGGTGATTTAATCTTACCTTTATTAGCACCAAATTTACAAAACCGAGCTAATGGATTACATGAACGTATGAAGAAGCGGTATTTGGAAATGATTCCACAAATTACTCAGAGCACAGCGTTTAGTGATATGATTGGTCAAGAATCATTAATGAGTATTGTACATAGATATAAATTTGAAAAAAGGTGATTTTTTTTTCATACTTGCAACACATATCCATCAATAGCCTTTGCCTGGTCTTGTAAATATTCATACTTCTTATCCATCTCATCTTCATCTTCATCCTCTTGTTTAGTCTCCACTTCGTAATCCACACCAAGTTCAATTTCTTTATGTATAGGCTCCGGATCTCTCTCCACAATCTTGATATCCTGTAGCATTTGATTCATATTCTCCATCATCTCGTCTTTGCTCTGTTTGGTGTCATTCAGGGACATGCTATCCAAATTCTGGATTATGCTCATGATGGATTCAGATTGGTTTGATCTTTCGTTATATTTTTCATACACTTCATCCAGCAACGTTATTCCCATCTCATACTTCATCGAGCCAAAGGGTTGCACCGTGATGTGCTTTCTAGCGAACACGGCCTCGTCTGATAGCTGTGTCTTGTAGAACTCTGAGCATTGGTAATGTGTCTTTGTACAGAACTCGTTTAAATAGGCATATGGCAACATTTTGGACTTTTGGAAGCTCTTGGAGTAGTGGTCTTTGATTCTCCCTGGTGAGTCACAGCACAGTGGATAGCCACATACTTTGTTGATGTTTCTCTCTTGCAAGATCTCCTCGTACGAGTCCCTTGTGAGGAACCTGCTGATGAACTTGAGAAAGAACTTGTCACAGAGGTCCTCCGAAAGAGTCTCTGTCAACGCCAGTGTGAGCCTATTGGCCTCTGACGGTGTCAGCGTGTCTGGGTGGCTGTACTGTACTAGTATAGGCTTGAAAGAGTCGATTGTGGTGATTTGCATGGATTTTGGTGGGATTTTGGTGGATTTTGGTGAATTTACAGGTTTTGCTTACAAGTTTATGTTTTTTTATCAGTTACAATTCCATAACAAAAACATCAACAAAACCATCAAAAACAGCACTTTGCGAGATTATGACCAAAACACCGCTGAAGGGCAAGAGACCGCGCAGTCGCACGCTGAGCATCGTCTCTGGCGGTTCCAGCAGTACTTCTTACAACCTGTACAAGCTACTATTGAAGGAGCTGGGCATCGATATACGGAACCAGCAGTTAAAGACCAGGGAAGATGATGATCCAGAACGACACCTGGACGGCACAGTGCTGATAAGTTCAGCAGAGTCACTGGAGCAGATCCTCAACATGATCAAATTGCCCTTTTATTTGGAGAAATTCGTGTGTTTTGGTCTGTTATCGTGCTTAAATTCGTTTTTAAAGATGCTAGTGATATTGCCATTGAAAATTGTTATTGATATCTCAGTGTTGGTGATCAAGTTTAGAAATCAATTCATACTCAAAAGACCTGAGCAACTACAACAATCACAATACCAATTTAGTATTATCAATTCCAAGAATCTATTGCTAGCATCACTGCTTTCCCTTGCCATGATTTCAAGTAATGTGGATACATCAAGGATATATCACACGATAAGAGCTCAATCTTCTATTAAATTATACGTAATGTTTGGTGTGCTAGAGATTAGTGATAAGCTAATGTCCACGGTGGGGCAGGACTTACTCAATGTACTTTTCAGTTATAACAATGTGGCAATGACCAATATCACATCAATTGCCCTGTTTTTCCTATTCTATGGTTTAAGTTTAATTTATTTAATTGTACACACGGTAATTTTGATATATCAAACCATATCATTAAACGTTGCAGCAAATTCTTATTCAAATTCATTATTGACCTTGTTATTATCAAACCAATTTGCAGAGATTAAAGGTTCAGTATTCAAAAAAATTGATCGTGAGGGATTATTCCAAATGAGTTGTGCTGATGTAGTGGAAAGATTTCAATTATTAACAATGCTCACTATAATAAGTTTAAGAAATATTGTGCAAATTGGTAATGACAATGAAAAAATTGGATTGATACCAAATTCTTCATTTGTAAGTTGGAATAAGGCATTGGGGATAATATTTGGTCCCACAACAATTGTCATTGGTAGTGAATTAATAGTGGATTGGGTTAAACATTCATATGTTACAAAATTCAACAAGATTAGACCTCGGATCTATGAAAATTACCTAAATGTCTTTGCAATGGATATGGTTGATAATTTTAAAATTCGAGTTTCAAATAATAACGATGATAAGATTCAACATAGAATTGGCTTACCATTACCGGCATTGTTTGTATTGTTCATAGTGATGTCCAAGACAACATTAAGTTGGTTCTTATTGGACCCTACAAACTCTGATAAATCACGGCCCCAACGATTAATTTTCACAAATGTGTTTATATTGGTTATTTCATACGTTACACTACTCCTTTTCAAACTGCTATTAGAACTAATATTGATCAAATGGTCAAACAAGAGAATGAAAATATGGAATCAACTACATATCAACACTGAGGAAGATTACGTTCCAGGTTTAGTCTCTGGTGGGATAGGTACAGTGGATGATGAATCTAGAAAGTTGCTTTATGATAAAGATGAGCCCATGAGTCCTAGCTTAACTGAGCTGAGATTGCGCAAAGAGCAAAAGACCCAAGGAAAGCTCAACGAGGTGAAACGATATAGAATGTCCTCCAAAAAGATTTGGTAGAAATTAATGAATTTATGAATTTTGATTTATATTTTAGTTTGATTTTAGTTTATATGCCGCGAATTTCTTTTTCTAAAAGCCCCAATGAAATCCTGTGAAAATCACCTTACAAAAAAATTAAAAGTTATATACAAACAACAACAAATTTAACATTAGATCTATAGTTACTAGGTTAGATCAATAGCTGATTTATTGGTAATGTCCGCGTTATCAAGATCACAGTTCTTCTTCATGAGAAACTCAGCTGTGTTGAAAACAGCCAGAGCATCATGTATATCAAATTTTATAATACCTTCATCAGGTTTAACATCTACAAAGAAACCAATATTATCTATTAAAAAAAGTTTACCAATAACAAATAAATTCCAAAAATTCACACGTCAAATAACCACAACTTCATCTAAAAACCATACAATTTCCGCTACAAATGCTGCAATAAATCTTAATGGCACTTCTTCACCAATCTTGAATCAAACTAAACAAACTACATTCAAAGCTAAGAGAAATTTAATAAATACTCATAGATACGTTGGATATTGGCTTGTGGGTACATCGGGGCTTGTTTTCGGTATTGTTGTTCTTGGTGGATTAACACGTCTTACAGAATCTGGATTATCTATAACAGAATGGAAACCCGTGACAGGTTCAATTCCACCTTTAAATCAACATGAATGGGAATTAGAATTTAATAAATATAAAGATTCTCCAGAGTTTAAACAATTAAATTCTCATATTACATTGGAAGAATTTAAATTTATTTTCTTTATGGAATGGGCTCATAGATTATGGGGTAGAGCTATTGGTATTGTAATGTTATTACCTGCTGCATATTTTGCATATTCTAAAAAGACATCACCAAGAGTTAACAAGAAAATGATTGGATTAATTGCATTATTGGGGCTCCAGGGTGCTATAGGTTGGTGGATGGTTAAATCTGGTTTAGATGAAGAAGGTTTAAAAGAAAGAAGATCTAAACCAACAGTTTCTCAATATAGATTAACTACACATCTTGGTGCTGCATTTTTATTATATATGGGTATGGTTTGGACTGGGTTAGAAATTATTAGAGAACATAAATGGACTTCAAATCCCAAAGCTGCATTGGAAATTTTCCAAAAATTAGATAATCCTGCATTAGCACCATTAAGAAGAATTTCAGTTTTATTAATTGGTTTAACATTTTTAACTGCAATGTCAGGTGGATTAGTCGCTGGTCTTGACGCTGGATTAATTTATAATACATTCCCACATATGGGTGATGATATAATACCTAGTCAAAGAGAATTATTTGATGATTTATTTGCAAGAAAAGATGATAAATCTGATAAATTTTGGAGAAATATGTTGGAAAATCCCACTACAGTGCAATTAAATCATAGAATCTTAGCAATGACAACTTTTTTCTCTATATTGGCTACACATTTATATGCAAGTAAAAATAAATTTGTTTTACCAAAAGCTGCAAATAAATCAATTCATGGTGTTATGGGTGTTGTTACATTACAAGCTGCATTAGGTATCTCTACATTGATCTATTTAGTGCCAATCCCATTAGCATCAGCACATCAGGCAGGTGCACTGGCATTATTAACTTCTGCATTAATATTTGCTGCAAATTTAAGAAAACCAAGAACTCCAATAAGGGTATTAACTTCAAGTCTTTATGTTCAACAGGCTAAAAGGGCTAAAGAATCTGGATCAAAGATTATAACCGAGGCTTCAAAGCTTGCGAAATGATCTAATTATTTATAGATATATATAAAACCATGTAAATAGGTGACGCATTTGACGATTAATATATTGTAAAGTTGAGATGTTTTAAAATTGTTCGCGAATTTACTTGAGAAAAACTAAAGTTACGAAAATCAGCATTGTAATATCAACACTTTTAACGAAAGAACAAGATACTAAAACATTAAAACAAGATGCTATTTCTATCTTTCTTCAAGACTTTAGTTGACCGTGAGGTGAGTTACTATGTGCTATAGCTTTTTCAAAGGGAAAGAATACTAACAATTATAGGTTGTTGTGGAGGTAAGTTGACAAATATCTCAAATTTATTAAATGAAATACTAATAATCATAGCTTAAAAATGGTATTGAATTGAAAGGTACTTTGAAAACAGCAGATCAATATTTCAATCTAAGATTAGATAATGTTACTACAAATAATGAATTAAAATTCCCACATCTTTCATCAGTTAAAAGTATATTCTTGAGAGGTTCTACAGTTAGATATGTTCATATAAGTAAAAATGATGTTGAAACAAATTTACTACAAGACGCTGCAAGAAGAGGTGTGTATAAATCGACAGTGTCTAATGTAATTAATACTAACAATAGGAATAGAAGCATTAGCTAATTCTGGTAAACCAATTACTGGGAAATAAAGCATGATAAAATTCATCTGTATAATAGAATAATGATAATGGTGGGAGTGTTGACATGAGAGATTTGTAGAGTATGAAGAGATATTGATATCATATCACTATAGTAGCTTGTAAATTGATGAATATACGTAGTGTTGTTGTTGTTTGAGTATACTTCCGAGGGCAAATTACCTCAATAGGTGAATATCGAGGGCTAAACTCACGTGACGTGAGGTACTAGACTCGGCTGTTCAATTTGCCCAATTTCGTTGCTGTAATGGCAATTTAGTGGGATCGTTAGCGCACTTTTGATTTAAAAAATATCTGTTTTATTTCAGATGATAGTGTCCTGGTTCGATTTCTGCGGAATTTTGGGCTTGTCAGCTATGAGTAATCTAGATTTTGACAAACTCAAGTAATGGTAATTGAACCGCTGAAGGGGAGAAATCCAGCACAGCACAATTACCCGTGGAAAGGCGATCAGGATGACACTTCTCTGGTTAAAAAATGGATTGTTTAGATTAGTTGGTGAAACCATATTTTTTTTTGCAGATTCTATAGATATTATTCGATATGCCTCAATATTCGTTATTTCAAAGGTGTAATGATATACGTGGTGGTTCATTGTTGAATCCTGATGAATTTTTAGCTAAACGTAAAGGTGAAAGTGTTGCAATTAAATTAAGAGATGATAAATTTTCATTACCAGATTCTGATCTATTGAATGTGTTACATTATTATGTGGGTAAGCATTTTCCTGAAAAGCAAATGGTTTTCGATGAAAGTGCCCTTTTAACGCTAGGGATGCTTATGGAACATTGGATTGATGAAATTATTGGTGAAACTGGTCAAGATTTATACGTTGAATATGTTGAAGATTATAAATCTACAAAGAAAGCATAAGAAAACTACAGAGTAAGAGAAAAAGAACATTAAACATATCAAAAATTAATAAGAAACTTCACTACCATCATGAGTTAAAAATTTTCCATTATCACTAGCTGTTAAATTTTTGATTATATTAATTTCACGTGAAACTCCCTCTTGAACACTTAGTGTATTTTTAACAACATAATCTAATAATGTTTGATCAGGTTCAAAAGTTTGCTTTAAAGCACCATAATCATCATCAGATTCATCATCTGCCTTTTTAGTATTAATCAAACCAGGATGATAATTTATAACAATAAACCCCTCATGAGATAATTCATGACTTAGTATTTTACCCAACATATTTGAACCAGCTTTGGATAAAGAATAAGGTGCACATGGATATTGCTTGGAAAGAAATTGTGGGAATGAATTAATTGAACCTAGGATACTTGATGTTAATATAATTTTTCTTGTTTGTTTCTTCAACATGAATGGATGTAGGATTTTCAATGTTTCAATTGGTCCTAATGTATTTATTCTTAAGAATTCTAAATATGTATCTAATGAAGATTCCAATGTACTTGTAGTGGCATCGTTTTTAGCTGCATTGGCAATAAATACATCAATACCTAAATCCAAAGCTTTTAATTCTGATTCTAATGATTTATAATTTGCAAGTGGATCCTGGCTGTTATAATCTAATCTTAGGATAGTTAATTTGGGATTTTTGGTAACTAATAATTCTGGATATTCATCAATATGACGTAAAGTTGCAATGACTCTATTTGAAGGGTCTTGAAGTAATTGCTTCACTAGTTCTAATCCAATACCACGGTTTGTACCTGTGATGAAATAAGTTGTTTCTGACATTATTGTAGCTATTACTTTATTACAATTTAATAAATGACAATAGAATTTCTTAAATGATAGCAATTGATTAATACCCATGTTATTGTATATAAATTATTGGCACATGCTGCCCCTTATCACTCCACTTTTAGTACTATAATAATTAAGATCTAATTGGAATATTTGGATTATAAACTAGTGACAACAATGAATCCTAAACTAAATAACTAAGAGAAATAGATCAACTATTAAACTACAAACCCAATGGAAACTATTAAACTGATCTTTTTACTTATTATATAAGATAGGCCATTCTGTCATGTTTACGTGTCCGTAACATGCGATGCCCAAGATGAAAATTTTCGAACTATACGTGATAAATTTATTACAACTGAATATAAGATCCAATCAAAGAGTTATTCCACCATGGGTAAAAAAAACTTTAGAGGTAGAAACTACAAGGGTAAAAATTCTAGAGAACCATCTGAACAGAAGAATGGATGGGATGAAATAACAAAAGAGAATTCTAAATGGGAATATTATTATAAAAATCAATTAAATTTAATGAATGAAGAGGATTTTACAATTTTTAAAAAATTTTGTCAAGATCAATTACCATTAACTTTTAGAATTACTGGATCTCGTGCTCATGCTCAGGAAATTTTAAAAATTTTTAAAAACAGACATTTAAAATATCTTTCCGGGTTGGAATTTGATGGACAAGAATTAACTTCACCAAAACCATTATCATGGTATCCAAATGAATTAGCATGGCAAATTGATGTCCCTAAACAGGTTATTCGTAAAAATGAAAATTTTTCCAAGACTCAAAGATTTTTAGTTATTGAAACCGAGGTGGGTAATATTAGTAGACAAGAAGCTGTTTCAATGATTCCACCAATCTTATTAAAAGTTGAACCACATCATAAAGTGCTTGATATGTGTGCAGCACCAGGTTCTAAAACTGCACAATTAATCGAAGCATTACATAGTGTTGATGATCCAACAGGGTTCGTTGTTGCTAATGATTCAGATCATAAAAGAGCTCATATGTTAATTCATCAAGTTAAAAGATTAAATTCCCCCAATTTATTAGTTGTTAATCATGATGCACAATTTTTCCCCAAGACTAGATTAGGTGATGAATTTATGAAATTTGATAGAATTTTATGTGATGTTCCATGTTCAGGTGATGGTACTATACGTAAAAATGCCCAAATTTGGAATAAATGGTCAATTGGTGATGGGTTAGGATTAAATACATTACAATATAAAATTTTACAAAGAGGATTAGATCTCTTGGCGTCAAATGGGCGTTTAGTTTATTCTACATGTTCATTAAATCCAATGGAAAATGAAGCTGTTATCCTTCAAGCATTAAGAAAGAATAAAGATGTTCGAATTATTCATACAGAAGTACCAGGATTGGTTCATTCACAAGGTTTAACTAATTGGAAAGTTATTGGTAAAGATTATGAAGAAAAACAAAGAGGTGAAGATGAAAAATATGGTGATGAATTGTTTCCACCTGCTGAGGGTGAAATTTTTAATTTACAAGATTGTATTAGAGTTTATCCTCAACAACAAAACACTGGTGGATTTTTCATCACAGTTTTGGAAAAGGTTCAAGAATCAGATGAATCTGAACAACCACAAAAGAAGAAGGCTAAATTTGATAATTCAATCAAGAAGGAAAAATTAGCTTCTAATGGGGGTGGTGATAATGTTGAACCATTTAATTTCTTATCCAAAGAACAAGAAGAATTAGTTAAATGTTGGAAATTTTATGGTATTGACCCTGAAAATGAATTGATTACATCTAATTGTTTTGTTAGAAATGCTACAGGTGATCCATCAAGAATAATATATTTATCACATCCAATTACAAAAGAATATTTATTATTGAATGAAGAAAAATTGAAAATTATTCATTCAGGTGTTAAAATTTTTGTATCACAAAGAACTGATTTAGAATGTAAATGGAGAATCCAAAGTGAGGCATTACCAATTGTTAAGAGACATTTAAGTGATAAGAGAGTCTTGAAATGTTCAATGGATTTATTTGCTAAATTATTAAAAGAAGCATTCCCAAAATTTGATGAGTTGAAAGAATCCAAAATTGATGATGAATTTACTGATAAAGTTATGGAAATGACACAAGGTTGTGCATTTATTCAAATTAAAAGAGATGTTAATGAAGAACATGAAGAATTAATCTTCCCAATTTGGATTGGTACTAAATGTGTTAATTTAATGCTTTCAAAGAAGGAGACATTTGAAGTGTTGTATAGAGTCTTTAATGTGGAGACTAGTGCTCAACAAGAGTATAAGCAAGGTCCAAAAGGTCCACAAAGGGCTATTGGCAAAGATGACAGTACCGAAGGTACTGGAACCGGTGAGCCAGTTGATACAACAGAAGCAGTTGAATCAGCTAACTGATTATATCATCGTATCATCGGAGCATCCACAGTTTGATTTTCATGTTTGGTTTTCATACTTATACATATCCACACTTTTAAGTTTATTGTGTGGCTTTGATTATAAATATGGATAGTAGTATATAAGGGATGAATATATCCATAAAATTGTATTTTTAATCTTATTAATTGATGTAGATATAATGTCCAAGAATACTATACAAATCGAATTAAAGAACCCTAATGGGGTCACTGAAGGTTATCAAGACTATGCAGATCAACTTCCTGCACCTACTCGTAAAAGATTGGAGAAGTATGGGATCGATTTAAGTAAAGGATACCCTCGTAGACCAGAGAGTATCCCATTGTTTCTTGATGATGCTGAAAAGATTAGAAACAGGGTCAATAAGGATTATGTTGAACGTGGTGTAGGTGCTGATCCTGAGAAGAAGGCCCTGTTTGGAGCTGCTACAAAAGTGGTTAATTTGACCAAGTATGTCGGTACAGAGATTGTTGGTTTGCAATTGGAGCAATTGGATGATAAACAATTGGATGAATTAGCCCTGTTGGTTGCTGAAAGAGTTGTTGTGCTGTTTAGAGACCAAGATTTATCACCACAGAAGCATTTACAAATTGGTGAATACTATGGAGAAGTCGAACAACACCCATTGACTGGTCAAGTGCTACCAGGGTCCACCGTTGTATGGAACAATTTCAACAGAGGTGGTGCTTTAATTAAATTCAGCAAAGGTCTAAGTGGCTCAGCATGGCACACTGATTTGGATCACGAGTTCTCACCAGCTGGTATCACACATTTACACTTGGATTCCATCCCTGAAGTTGGTGGTGATACTGGGTTTATATCTGGATATGCTGCTTTTGATAAACTTAGTCCATCATTCCAAAAATTCCTAGAGGGTAAAAAGGCCATTCATAAATCTGCTCATCGTTATTATAAACGTGATGACTTGTTGGCTGGCCCACAACATATCACAAGAGAACATGATTTAGTCGTTACACACCCTGTTACAGGTTGGAAATCATTATTTGTGAATCCTGCTCATGTTGTACAAATTGTTGGATTGGAACCTGAAGAATCTAAAGTGATTTTAAAATACTTGAACAATGTCTATGCTAAAAATTTGGATATTCAGGCAAGAGTTTCATGGCAATCATCAACAAATTCAGGTTTAGGAACCTCAGTTATTTGGGATAATAGAATTTCTCAACATGTTGCCATTCCTGATTATAACGATTCATTTGAAGGTCCAATTAGACATGGTCATAGAGTTACTAGTTTATCAGTTCCAACAAAATTTGATCCAAATTCAAAATCTCAAAGAGAAGCTTTAGGTTTATAAAGAAAAATTCTAGTTATAACCAATAAATATTATTATTAAACTATACATTGTAGAACTGAAACCTGGTATCCATAATCCAATAAATTCAAATTAATCACTCTTCACTATAGATCTTTGTTTAATCTCTTTCAACAAATCATTTGATTTACGTTCATTCTTCTCCACAATTAATGTCTTTAAGCATTTATTCTCCATTTCCAATTTGTAAATCTTTTCATTATACATGGAAATTTTATCATTCAATTCTTTTAAATTCTTCTCCATTTCTTGTTCTTTAGCCTTTTTTTTAATTCTAAAACGTGCACTTGCAGCGGTATTTCTCTTTTTTTTATCAAATTCACTATGTATATTACTTGGTGTAACTGGTATATTAGGTAATTTTGGTTCTTTAAAAGGGGGTTCATCAACTTGTTGTTGGAATTGTTGTTGATGTGTTGTTTTCAAATCTTGGAAAATTGGAAACTGATCAAAATCAAAAAAACTAGAGTCTGTAAATGATGATAAATCATTACTTGGTTCATTATTAAATTGAATAGAATCTATGCTTTCCATGTTTAATTTGGATATATCGTCTAAATTGTCAAATGACATTATGGGTCACCAGTAAATGTCTATATTCTGCTTGTTTTCTCTCTAGAAAACTCTTCAATGTAATATTCAAGTGATTAAGAACACTTTATATACGTTTTAATGATCTTTTACACTCGTTGGAATGGTCTTATCGTGTTTATTCCAGATATGGCAAGTTGTTGAACAAGTTTAACTTGTTTTTTTTTTCCGATGGAAAGAGTCAACGGTCAGGTGAAAATTTTTGCAGTGATGATGATAATTATGGAAATGATATTTTGGTCTTTACGATTGATCAAATATCAGTTAAAAAGTTATCAATTATAAGTTAATCAGTAATAATAATTAATTAATCAGTTTTAATCACAGTTTAAAACCAGTTATATACATTTTTTGCTTGCTCGTGGTGAAACGGGCTTTGAAGCTGATGACAAATAGCATTATAGTATGAAGATTAACATCAACACAACAAAATGTATAATAAACTAGTAATATACAATAGATAACTGAACAACTACATAAACAGGATAATAAAAGGTATTTATATTAATCCACATGTTTAAAAGCTTGCCGTGTGTGTAAATGGTATTATGTGGTGTCACGTGACTGTTTGTTTTTATATCGAAAATACACTTACTTAGTAAACAAAGAATATCAAAGAGTTCAAACAAACACAAAACATGGTCAAATTAGAAACGACTAAAGATGGAATCACGGCACAGGAGTACATCTCCAAACAGGCACAGCTGGAGAAAGAGGCCAAGGAACTGATGCCCTATGACCCCAATAGCTGTACTTATTCAATGGGTGCGATCCGTCAACAAGTATATGCCTGTTTAACGTGTTATCAAACTCAAGATCAAATGTCTGGGATATGCTATTCATGTTCTATCCAGTGTCATGCGGATCATGAACTAGTAGAGCTATTCACAAAACGTAACTTTACATGTGATTGTGGTACAACAAGGATAAATTATCCATGCTCTTTAAGATCAAATGTTAAAGACGATATCCCATCATCTGATAACACTTATAATCAGAATTACAAGGGGTTATTCTGTCATTGTGCACAATTATATAACCCTCACGAGGAACAGAGTAACATGCTACAATGTATAATGGGGGATGTTTGTAATGAGGATTGGTATCATGATTATTGTATAATGGGGATGAATCATTATACACATCCAACTCAGGATAAAGGTGTTAATAAATTAGAATCATTAGGTGAACCCGAGGTGGATGCCGCAACACAAAATGCTGTTAATAAAGAAGATCAAGATATAATAATTGAAGGATTCCCTAATTTAGATGATTTTGATTGTTACATTTGTTGGAAATGTATAAATGCTCATCGGAAAGTGTTTGATAAACTGAAAAATGAAACAAGTGTGGTATTCACCACAGTGCAAAGAATTGAATCCATGGATTTGATTGATAGAAGTAATAAACTATTACAACAAACTGATGAACATACAATTAAAAAACGTAAAATAAATTATGATTATTCAATTTTTTTAAAACCAAATTATGAAGAAAATTTCCAAAATTTATACAAAATTACAAATGACATGGATATTAAAAAATTTTTAGATTCTTTTAAAATATTTATAAATGATGATCCAATTTATGAACCTCCAGAGGATAATGATAATGATAATGCAAGTGATGATGATAATTCTTCAATTTATGATTTGGGTGCAAAAGCTATTGATTCATTACCAAGAGAACAAGCTATAGAAGGTGTTCAAGCTTATCAAGATATAAGAAATAAATTAAAAGATTTCTTAGCACCTTTTGCTCAACAGGGGAAAATTGTTGCTGAAGATGATGTTAAAGAATTTTTTGAAAAAATTAAACGTTAATAATTTTTTAAAATTTCATCAATCTTGTGGAAAATATCAATATGTAAAATTTCATCTTTATAAATTAAACTTCCCTTTTTAAAAATTTCTGGTTCTTCATTATAATTTATACCAAATTCTTTAAATAATATTTCATTTTTATCACTTGATAATGTACCCATTAATCTTTTCTCTGCTTCTTTAGTACTCAATCCACCTTTAATAACTAATGTCCAAAATGTTGTATTATATAAATTATTTATATGTGTATCAACAAATCTCCAACGAATATAATCTTTTAATACATCAATATTTGGATAAACAACTGCACGACAATCAAAACTTGGTAAATTATTTAATTTTAATTCCATTTCAGGGAAAAATTTATTCCAAAGTGCAATATAATTTCCTGTAAATATACTAACAAATGTAGATACCAATTTAGATTCTCTTCTATTAAACAATTGTGTATCACGTTTCAAAACAAATGAATATTCATCACTTTCTCCAAATGCTAATATAACATCTTTTATATTTCTTTTAACATTTATTGCAGCTGCATTGGCTAATTTTAAAGCTCTTAAATCATTTGGTTTAATAAATTCATAATCTTTAGTAAATTTATGGAAGCTTTTACCATCAATACGTATCACTATATATGTATTGGGTAGTAAATAATGATCTTGTTCATAATCTTTAACATATTCATAACGAGATTTAGCCATCTTTCCTTAATTTAAAAGAATAACTATATATGACTTTACATTGGAAATTCGCGAAATAAAAGTTTAAAAGGTCTGTCAAAAGCTAAAGGGTGAATAGCTTTTACTAATAAGTAATAAATAAGGCAATGGCTTTGTGGGTACCAAGTAAGTAGTTCTTACTTGTATATAAAGCAATTCCTCTCCACTAATCACCCATATCAACTCAATCATCTAATAAACCTATAATTCAAAACTCCGGGTAAAGCTCATCGGGGCCTGCTTACATAATCACCGCTAGCAGTATGACATAATCAAGATTATTTTTTTTTTTTTTCTTTACCTGATAAAAAAAAAATTTTAAATAGAAAAACACTAGTAAAGAATATACATTACAAATTTAAAAGGTTGTTTAACAATAGAAAGAATTATGGGTGCTCCTTTTAGAACCGCCCAATTCAAGACTTTGGAACGTGAAAAACGTTTCCAAAACCCTCCAAAGGATGAATCAGCTTATCCATTATTAGCAGAAGCTGTTAAACCTCATATTGGATCATTTAATGCATTAACTGAAGGTCCAGATGGTGGATTATTAAATTTAGGTGTTAAAGATATTGGTACTAAAACTATCTTCGATAGTAATGATGTTGATAGATTAGGTAACAAGTTAAAAATTAGAGTTGATTCAGTTCAACTTGCTAAACCATCAGTACCAAATAATGATAAATTATCAATTGATAGAAGAACATGGCCATCTGAAGCTCGTGAAAGAATGATTTCATATAGAGGGAAATTATTATTAAAAGTTGCATGGTCTGTTAATGATGAAGAAGAAGTTAGTGAAATTAGAGAAGTTGGACAAGTTCCAATAATGTTAAGTTCAAATAGATGTCATTTAGAAAAATTATCACCAAAAGAATTAGTTTCACAAAAAGAAGAATCTGATGAATTAGGTGGTTATTTCATTGTTAATGGTATTGAAAAATTGATTCGTATGTTGATTGTTCAACGTCGTAATCATCCAATGGCTATTATTAGACCTTCTTTTACAAATAGAGGTGCTTCATATTCTCAATTTGGTATTCAAATTAGATCTGTTAGACCTGATCAAACTTCACAAACTAATGTTTTACATTATTTAAATGATGGTAATGTTACTTTTAGATTTTCTTGGAAAAAAAATGAATATTTAGTTCCAGTTATGATGGTATTAAAAGCACTTATTGAAACAAATGATCGTGAAATTTTTGATGGAATCGTGGGCTCAGATTTAGGTAATTCATTCTTAACTGATCGTTTAGAATTATTATTAAGATCTTTTAAAAATTATAAATTACATTCAAATCAAGAAACTTTAGCATATTTAGGTGATAAATTTAGAATTGTTTTCAATGCTACACCTGATGTTTCAGATGTTGAAGTTGGTAAAGAAGTATTGAAAAGAATTGTCCTTGTACATTTGGAATCTAATAGAGATAAATTTAGAATGTTATTATTTATGATTAGAAAATTATATACATTGGTTGCTGGTGATTGCTCTCCAGATAATCCAGATGCTACACAACATCAAGAAGTTTTATTAGGTGGGTTCCTTTATGGTATGATTATTAAAGAAAAAATTGAAGAATATTTGGGTAATATTAGATTACAAATTCAATCAGATATAAATCGTGGTATTGCAATAAATTTTAACGATAGAAAATACATGTCCAGAGTATTTATGAGAATTAATGAAAATATTGGACAAAAATTACAATATTTCCTTTCAACAGGTAATTTGGTTTCACAATCAGGTTTAGATTTACAACAAGTTTCAGGTTATACAGTTGTTGCTGAAAAAATTAATTTTTATCGTTTCATTTCACATTTTAGAATGGTTCATAGAGGTTCCTTTTTTGCTCAATTGAAAACTACCACTGTGAGAAAATTATTACCAGAATCTTGGGGGTTTTTATGTCCTGTTCATACACCTGATGGTTCTCCTTGTGGGTTATTAAATCATTTTGCTCATAAATGTTCCATTTCTACACAAGCTAGTGATGTTTCTAAAGTTCCAGAAGCTTTAAGTGCTCTTGGTGTTTTACCAGCTCATGTTTTCGCTGCAGGTCCAAATGTTTCATGTGTACAATTAGATGGTAAGATTGTAGGTTGGACAACTCATGAACAAGCTAAGATTGTTGCTGATACTTTAAGATTTTGGAAAGTTGATGGATCTCATGGTTTACCATTAGATTTAGAAATTGGTTATGTTCCACCTTCATCAAAAGGTCAATATCCTGGATTATACATCTTTGGTGGACATTCAAGAATGATGAGACCTGTTCGTTATTTACCATTAGATAAACAAGATATTGTGGGTCCATTTGAACAAGTTTATATGGATGTTGCCGTTACACCTGAAGAAATTGAAAATAATGTTCATAGTCATGTTGAATTTACTCCAACTAATATTTTATCAATTTTAGCTAATTTGACACCTTTCTCAGATTTTAATCAATCACCAAGAAATATGTATCAATGTCAAATGGGTAAACAAACAATGGGTACTCCAGGTACTGCTTTATGTCATAGATCAGATAACAAATTATACAGATTACAAACAGGTCAAACGCCAATTGTTAAGGCCAACTTATATGATGATTATGGTATGGATAATTTCCCTAATGGTACCAATGCAGTGGTTGCTGTTATTTCATATACAGGTTACGATATGGATGATGCGATGATTATAAATAAAGGTGCAGATGAAAGAGGATTTGGTTATGGTACTGTTTATAAAGTGGAAAAGGTTGATTTATCACAATCAAGACGTCGTGGTGATCCAATAACTCAACATTATGGTTTTGGTACAGATGAATGGCCAAAAGAATGGAGAAATTTCTTAGATACTGATGGTTTACCAATGATTGGTGCTCGTGTCGAAGAAGGTGATCCAATTGTTGCATATTATGATGAAACCGTAGGGAAGACTAAAGTTAAAACTTATCATTCATCAGAAGGTGCTTTCATTGAAGAAGTTAAATTATTGGGTGATGAAAATGGTGATCAAGAATTTCAACAATTAACAATCAAATATAGAATAACACGTTCTCCATTAATTGGTGATAAATTTTCATCAAGACATGGTCAAAAGGGTGTTTGTTCAAGAAAATGGCCAACTGTGGATTTACCATTTACAGAAACTGGTATGCAACCAGATGTTATCATTAATCCTCATGCTTTCCCATCTCGTATGACAATTGGTATGTTTGTTGAATCTCTTGCAGGTAAAGCTGGTGCATTACATGGTATTGCTCAAGATTCAACCCCATGGACTTTCAGTGAAAGTGATACCCCAGCTGATTATTTCGGTGAACAATTGAGAAAATCTGGTTATAATTATCATGGTAATGAACCAATGTATTCAGGTGCCACTGGTGAAGAATTAAGATGTGATATCTATATCGGTGTTGTTTATTATCAAAGATTGCGTCATATGGTTAACGATAAATTCCAAGTTCGTTCTACAGGTCCTGTTAACTCTTTGACTATGCAACCTGTTAAAGGTCGTAAGAGATCTGGTGGTATCCGTGTGGGTGAAATGGAACGTGATGCATTGATTGGTCATGGTACAGCTTTCTTACTACAGGATCGTCTATTGAACTCTTCAGATTACACACAAACCTCCATTTGTCGTGGTTGTGGTTCATTATTAGCTACACAATCATCAGTTCCAAGAATCGGTGCAGCTGCTACGATACGTTGTCGTAAC
Source organism: Hansenula lynferdii (assembly GCA_030582155.1). NCBI lineage: Eukaryota > Fungi > Ascomycota > Saccharomycetes > Phaffomycetales > Wickerhamomycetaceae > Hansenula > Hansenula lynferdii. The sequence goes on from JAKTWT010000002.1 coordinate 380,350, forward strand.
TGTTCAGATAAATTCGAACACAGCTCTACACAAGCTGATGAATCAAGCATTTGGGAAGACGGTCAAGGTAACAAATTTGTTGGTGGTAACAACACCACCACTGTGGCTATCCCATTCGTTTTGAAATATTTGGACTCTGAATTAGCAGCTATGGGTATCCGTATGCGTTACAACGTTGAGCCAAAATAAGTCATACAAAACAAGTATATAGATAGTGAAAATAGGGTGTTTATCAGCCCGTGTATTTTAGATAATTAGCATATGGTTTTAGAATCGAATTTGCTGTAGTTTAATATAATTAATTCACTTTTTATTTACCCGATGCATTTTAATATAGCCGAGTCAGTCGCGAAATCTTCGAATCAGATTCGCGACTTTTTTGTCTGAAAAGATTTCGAAAAAGAAGCTAGATCGTGTTCTTTTAACAGCGCTGATAAAGCTGGGAAAGCATAGAATTGGGTTCTTTGGGTGCTGAGAGTGATAGAAATAGCTAACAGTGCCATAATAGCTACATTGGATTTTGATTTTAGCGTATATCCTGAAGAAATTAGCTGGAAAAGGGAGAGTTCCTATTGTTGTTGATTCCAAAATACAACCGTGTTGATATATCGGAGTACTATATTTGATTCGCCAGATCTGAGCAACAAAGTGGGTTGGTTTAAACAAAATTGTCAAAAATCTGTCTATAAGACTCTTACCACAGGAAAAATATCTTATCATCTGCCAGATCGTGCCCTCAGTGCACCAACATCATCAACAAGATCACATTTGACCAAAACATCATATACATCATAGATAAAAATGTCGTATACAAAGGCATCTGATAATCCATATGAGGTGGAGCTTGATGAACAAAACAGCTCTCCTAGAGCGCTTTCACCATCCCAGGATACATCACCTTCATTAGAATACACCTCTTTATCCATAGAGCAAACCGTTTCTCAACTACGCACAGACGCCAAAACCGGTCTAATGTCGGTCCATGAAGTTACACAAAGAAGAGGCCTACATGGTCTGAACGAGCTGACCGCAGAGGAGGAAGAACCATTAGCCATAAAGTTCTTAAAGACATTTTACCAAGATCCATTGATCTTACTTTTGATCGGATCCGCAGTGATTAGTTTTTTCATGGGAAATATTGATGATTCTGTTTCCATTACATTGGCTATTGTCATTGTTGTCACAGTGGGGTTTGTTCAAGAGTATAGATCAGAACAATCACTACAAGCTTTAAATAAATTGGTCCCTGCAGAGGCTCATTTAATAAGAAATGGTTCAACCCAGGATGTCCTTGCATCTCAATTGGTTCCAGGTGATCTAGTGCACTTTGATATTGGTGATAGAATTCCTGCTGATATTAGATTAACTGACGCTGTGCATCTAGCTATTGATGAAAGTAATCTAACTGGTGAAACAGAACCGGTTCATAAAACTACAGATGTCGTACCGCCAAAAGCCACTGGAATTGCATTAACAGAACGCCATTGTATCGCATATATGGGTACTTTGGTTCGTGATGGTCATGGTGCTGGTATTGTTGTTGGTACTGGTCATAAAACTGCCTTTGGTGCCGTCTTTGAAATGATGAACGATATTGAAAAACCTAAAACTCCATTGCAAAACACTATGGATAAATTAGGTAAAGATCTTTCACTTGTGAGTTTTATTGTCATTGGTATTATTTGCCTGATCGGTATATTACAAGGTCGTTCATGGTTAGAAATGTTTCAAGTGTCTGTTTCATTAGCCGTCGCAGCTATCCCAGAAGGTTTACCAATCATTGTAACTGTTACATTAGCTCTTGGTGTGCTAAGAATGGCCCGTCATAAGGCTATCGTTAGAAGATTACCAAGTGTTGAAACCTTGGGCTCTGTTAACGTTATCTGTAGTGATAAAACAGGTACTTTAACTCAAAATCATATGACGGTGAAGAAAATATGGACCATTGATATGAACACTGAGAGTTTAACCGTGGATAAACAAATTAACAAAGGCTCGTCATTGAAACAATATTTAACACCAGATGTTAAACAAGCTCTTGAAACAGCAAATATCTGTAACAATGCTAAATACTCACAAGAAGCTGCTAAATTTGTTGGTAATCCAACTGATATTGCCCTATTGGAAGTACTTTCAAGTTTTGAATTGGATGATATAAGAAATACAAGATCACGTACACGTGAATTACCATTCTCATCATCAAGAAAATTTATGGCCATGACTGTTAATAGTGGTGATTTATCTAAACATGAAACTTATGCTAAAGGTGCCACTGAACGTATTTTGAACAGATCAACTCACTATATTACCAAGGATAACAAAGTGGAAAAATTAACAGAGGAATTACACACCAAAATTCATGAGGCTGCACATAGATTAGCCCTTAAGGGGTTAAGAGTGTTAGCATTCGGTCATAATAATAAAAAATTTGATGATGAACCTCAAGATTTAATCTTTGATGGTCTTATCGCTATGAAAGATCCACCAAGATCAAGTGTAAAAGGTGCTATTGCCAAATTGATCCATGGTGGTGTTCATGTTATTATGATTACTGGTGATTCTGAAACTACAGCTGTACAAATTGCTAAGGAAATTGGTATGAATGTAGCAGATCCTGAAAGATCAGTTATAAATGGTGAAAAATTGGAAAGTATGGATGAAGAATCGTTATCACAAGTTATTTCGTCAGTTTCAGTTTTCGCAAGAACTACACCAGAACAAAAAGTTCAAATTGTTCGTGCTCTACAAAGACGTGGTGATGTTGTTGCAATGACTGGTGATGGTGTTAATGATGCCCCAGCATTGAAACTAGCAGATATTGGTATCAGTATGGGTAAAATGGGGACAGATGTTGCTAAAGAAGCTTCTGATATGGTTTTAACAAATGATGATTTTAGTGTCATTTTAAATGCTATTGAAGAAGGGAAGGGAATTTTCAATAACATTCAAAATTTCTTAACTTTCCAATTATCAACAAGTGTTGCCGCTTTAGCATTGATTGCCATTTCAACTTTTTTCAAATTACCAAACCCATTGAACGCTATGCAAATATTATGGATTAATATCTTAATGGATGGTCCACCGGCTCAATCATTAGGAGTTGAACCTGTTGATCATGAAGTTATGAACAAACCACCAAGAAAAAGGGAAGCACGTATTTTAACTGAAGAATTGTTTAAAAGATTATTATCCAATGCGATTTTTGTTATTGTTGGTACGATATATGTTTACATTAAAGAGATGAATCAAGATAATGAAGTCACTGCAAGAGACACAACAATGACATTTACATGTTTTGTTTTATTTGATATGTTTAATGCCTTAAGTTGTCGTCATTCAACAAGATCAATTTTTGAATTGGGATTCACAAATCAGATGTTTAATTTTGCAGTTATTGGATCATTATTAGGTCAATTATGTGCAATTTATATCCCATTTTTCCAATCAATTTTCCAAACAGAAGCTCTTTATTTCAGTGATTTGGTGTTTTTAACATTTATTTCAAGTTCAGTGTTTTTATTTGATGAAGGTAAAAAATATTTCATTAGACAACGTCGTGATGTTTATTCTGTTGTTTAAACAACCAAAAAGGGAAAGAAAGATGCATATAAATATTTATAGAACAACAATAAAAAGAACTGTCATTAACTCTACTGGGTAGTAATCATTATTTTTTTTCATTCACTCTATATAGTCTCTGAAGCAGCCTTGTTCAATCTATTCATAATTGCTAAACCTTCGTCTTTTTCATCGACACTTTCCACAAAGATTAAATCCACATCTAGTTCATCGATTTTTCTCAAATAGTGGAAAAGATTTGCAGAGATTTCCTCCTTAGTTTTACCCAAGTGATCCACTATACCGTTAAATTGATCACCTTTGAAAAATTGTGCAGTTAGCAATGCAACTTTTTTATCTTGTAATTCGTTTTCCTTGATGAAATTTCCAATTTTATTTTCATCATTCACCAGTATAACTTTTGCAGTTGGTGAATAATGTTTATATTTCATACCTGGTGTCTTTACAGGTTCATTTGGATCGGCAATCTTTTTGGCAACTTGAACATTTGCCCACTGTTCACCGCCAACTTGTTTAATATCCTCGAGACTAACACCACCAGGTCTTAGTAACATTGGTGGTGATGATAGTCCATCGATAACTGTACTTTCAACACCGACATTTGAAGCATCACCATCTAATATTAATGGGATTTTCCCCTGAAGATCATGATAAACGTGTTGAGCTAATGTAGGTGAAGGTCTTGTTGAAGCGTTTGCCGATGGTGCTGCAACGGGTACTTGACTTAGATGTATTAATGCTCTAGCTATTGGATGCGAAGGTAAACGCACGGCAAAAGTTGGTTGATTTGCAGTTGTCAATGAAGATAATTTATTCGGTAGTTTAGGGTCATTATTGATTGGTAGCAAGATTGTCAATGGTCCCGGCCAAAAATTTTCAACGAGTGGTTTGTAAATCTCTGGTATGTCTATATTGAAGAATGATTTGATTTGTGAAGTTGATGATATATGAGTAATTAATGGATTATCAGCAGGTCTGTTCTTTGCTTTATAGATATTTTTGATAGATTCATCGTTGAATGAAGATCCACCTAAACCATAAACGGTTTCTGTTGGGAATGCAACAACTTGATTAGTTTCCGATAGTAATTCAGCAGCTCTGTTCAAATTTTGTTTGGTTGTGGCATCATCTATTGTTAGTTGATCATTAGCATCAAAATGTATTGAGGACTTGGAGACTGGTAGAATCTCGGTTTGGAATTGACTGGATCGACTTGTGGTGGACATTTTGCGACTGATATATCTGCAAATCCTAATCATAAAAGGTCTAATCTCTAATCAATTTGATCTATTTGAATTGAAGTTTGTCATAAAGATTTGACTCTATTTTTTTTTTTTTCAACGGCTGTTGCTTATGTAATTGTGGCAATTTAGATTATGTAATCAATATAGACAGACAGAGAAATTAATGAACATTCGAACATTCAAGAGACAATCTTTGTTAGATAATGGGGTAATTGATTAGTCAGTTAACTTAAATGGACATTGTGTGTTATATGACCGGTATACATTCGGATGCAGCCAAAGGAGCTGTGAACACCAATTATAGAAAAATTTCAATATCTTGATTCTGAATGTTTAATTCAAAAGCATCTACTTTTACGTTAAATTCAAACTTAGGCCTTTATACATAAAGTCAACCCTTTGAAAGTTTAATAGAGTCTACTAAAATAACTACACTCAATTATTCCAGATGCTTTTTCCGATATGATAAGGCCTCGATCAATGTTATTTAGTGAAAAGTCAAAAGTCGAGCTAGAATAAGCCATATAGAACACCTAATGAAGATGTGACTATAATTAGTAAAAATTTGTCAAATGATATTTCTGGGGTACATTGATTCACTGAGCAATCTTGAGACCCCGAAACACGTAAACAAGATTCAATATGTGACCTTTTTCTGTTTTGCATTTATATTCAAAGTTTAATATACCCCAATATATTTTTTGGTAAGAATAAGCTTTGGTTTCAAAGGCCGATTGATTAAATTCTGGGGAAGCTAGAACAACTTTCAATAGAATAGAACTGGTAGCTGAAATGGGATGAGCGATTAATCAAATATGGAAGGTCTGTTAATGTCATTTGCCGATTACTTACAACTCAATGATTTGACACTAAGGACTCTTGAACAATAAATGCCAACCAAACAACCAAAGGCTATCCAAGGCTATTGAAGGGTCTTTGAACACACAGTGTGATTGGTTAAAATTTGGGTTCAATAGTTGTTTAAGTTTCTTTGCATAGGTGCCGTATAGTAAAAGGTTTATCACCACTTCACCAAGGCTGACTTGACAGTGACATTATCGCTGTCAAAGAGAAGTGAAGCAAATTTAAAGTGAATAGTGTATGGTTTCAAATTACAGCAAACTAATACTATACTTACTTTTATGAATTTTACAAAAACTGATTCTATGTCTTCTAGAATAGCCAAAGATCTGCAGTCACGGTTCATTAGCTTTTAAAGTTTAAAAATATACGACTCCACATTTTGTAAAATAGCCTTTTCAAGTTATACTAACAAAACTTTATATAACATTTCCAGGCAGAAGGAGAAATATTAAATCGGGGAACAATAAATAGTTTTTCCCAATGGATTAAATGTTGTATAAATAACGGTTTATCCTGCATTTTCAGGTGCAATTATTATACACCTATTGTTTCACTTTTAACTATATCTTTCCATAATAATGGGTCTTGAAGATAATAAAATTGTTAGAAAATATATCAATTTTGATGAAAAAACAGAAGGTTCAACCACCTTGGCTATCCTTATTGGATTATTTGCAGCTTTTGGTGGGGTACTTTTCGGTTATGATACAGGTACGATTTCTGGTATTTTAGCCATGCCATACGTTTTAAAAAATTTCCCAGAGGATGAACCTGGTGTAAATGGTGGTGAAGGTATTTTCACATCTTCAGAACATTCTTTGATTGTTTCTATCTTGTCTGCTGGTACTTTTTTCGGTGCCTTGGGTGCTCCTTTAATCTCTGATACTTTAGGTCGTCGTTGGACTTTAATCATTGGAACTGCTTTGGTTTTCAATTTAGGTATCATTTTACAAACTGCTGCAACTGGGATTGATTTATTAGTAGCTGGTCGTGTATTTGCAGGATTAGGTGTCGGTTTGCTATCTGGTGTTATCCCATTATACCAGGCTGAAACTGTACCAAAATGGATCCGTGGTGCTATTACTGCTGTTTATCAATTTGCCATTACCATTGGATTATTATTAGCTGCTGTTATTAATCAAGGTACTCATAAGATTGATTCTACAGCTTCTTATAGAATTCCAATTGCAATTCAATTCATATGGTCATTAATCATTACAATTGGTATGTTATTCTTACCAGAGACTCCAAGATTTTTCGTCTCTAAGAATCAAAATGATAAAGCCATGGCTGCTTTATCGAAAATTAGAAGATTACCACCTGATCATCCTGCTTTAACTGATGAATTGGGTGAAATTATTGCTAATTTTGAATTTGAAAGTTTACATGGTAAAAATGGATGGTTGGATTGTTTTAGTACTAGAAATCATCAATTGAAACGTTTATTTACAGGTGTTTTCATTCAAGCTTTCCAACAATTAACTGGTATTAATTTTATTTTTTATTTTGGTACAACTTTTTTCAAAAATTCAGGTATTCAAAATGAATTTTTAATTCAATTGGCTACAAATATTGTTAATGTGGGGATGACTGTTCCTGGTATTTTGTTGATTGAAGTTTTAGGTCGTCGTACATTATTGTTGATTGGTGCTGCTGGGATGTGTGTTTCAGAATTATTAATTGCAATTATTGGTGTTGCTACTGATGCTACATCTGCAAATAAGGCAATGATTGCCTTTACATGTATTTTCATTTCATTTTTCGCTTCAACATGGGGTTGTTTAGCTTGGGTTGTTTGTGGTGAAATTTTCCCCTTGAGAACAAGAGCTAAATCTGTTTCAATGTCTGTTGCATCAAATTGGTTATGGAATTTTGCCATTGCATATGCTACACCTTATTTGGTTGATGATGCACCAGGTTCAGCAAGATTGGGATCCAAAGTTTTCTTCATTTGGGGTGGATGTAATTTCCTATGTTTCTTCTTTGCATATTTCTTTGTTTATGAAACTAAAGGATTATCATTGGAGAGTGTTGATGAATTATATGAAACAATTCCACGTGCATGGCAATCCAAAAGATTTGTTCCAACTTCACATAAGTTTACAAGAGAATTGGGACATGAACATGGTGGTTCAGTTATGGCTAGTGAAGAAGAATTGAGTCATGAAAAGGCTCAAGTTTCAAACGTTGAACGTTTACCAACTGGTCAAGACTCTGTCTAATCAATATAATCACTTATTTACTAGCTGTTTAATACTATGATTAATAAAACGTATTGTCTATTATTATAACAAGCGTAGACGTATTACATTTAAACAATTTTGTGTCAAAGTAGATATATGCAAAATTCGCGATGATCGGCATGTTGATAAAACGGCGTACAGCACAAGATCAAGAATAACTCTTTCAGAAAATAGTATTTTTACTTTGAATAGACTTCAATAGCTCAGATAAACTCTTTGATAGTAAAAATGAGACCTATTAATCAGTCATATATAATTTGATATATAAATAAAATTATAAAATTATATAAAATTATATTATATAATTAAAATATAAAATTATATTATATTATAAAATTATAAAAGAATATTAAGTAATTAATATTTAAATTTATAATATATATATATATATATATTAATATTAGTTTTTAAATTAAGCGCTGGACGTGCAGACCAGGCTTATTTTTGAGTTATTTCAAAATCACAAAAATTTAAAAGTGCCGAATTTTGAAATTCACTTATACAGGTTGAAAATATATACATGTTATTGTAGAGAGCTGGAAAATCCATTTATGGTTATTTTGAGTAACTTTGCTCCATTTACTAAGATCTGAGGCCGGAAAAGTGTTTCAATTGATAAAACCCGAAAGCCGATCAACAACTATTATTCCTTCATATATACGTCTTTTAAGCTTATGCAGTTCTGGCTCACGTAAATATTATATGTATGATTCGAAGTGTTCAGGTTGATTTCATGTATATTAAATATTTTACAACTATAAATATAAAAGTGTATGATTTTTAATTCTCGAGTATCGAATCAAGATTTGCTATTATCCTCATGAAATGACGCATTGCAAGCAATACCTGGATATCAATGGATTCAATAGTTTTTCAAATTTAAAGAACAATAACATCTTCTACAATTCAATTATCAATATATCGTTAATTCCTAATCTCATACTATACGTCACACTTTATAAATAAAATCAATAGCAAAAATCAATAGCTGTTTAAATGATCTTAAGTGTTCTTAAACTGAACCTGAAGTACCAGAGGTACCAGTTGATGAAGAGTTTGTAGCATTGGTAGCACCTTCTTTAGCGCCGGTTAAAGTGGTGGCAACGTATTCAGCAGCATTGTTGATACCTTCTTTAGCGGTTTCAATGTATTCACCAGCGGTATCAGCTAAAGTCTTGGAGTTGGCATCTTTAGCGTCATCATGACCCTTTTGAATAGCATCACCAAATTTTTGAGTATCAGATTTAGCTTCTTCAGGTTGTAAATTTTGTGCAACTTTATCAACACCTGAAGTGACTTGTTCCTTTGCTTGTTCTAATGAAGATTTTTGAGCATTTGGGGTAACTTTTTCTTGAACTTTGTCAGATAAATCTTTTCTACCTAAGTCAGACATTGTGAATATAATTATTGTTGTTTGTGTAAGTTTGTTATTTTATCAATTGAACTTGATGAGGAGTAAGAATGGATTAAGTTTTACAATTTTGGAGGGACAATTGGTCCATATTTATAGTAATTCTGACACGATTTTTTACAGCCCCTAGATCAAACCATTTTGTGTAAAATTAGCACTAATGGATGACAATAGAAGTCTCTAGAATCACCTAATTTATTACCAAAGGCTGGTTACATAAGTGCTTAAATAGCAACATTGCTATTTTGATTAGGAAATCGTGCATGAAACTAAAAAAATGACCGGGGGCAGCAGCAGCCTGATAAGTATACATCAAAATTGGTAATTTTGGTGATATTCCACGAGTGTTGAAGAAATGGAATTTTAATGTAGAGTTTTGTTCATGTTCTAGTGTGAATAATAGAAGACGACCCAGGTTATTCGATGTTTCATGTCTTGGTTTGTTTGGTTGTTCTCACGACGTTTCAATAGCTTATGTGCGCATTGTGGCCCTGCGATTCTCTAACTTTCAAGTCGAGTCGACTAATCTACAAGATAAGTACAAATACAGAAAAGTGTACCTAGATCATAGATTGAGTTATTGCTATATCCAGCACCAACTGTTATATCACCTAGCAATAAACTTGAACAGTTTATGAGCTAGTTGCTCGTGCTTACATAAAAGCCCTGCTTACCTCAGCGCTTACCAAGCAGTACGCGCCACATGGCATTTTTAGCCGTTGTCCAAGTTCGCGTGTTTTCACTCATTTGCAACTAGTACATGCTGGGAAAAACAAGGAAATACAGAGAAATAAATATTTATAGTGCGAAATAGCCACTTCTTATAAAACCAACTATTGAGCGGCTATTTGACCAAAACATCAGCACAAGATTGCTTCAATGAAGAGCTACAACCAGCAAGTTACAACTATTCATACAAATACAGACAGACCCGTCTACATCAATCGCTGAGTCCACAGAGCTATTTTCCAAAACAAATCACTGTGATTGCAAATGCCTGTGAACCATCATGAGATCAGTCCTCATAGAGACTCCCGGCCTAGAGTCACCACAGATGGCCAGGGAAGAAGAGTCACAATCAACAATATCCATAACAACACGCAACATCAAGGTTCGACGAGAACTCGTTTGCCTCCGGTTGATTCTTTAGATCAAATCCTAGCTGATTCCGATTCATATGATGAAGATGAAGATTACGAAGACTACACAGGTCCAGGTGTTAATCCTAATCAATATTTCAACGATAATTCAAACCAAAGTTCATATAACAATGGTTTCCAACCGTTTACACACAACAATACCAGTCATGCCGATATACACAGGGCAAGACAAGATGATTTCCAATCTGATACAAACAGATTCCATCACGCTATGCAAACGCCTTTACCTCTTTCTCCACCTCCACCACCCCCTCCAGCTCGTCACATAAACAGAAGAGGTACATTTAATTCTGAAATCCCACCTTCGCGTCAATCTACTCTTAGCGTTAATAGAGATACCGGTAATGTTTCATATACAACTTTAACAAATAACCCTACCAATATGAGAAGCTCAGTGCTACGAAGAGTTATGAATCCAAACCCATCAAGTAATAATTTTAACCATCAACAAGTGTCTCCTTCGGTGGCGAATAGTAATGAAAGCCATATTCGTTATGGTTCAGAACAGTTTGGTATGGCTAATAATGCTTCAACATTCAACCATTTAAATGACATCAATAGATTATCATCACAGTCGTTATACAATGATTTGAATAGCGTGGGTGCAGATCAACCAACAGACGATGACTTGGAACCAAGCTCAAGTACCAACAACAGCAACAACAACAACACCAGTACCAACAGCACCATTAGAAATTCACTATTTCAACATCATTGTGACCATTCAGCCCCATTCAACATCAATAATCAAATGAATAATCAAAAATCAGCAGTCAATATGAATTTAATACTAGATGAATTCATTTCCAAAAGACGTGGATTAGGTAAATGGTATGATGATTACACTGCTTTAAAAACTGAGAATCCTAAAAAAAGAAGCGCCCTTGAAATGGAAAATAATCCAAATGATAAACAAAATTCAACAGAACCATTCCAAACCTATCAATTCCCCATTACAAGAGTTTCACCTTGTTCATTCATAAGATCAGGTTCAGTTTATGATGCACAAAATCCTAAACCAAATGAAATACCTTTTGTACTATCTTTCATCTCTGTGGATTATCAAAATAAGATTGTACATGGTAATTTCCATTTTGAACATTTATACCTAATGAAACATTGGTTAGCTGAAAATGCACCAGAAAATGCATTTTTAAACAATTCAGGAAAATTTAACAGTGTTGGATTCACTGGTGAATTGATTGATTTTGAAAAAGAAGATTTACGTTATCACTCATTTATACTACAACATTTTAACAATTCACAAATCCAAGATAATTTTAATTCAGGTCAATCATCTAAAAATTTTAAATTGATTTATAGTAATTGCATTACAAAGAAACAATTACAAAAATGGAAAAAATTAAAACCATTCCAACATTTGAATTTAAATGATTTACATTATATTTTAACATGTCATCAATGTTTGACTAAATTACAAGAAAATTATCTATTAATGAAGATTTACATTAATGACCCATTATCAAATGATAATATTGGTAATGATCATAAGAATTCACCAACAATGTTATGTTGTGTTGATAGAAGAAGTGGTGATTTAGAATTGATTTCAGCAGAGGGGAAACAAAAATCTATTACAGGAGAATATATTACAGATGGTCATCTAAATAGTGGTGATGATGATGTAACGATATTAACAATGAAATGTAAGAAATATGTTGCACCAAGTTTGAAGTTTGCATAAGATAAGAGGTGATTACACAAGAGAAGCAAAAAAAAAAAGAATAACAAGACGTAATAACTGTACATTAAGAGACAAAAAGACAAGGGATTAATTTAAAAAGAAGTATGTTTATAAGGTTGGGTATTAATTGTAATAATAATTTCATCATTGGGTTTATAATAAGGGTTTTAATAAAATTTTATTTCTGGGCGTTTAATATATTATTGTAGAATACGCTAATACAATTTGATCTTAATGCGTGAACGTTCATCTCATTTCGTTACGATTTATACAGATTAATCATGGCTTCAAACTATTTACATATATAATACATCATTAATAAATTACCAACCTTTACCATTAAATATATCTTTTCTTCTTTGTGATAACCATTCTTTTTTACATTCTCTATATGCCTTAAAATATTCCGTACACATATCTCTATTAAAATCATTTGCTTCAAGACATCTTATACTCATCTGTGAACTTTGTGCACATGGATCATAAAATTTTGATGGTTCTTTTGCTGCAAATTTTTGTTTATTATATTCTGATGTTGGATTATCTGGATAATATTTAAATTCATTAACTTTACCCTTGGTAAAATCTACTTCATCTTTCTTTTGAGCAATGTTGGGATCTATTTGATTGTATTCCTTATCCAGTTTCTTTATCTTTTCGGACATTTTTATTTGCAAATGATCTGTTATGGTAAAATTAGTCCAACGCTTTTCAATATTTGCTTACATTTTAATCAATTTTTAAATCATCTTGCTTTCTTTTTTATCAACCAGATTCTGCCATTTTTCACAGTGTAAAAAAGTTTATAATGATATTTTTTTTTCTCTCAAAGATTTTGATTATGCGATGAGCTTTGTAATGGAGCGATAGGAATAGGAAATAGAAATGCCTGGGAAGACTGATAATATAGATCTGGGGACTTGCTCTAGATGTAAACAGGAAGATGCTGTTGCTTCGTCAAGAAAAGAAGTCTTTTGCAAGTATGTATATGACTATTTTATACAGTCCGGAATTAGTGAGATTCTAACAAATGATTAGATCATGTTTTATAAGATTCATCAGTGGGAAACAAAGAAAATTAATGAGTGATGAGAAATTCAAAGTTAAGTTTGGTGATAATGTAGTCGCTGAAAAAGTTCTATTCCCATTTTCATTTGGTCCTTCGTCAATAGTATTATTGGATATTTTAATTCAATTATTTAAAGAACAATCAAAAAACCCAAGAGCCAAGTTTGGATTTGAACTTTTGGTCTTGTTCATTGACGATTCATCTGTGAACAAGTACGAAAATGATGTATCCGAGTTAATGAAGACTATTGAACAATATTACACATTAACAAATTTCCCAATCACATATAAAAGGGTTGATATTAATTCATTTATAAAAAATAGATCCGATTTGAACAAGATTACATTATTGAAAACATTTGATAGTTTTAAGATCGAAAAGGACTTCACAAGCATAGAATCATTGAAAGAGATATTAGATGCATGTCCAAATAGAGCTTCAAAACATGATATAATGCAAGTGATCAAGAAGGAATTAATTAAAAACTTTGCTATTGTACATGATTGTAAAGTGATATTGTGGGGGCACAATATGTCAAGATTAGCAGAAGAAGTTATTGCATTAACCGTTAAAGGTCGTGGTGCAGAGATTTATTTAAATTTAACTGATGGGATTGAAAATTATCAAGGTAATGATATTGAGCATTTACATCCACTTCGTGATGTTTCACAAAATGAAGTTAATATATTTATGAATTTACAAGATCTTTCACAGTTCTCTTTGATACCGAAGGATAAAGTGGAAAAATTGATGGTTAAGCAGAAAACTATGAATGAAATTGTTGGTGATTATTATAAAGTTGTCGATACCGAATATGATAATATTGTCTCTACAGTGGTGAAAACTGGTGCTAAACTTGCAGAACCTAAAAACTATGATGAGAGAAATTGTGCCATTTGTAAGGGTAAAATTTATAATGATCCAATGAACTGGCTTAGAGCAATCACATTTAATGAATCAATTGGGCCAGAGGAAGATGTGGAGAAAGAATCTTATAATGAATGGGTAGAGGCAAATAAAGAAGACTTGATGGAATTGGAGAATAGTGAAAAAATACCTGTGGATTTATGTTATGGTTGTTCGGTCACTTTGGGAGGTGCAAAGAAAAGTTCGTTGATATGGCCTACTCATAAGGAGGAAAGAACCAAAGAGGAAATACTGAGCGAGTTCATAATAGCCGAAGATGATGAGGAAGATGAAGAGTAAATCAAGTACTATTGAAATTAGTAGTAATTTATAGAGGAACCATATACGGCAAGGTTAAGCAGCCCGTGTAGCGTAAATATTCCGCGAATTTTATAAGACGTAGAAGTATAGAGATTTAGCGATGAGTTGATGTAAGATCATCTCTAGATCTAGTATCGCTATAGCGTCAGCCCGAGACTCAATCTTTTATACAATCAAGATGTCTAGATTCATACCAGAAGGGAAGAGTGACTTAAAATCACTCCAAAAGTCGGAATCAGAAGCCGCTAATAAGTATGCAACAGAGAAAGAAGAAGAAGAGTCATTATCTCTATATGATCAGATGAAGGCCAACTATATCGCTAAGGAAAGAGAGTATGAGGAGAAAGTCAAGGCCAAGAATCAATCCCACAAGATCGATGAAAGAGAATTAGAGTTTTATAATGAGTTGGAGCGTAAAGAAAGGGAAAAAGAAGCAGAGAAAAAGCAGGCCATTGACAGGGCTCTCCAGGAGTATGAAGCGTGAGTGAACAATTTACTAATTTCCATAGCTAATATTAACCATTATACAGTAAACGAGCCTCCACCACTTCAACAGCTGAAGTCAAATTACCCAAACCATTGATTCCAGATTTCAAAATTTCTAAAAAACCTGTGAAGTCAAAGCCAAAGACTCAGAAAAAAGTTGAGAGTCATATCCAAACACTAGAGAATCCCAAGAAGCACAAAACCCCAGTAAATCCCCAACCCAAAGCTTCCCTTTTGAACGGTTATTCTTCAGATTCAGACTCAGAATGAGTCTCACGTGACCGTACACGTTTCTGCCCGAACCAAAAGTGTTGATATTCTCGTTCGCTGAAAAATTAAAACAGCTAGAGTCTTCGAAGACATGGGTAGATAATCTGTGGGATCGTTTTTGATATTTTTGAAAGAAAACTCAAAGAATGTTTGGTCTTCTTGGTCTTGTGCGTCCAGTGTTCTCAGCAATGAGAGCTGGTCCAGCAGCTGCACTACAGCAACCTTCTACAATCATCACAAGAGGTCTATTGAAAACACACAAAGGTGCTGCTAAAAGATGGAGAAAAACATCAACTGGGTACAAAAGAGTGAGTTATTCTCAAGCGATGATCAGGAACTAAATACTAACTGCATGAAACAGGGGAAAGCTGGAAGAAGTCATGGTAACGCTGGCTGGAGTAATAGTTATTTGAAAGGTCTAAGTGGTAAAACTGCTAATCACAAATCACACGTCAAGAGATTGAAAAAACTTTTACCATACCATTAGTGGTCCATGAAGCATATCTTCACAAAGAAATCTTGTATATAATGGATATTCCATACTTTTGTTCGGTGTAAAATAGAGGACGGATAATTTTTTTTCCCAAATTAGTCAAGTGTAGATGCTACATTTAATACCAATCACTACATGCAATTACTTTACAATTTTATGTCCATTTATCATGCTTTAAATATGTGAAACTTTACTCTCCTTATTCTTTTCATCATACTCAATATCACACCAAGTATTCAAATTTTCATCTCTTTTCAATTCACCAGTTGGGAAATAGTGATAATTAGTCTTTATAGAAATTGCAAATGGAACATTATCAAATGAGACCAATCTCAATTTACAATATGTATCATCACCAATCTGTCTAACAACTTCAACGAATTTCTCTAAAGTTGGTGTGGAGATCCCATTAACATGTGTGATGAAATTTGTAGAACTAACACCATAATGACGAGCTGGTGAACCTTGCATTCTATTTGTAACGTAAACTTGACTTGGTAAGTTCAACATACATTGACGAACAGCATGATGTGGAGTTTGTAAAACAGCACCACACCAGAATACCAAATGATCTGTTGGTTGAATCTCCACAGTTGGAACTTGAACATTAATTTCTTGTCTTCTTCTAACAATCTTGAAGTTTAAGACATCCTTGTTACTAATAGCTGTGATATCAGTTATACTGTAAACTGGTTTATCATCAATAGATAAAACGACATCACCAGATTCTAAATTTGATTTTGGTTGATTATCAGCTGGGACAGAGACTCTTGATACAGCCAAAAATTGTAATCTATCCTTTCCAGAGTTTTCAATCTTTTCAATCCATTCATCTGAAACACCTCTAATTCTTGCCTGTACTAATGATAAACCAAAAAATTCAGCATCAACAATCTTCACTTGTGGAGTTTTACCCTCGGTAAACTCTTTAATGAATGGAGTCAATTCAGTTATATCAATACCCATTTTATAAATAGTATCAGAGTCTTTACCACCTTCACCTAAGAATGACATCCAAAGGGCTCTAATGGTACCATCTGAGTCAGCAAGAACACCTGAACCACATTGTGTGACGAGATTAGTATCGAATCCAACAGATTCCAAATTTGAACCTCTATAACGTGGTGAAAGAACATGACGTGGAACATTAATAGATGCAATATCGGTGACTTTTGTTTCAGAAGTGACAACTCTAGAGTTATAGTTATAACCAACAAAGATGGCCTTATCACCTCTTTTCAATGGTGTTTCACTGAATTTTGGAGTTAAAACCTCAGTCTTGATCAATGATGGATCATATTGTACAATGGCGAAATTTTGAGTTGGATGCAAGAATTTAACAGTAGCTGGAATGATCACAGATTCTGCAACGACAATGTGGACATCCAAACAATCATGAGGCACAACGTTTCTTGAGACTATAACGAGACCTTTTGAAGCATCAATAACTAGACCATGTTGTCTTTTTCTAATAGCTGGGAATGCATCAACTGGGATATGGATTGTAGACATCACAAGTACTAAACTTTTACTTAACTGTGCACAACCTGGTTGATCAATTGGGATATCGATGAATTTAACAGGTCTTGGAGTTGGTGCCACAGGTGGTAATGGATCACCTAGCTCTGTATAATTCCAAAGACCAGTCTCATCATTTCTTGTTGCCAATCTGAAACTTGTACACCAATGACGATCAACATAAATGGTTGAATTATGTGGAGAGTGTAAATCTGAAATGTGACGGAATTGCATAGCGACTCTTGATCTATCAGGAATTGTTTTCATCACTTCGATGAATTTATCCAAGTTTGGGATATCAACATCATTAATGGTATCAATGATCCAACCCGTAGTTTCAGTTTTATCCAAATAGAATGAACCTGTAGCGTTGTTGATAAAGACACCCCTGACAGGGACAGCATAGATTCTCGCCATTTGATAACTCATATCGTTAAACGAAGCACCACCAACTTCCAAGTATCTGCTTGGAGTGATATCGTGTAAATTCCCAGTATTACACTTGATAACAACATCTTCACCACCTCTTTGAAGGACAATTTCCACTTCTTCACCGACATGTGAATCCAAGATATCATCAACTTGGATAAATGTAGAAATTTCAGTACCATTGATTGAGATCAAAGTATCACCTTCTTTAATTTTTTGATCTGCAGGCCCTTCTGGTAATATAACTTCAGCAACTAATAAACCAATACTCTCTGGGAATTTTTCACGAGCTCTTTTTTCAGCTTCATCTGATAATCCTAAACGACGACATTCTTCAAATGGCCTTAGCATCCATTGTGTTTGAATGGTACCTCTTGTAACTGGTGTTTCATCTCTAATACAGTTCAATGCTCTTAAAACACGATAAACTGGCAAGAAGAAATCTGTGGAAGCCTCTGTAGATCCACCAGCTTGTAAAGCCACGGCGTAACCATCCACATCAACGACTGGTGATCCACTGGACCCACCAGATGCACTTGCAGCCGCTTGAATATATTCTGTGTTGAAATCGTTATAAGTTAATCCACCATATTCCGGGGTATTACGATCAATTCTTGAGATGAACCCAGCTAAAATTGATAATTTTTCACCAGCATCATTACCAACGACTCTAATCTCGGTACCGACTTTAGCTAAATGTGGTCTTAATTCTAATGATTGCACTTTCATATATTTGATGCTTGCAGGATCAAATTTTAAGAACCCAAAATCATGAACTGGATCTCTATATATAGGTTTAACAACGGCTTCTTCATGATTATCGAAAATAGCATATCCCCAAAAAGGACCAGCACCGACAACGTGTCTATTGGTCAAGATAATACCTCTTTCAGCATCAACAACAAACCCAGTGGCTTCACTGACAATGGCTGGGTCACAATCAAAACTAGCAGTTTGAGCAAAATGTATAGATACAACACTCTTCACGACTTTATTTATAGTTTCATGCCATTTACCATTGGTCAAAGCTTCTGATGCTATTGGTAATGTTTGAATTTCATCCGTGGTGGATTCAGGTGACCCTATAGAGACGTCTTCATCAACGATAATTTCGTCGTTAGCATTATCAATTCTCTTGTGATCATTACCATTAAGGTTGTCTGTGGATAAGTTTCTTTTCAGGCTCATAGTGCTCTGATATTTATGGATCAAAGCTCTCGAAGAGGCAGTATATAGAGCTCTGTTGAGGCTTGTATGACGATTAAATAAATTAAATGTAGATCTAACTGTACCAATTCCAAAATTATTGTGTCTTGAAAAAGATGTGATAGATATGGAATTACGAATGGTTTGTTGGAGCCTATGCATACAAAAAAGCAAACTTGCCCGGTAGCAGCAGTGATTATGAAGTGGTTCTGGTTACACTGGAAAGTGTGCTATTTGAATTGACAGTGTTTTGGGTAACCACTTTAAATTTAAAGATTTATATGTTTCTATGTCTTCATTTCATTAATTATATGGCATTTTTTCGAGATCAAAACTTTTCATTTTGCGGCGCGAACCGATTTCTCGAAGAGTTGCTACGGGACACACGAGCATAGACTATTTACATCTATTTCTATTCATTCTATTAATTTGGAGGTTCCATTGATTTTTATCTTCATTTTCAACTCGTTCCGTATGCTATTGAGCCATTCCTGGTGGGAAGCTTGTCTTTTGGCCGAGTGGAACTGGAACATTGGTGAGATCATGTTCCCTGTAGTGGACTGCAGAGAGTGTTCTTCCAAGCTGATACCATGTTTAATTTTCAGTTGCTTGAACCATTTGCTATAAGAGATCAGGTTATGTGCAATGGAGACGCTTGTGTTCACTTCTTCCAATCTCAGCCCACCGTTTTGTAACGAGAACATGGTCTTGATCACATTGGATTTTGCACCAAGTTGTTCATTTATGGCCTTGTGATTTATAACGAAATAACAGTTAATTATCAAGCCACACAGTAAAACCCATTCATTTGAAACTTTGTTACTGTACTGTTTGAATGTGTCGAATATATTCTCAATGATGTCTCTCTCTAGTTGAAACTTATTACATAATGCTGTTATATCACTGGCCGATAGCAGTTTCATCATCTTGGATGGTGATCCATGATTTGAAGATGCTGTAGATTTTGATAATTGACGTTTTGGTGTACTTTTGCTAGGAGTTCTTTGTAGCAAAGGTGCTTTTTTAGGAGTGGAAACTGGTGTCTTGTCTTGAGGTTGAGGTCTAGGTTTCAAAGGTGAGCTTATGGATGGTTTAGATGATTTAGATGGTGAGGCTGGCTCCTTAGGCTTTGAAGGTGAGCTAATAGGTTTTTCAGATGGTGATGCTGATTTGTCTTCACGTACTTTCTTCAGTTTATCAGTCAATGTTTGTTTCTGATCCTGGGGATTCAAGTCTGTTCTAGCCTTTTTCACCGGTGATGGAGTTGAAGGTTTTGATTTTGGTGTTTCTGCTGGCCTTTTCTTGCGTGGCGTTGAAACTGGAGTTGTTTGATTGGATTTACCCACTTGGAAATGCCTTTGGAAAATGCCCAATAGTTGATGGACCATCTTTGTGGGTACCGGTGCCTTATCAAATGCTGGTTCTTGAAAAGAAAATTGTGAGCTGAGGCGCTTGACTGCCATTATGGCACAGATGTGGTATCTGGCAATCTCTTCATTCTGACTTAAACTGATCTTATGTTTGGAATAGTCGTATAATGTATCTATCAGTCTTTTAAGCTCTTGAGGATAGGGTTCCGACAGGGTGGGTGCGACATCCCGTATAGCGGCAATGATAAACGGAGAACTCATCTTGAGCTCGGTGAATGGACTTTTTAATATTTCTCTAATTCCTCAGAAGATCTTGCAATCAGATCTATCATAGTTAAGCCTTCGAGGAACTAGTGAGAGTGAAACTGAGAGACATCCGAGGTAAGTCACGTGTATTGACTTTCAAAGGTCGGAACTCAGAGATCCCCAGAAACTCAGGAGTTGAACTTTTGTGCTTCAGAATTCTATGGTTGCATAGTACTAAACTACTGGATCACAACATCACCACATATATATTGATATGATGTTGAGATTGGGGACACTAACTAGTGGCACTGCTAGAATCACCACCAGACACTCATTTCATTCGAGTATTCCTGCTGTGCAGAAGAAGGAATCCGAAGTTGTCAAGAAGCAAGAGGAGCATGGTGAATTGCCTAAGGAAGTTGTGAGTGGTGCACCGCAGAGCTTGGTCACTGAAAGAGTTGTTAGAATCTTTAAGGAGAGTAAACCTGCGTCACAGAGCGGTATATGGGGTGAGTTCAGCATATATTGTTGCTTAAAAAGCTATACTAATGTTTTTCAGGGCGTCATAACTGGAAGTTAGATTGGGATGTCTTGGGAAAAGGAAACAGATGGGAAAATGACTTGATTGGGTATCAGAGCTCTAGTGATTACATGTAAGTATTGGATTGCTGTTATGGGAGTTCAAACACTAACGCATCCTCAAGGCAAGGTACCATAATGAAATTTGACACAAAAGAAGCAGCTATAAAATTCGCTCAAGGACAAGGTTGGACTTTTTATGTTCAAGAGCCAAACGAGCGTAGATTCAAGAAAAAAGACTATTCCAAGAATTTTTACCACAGTCCAACCAAGTTGAAGCATATTCGAACCAAGTGAGGATGGAACAACTGTGTGAGAACCCTAGTTACCTCAGGAAAATGCGACACATTATTCCCACCTATTTATTCTATTTATTGAACATCAGAAATCTTATTTATCCATTTATTTATTTATTCCTTCAATATACACGAACGAAACTAGTTGTATCGTGGATTGTACTTCGTAATTAAACAAATTAGTTTTTGCTTACTAAAACCCGCGAATGGAGAAACCGCGCTTTTCGAAGTGAAAGTAAAAACAAAATACTGCAAGCGTCTTGTGAAGTTTCAAGTCCACCGAAAGTGAAATACTAGCTTATTTGAAACAAAAGGGCAAGAAACTTGCTCTTTATCTGCTCACAAGAATATTTTGTATTGGCTGGCCTGTTTTTACTACTTGGTTGTTCAGCAGGAGTGTCTATTGGGAACAATATAATAATCACAACAAGTACAAACAAGCGTGTGTTTACATATTGATTTCACTACAGTCTGATTATACAAAACAGCTGAGGCCTACTCATTTGAGTCAAAATGAGCTACAGAAAGGCAAACAACCTGTCGACTTTCTTCCCAGATAGGTATAAGAGAAGTGAGGAACCGGATTCTAGAGACTCCAGAGAATCCTCACTTAGCAGTCATAGGAAAGATACTTATGTGCCATCTTACAAAGCAAGTGCTGCCCTAAATGGTGAAAGTCCCAGAAGTGAGTCAAATGGGCGAATATATCCAAAAAATCGAGTTCAATACAAGGATGATCAGTCGAGTCGATATGGCTCGTACAGGAAAGATAAATATGTTCCATCATCCCCATCTATCTCATCACCTATCCCATCAAGAACTCCACCAGTCTCCAACGGCTCAAGCAGCCGTCAGACATTAGCATACGTACGATCATCTTCCGAGAGCTCGACACAATGGAAGACATACGAGAATACCAAATATGATAGTCAGGCACATTTCTTGTCTCCAAATGGTGAATACCAAATTACAGAAAGAGTTACCTCACAGCTACACAAACCCGCATACAAAGTCACTTATGACCCTGAAATTTCTCAAAATAAGGAAAAGGGGAAACAGCCTATACTGGAAAAAAGTGACAAATCACAGAAACCCAAGGATCCAAGACGAGAGACAAATTTCAAATCAACACTGAAAGCAACGAGGCGTTACAAGAAAATACCCTACAAATCTTTACCTTTACCTCAGCTAGTATATGATAAACATTCTATTGGTGGTCCACCTCCAAATGAAATTGTGATATCTGGTATAGCAAGGGTTTTGAATGATGCCTACCTCAAGAATGAAATCAAAAAACATGGTGAGATTCTTGAGTCTGAAAATCTTATAGATCCATCGACTGGGATACCATTAGGAATCATGCGTGTAAAATATGGCGGCTCTACAGATAAATCACACAAGTCTGTGAAGCATGCCGTTACTGCTTTGAATGGCTCAAGAATTGAAGGGACCATAATTCAAGTTGGTGCAAATAAGGATGGGAAATTATTAGAATCGTTGAAAACTAAAGCGCTTCATGACAATGCCGCTAGGGCAAAGAAAGTGGAAATAAAGGAAAAAATCAACGCACTTCCCAGCGCACCGAAAGCTGTTTTACAGGCAATCTCTAAAAGGGAAGCTCCAGCTTTCAAATCGAAATTTACACCTGATCCTGCTCCTACCTCTAAGGCAGAACAGAAAGATCCAATTCAAGCTACAAAGCCATCGCCATCAATATCTCAGAATGGCAAAAAACATGTTGTCCCTGAAGAGCTAGAAAAATACGTCAAGGGAAGACCATTCATTCATATCTCATCAAAATACGTCAAGGATCAAATTGATAAGAACGATATCAAGAAGGCATTGGAAACATATGATTGGACTAGAGTGCTATATGACAAGTCTGGTGTATATGTTGTTTTCAACAGCACAAGAGAAACTCAACGTTGTTATCAGTTCGAAAATGGTAAGAAAGTTTTATCCGTTAATCTTTATATGGAAGTGCATCTTCCTGAAGATGCCAAATTAGAAGGTGATGATAAGAAATATGTAAATACTCAACGTGATGTTATTGAAGAAGCAACTTCGTTATTGGTAAAGGAGCTTGAATCTGCGGTGCAAAAAGATATTAGAACCAAAGTCATCGCCCCTGCTGTTTTGGATCTTCTCGATATTGACAACTTTCCTGAGTTGAAAGCTAAATTGGCTCCACCTCCAGCCCCTGCACCACCACCACAGTCTTTAGAAAGCTCAAAAGCTACTACCAAAGATTCCAAAGCTTTAACTTCCTCAAATGATGGTCCAATAGATGTTTTTTCATTACAAAGGAAAACACCAAAACTTCCAAACGTCAAGACTGATGGCATTAAACGCCATTCAGTTTCAGATAAACCCAAATTACTCAAATCTAAAAAAAATAGGGCACTGCCAATGTCATATAGATTGAATTTTGAAGATGATAGTGAAAGTGACTTTAGAGAATCAACCGTTTCCACTCCTAGACTTGAGTCATATTACGACGATGGTCAAGGAGAAGATAGTCGTGAACATGAAGGCCCACCGAAGAAAAAAGTTAAACGTACCAAGAGCCAAAAGGATCATTTACCATTGTTGTACTCAAGCTCATCCGAAGAGGAAGATCAAGAAGAAGATGAGAATCATGATAGAAAAGCGAAAGAGTCACAACCAACAACACCTGAAACTCCTAATGCTGATCGTATGGATATTGATGTTAAAGCAGATGGAAATGGAACTTCACCTTTAAAACATATTGATGAAATTAAAGTGCACCCTAAACAAGATTCGGAGTTGGAACCTGACAAAATTGAAGAACAAGAAGACCAGGAAATGGAAGATGTCAATGTTGATTATGCTGCTTTGGAAAAACGTTTCAGACCTACTGCTACAGAAAAACCCATCGCTGTTTGCGAGGATGACCACAAGTCACTGCTTACCATCAGTAATATTCAGAAATCTATTCAAGATGATGAGGATTTTGAGTTGTTGAAAGAAATTTTCAAAAATTCACCACCTCAAGTGACAGATCCACACCCAGAATATACGTTTTGGAAAAAGAAAAGCAGCGAAAACACAGAAACCGATGGTATCGTTGGCCTTGATTCTCAAGCTGAATTCTTAGTGAACAAGACAGGATCTCATAGAAGTGAAGGATACATAAAGATCTCTGACGAAATGAAAGTTGAATATTTGCCACATAAGAGACGTGTTCATGATCCTTTGAGTACAGTGCAAGTGGAGAATGAAGAAAATGAATCATCTAAAGTTCAAAGTTCGAGAGTCAATAGAGCAAATAATAGAAGATTTGCATATGAAGTGAGCACTTTCAATGCTCAAAATGAAATCTTGACATTGAATCAGTTGAACAAGAGAAAGAAACCAGTTTCATTTGCCAGATCTGCCATTCACAACTGGGGTCTATATGCCTTGGAGCCGATAGCCCAAAAGGAAATGATCATTGAATATGTTGGTGAAAGAATCAGACAACAGGTTGCAGACTTTAGAGAAAAGGCTTATTTAAAATCAGGTATTGGTTCAAGTTACTTGTTTAGAATTGATGAAAATACAGTGATTGATGCTACCAAAAAGGGTGGAATTGCACGTTTCATCAATCATTGTTGTCAGCCTAGCTGTACAGCCAAGATCATCAAAGTGGAAGGTCGTAAGAGAATTGTTATTTACGCATTGAGAGACATTGCGGCCAATGAAGAGTTGACCTATGATTATAAGTTTGAAAGAGAAACTGACGATAATGAGCGTGTCAGATGTTTGTGTGGTGCTCCTGGATGCAAAGGGTACTTGAACTGAGTATAGAATTTTGATTAATGAATAATATTAGAGATCAATGAATTTGTAGATGTTGATGTTTTGATTTTGCTATATTATGCAGCAAACGCTTTTTTTTACGCGCGCTCGATTTCTTCGCGACTGCTGAAAAATTATAATGTGATGGATCAAATTTATGGCTTTGAGTAGAAATAAATAGTTGAGACATTGGCTCTTCTTTTCATTAACCACTTCATTTTGGTCACCCATGTCAGTCCAGCGATGTTATTAATCTCTCGTATTTCAAGACAAGCTCTTTTGGGTACAATATCTCGGGGAAAACCTTCTAGAAGATTTAATTCAACCGTTATTAATGCATCTAAAAAGGCCAAAGAACCACAGGTGACCACCATAAATTTCAATTCACTACCTTCAACTAATGCCAATCCTAAGATCATTGACGAGAGTGATGCTGAAATTGTGGCCCAGATCAACCAAGATAGTGCCCTAGATGCACTACCTCCATCTTTAAGAGCTGTGAGGACAATGATGGATAAGTATAAAGACTACGTGGTTCTGACACAAATTGGAAGTTTTTATGAACTGTATTTTGAACATGCTGTTGAATACTCTAACAAATTGAACTTGACGTTAGCTAGGAAAAGATCGAGGCAGGATCATGCTGGGTTCCCTATGGCTGGGTTCCCTTTGAGTCAGATCGACAGACATTTAAAGATATTGGTGCAAGACTTGAATGTTGGTGTTGCTATTGTGGAACAGTTTCAAAAAGAGTCTGATATATCGAATGAAAATCAGCAAAAAGTCCAAAGAAGGCTCACCAGAATTATAACTCCAGGTACATTGGTTGACGAAGTGTTCTTAAATCAGCAAGAGAATAACTACTTGCTTTCAATTCAATTCCCAAACACCGCTTTCAAAAGGGAAGCAATAGAAAGCTTGAAAATTGGTCTTGCCTGGACAGATCTTTCTGTTGGGTCTGTTTTCATCCAAGAAACAACACTTGGTGATTTGATATCCACTGTCAGCCAAATAGCACCAAGTGAAATAGTACTCGACGAGGAATTACTACCTTTAAATCTCGAATCTGGTGAATGGTATTCTGAGCTCGTGGAGCTAAAAAGATATTTTAGGAAATATCAGTCTTTACCAACACAGCATAAAACGATGGATCTATATTATCATATGTTCGAGTCGAAAGATGGCTCATATCGAAACGAAGAAGAGGAGATAATGGCAATTGAAAAGACTCTTTACGAGCAAACGCAAAAAGAATCAGCTGCATTGAAAAGTCTGCTTCAATATATCACATACCATTTGCCAGATAATCCAATTACATTTCAACTCCCAATTAGAAAATTACCAAAACATACAATGCAAATTGATTCGAGAACCAGCGATGCTCTAGAGTTACACAAATCGTTCAAAACTGAGTCAAAGAAAGGGTCATTGATCTCCACAGTGAAGAGAACGGTGACCACATCAGGATCTAGACTGTTGTCACAATGGATATCCGCACCATCCACTGATCTCAAAACCATAAAGAGCAGACAGAATCTCGTCACATTGTTTTACAAAAATGCAGCTTTTGGTACTATAGTAATCTCAAAATTGAAAGAAGCACACGATATAAGCAGGATTGTTCAAAGATTTGCTCTTGGAAGAGGTGATGCACTTGAGCTTATACAACTTGCAAGAACTGTGGGAACACTTAGATATTTACAAAATTTGATTTCAAAACAGACTGATCTATCGATTTCGAACAAGAAAAGACTGGAAATATTTCTTGAGCAATTTCCCGCTTTAGATACACTCTCGCAGAATATATTGGACAACATCAACGAAGATGCCCTGCTCAAAATTTACAGAGAAGAACAGGAGGCACATGAGAAGGAACTTCAGCCAAATATTGGGCAAAACTCTACGGAGAAAACTATTACAAACCAATTTGACGAACGCTCTTTATGGTATGTGAATCCAAAGACATCTGATGCACTTAATAAGGCTCATTTTAAGTACCAAAGATTACTAGCTGAGAAGCAAAAGGTATCCGAAAGCTTAAAAACTTTGCTTGTTGATAAATTGAGATTCAGAGGAATTGAACTAAAGAAAAGCCCTAGCTTAGGTTATAAGATCTATGTCAAGTACAACGCTAGTTCGGATTTTGAAATGCTTAACAAAAAGCTACCTGAAATAAACTTGATTGATAAGAGTAAAAGTACAGCATGGTTGAACTACGAGAAATGGTCAGACCTTGGTGAAAATATTGAACTTGCTTACAACAAGATCAGACTTGAGGAAAACAACGTTATTAAATCTCTTCACAAGGATGTTATTCATGAAAGTTTCCATTTGAGAAAAGTGGCTTCATTATTAGATCTTTTGGATATCACAACTTCTTTTGCATCATTAGCACATGAACGTAACTTGGTTTGTCCTAAAGTGGATAAATCTTTAGATTTAGAGATTGTTAATGGAAGACATTTAGTTGTCGAAGAAGGGCTTCAAAGAAATTTAAAGAATTTTGTTCCAAACGATTATAAAGTTGAAGAAGGTCAGAAGTTGTGGGTTGTCTCAGGACCAAATATGGGTGGTAAATCTACATTTTTACGTCAAAATGCAATAATAATCATTTTAGCTCAAATTGGATGCTATGTACCTGCTGAATATGCTAGGATTGGTATCGTGGATAAAATTTTCAGCAGGGTTGGTGCTGCTGATGATCTTTATAATGAGATGAGTACGTTCATGGTGGAAATGATTGAAACAAGTTACATCCTCAAAGGTGCTACTGAGAGATCTTTGGCAATTGTGGATGAAGTTGGAAGAGGTACTAGTGGTAGAGAAGGGTTAGCGATCGCATTCGCTACGCTACATCATATGTTGGAAAAAAATAAATGCAGAACTTTGTTTGCTACACATTTTGGATTAGAACTACAAAAGCTTTTGACAGAGATGAATTGCAGTGGGGAAGCTGTGAATTTCAAAAAGACAACGATCAAAAACGATGGTAAAAAAATTTCATTTAACCACAAATTAGAAGACGGTGTATCAGAAAAGTCTTATGCAATTAATGTTGCGTCTCTAGCTGGGTTCCCACATTCTGCATTGAAAATCGCACAGAACACACTAGATAAGATCTGAGCTGGTGCTAAGATAAAAAAATATAGTCATTACATGTAAATATAAAGAAACATGCATCATAAATTTATCACTACTTGAATAATTATGTAGCTAATTGTTCTTGTTCTGGTCTTGACTTTGAGGAGGCTGCTGTGGCAAATATGGATTTTGTTGGGATGCAAACATTTGTTGCATCATCATTTGTTGCATGTGATAAAATTGTTGCCATTGAGCCTGAGAAGCTTGTGGCATCACATTTGGGGGATAACTGCCAGGTGGAATCTGCATAGGCATAGGCATGTTCATTGGGAAGTTTGGCTGCATCATTTGTGGCGGTGGCATAAATGACGGCACTTGAGGTTGTTGTGGTCTTTGATAATTATGGTTTTGATTTCCGTAGGATGTCTTCTGTTCACGCTGTGATCTTGATTGGTAACCTAGTACAGAATTAACAGATGGTTGTGATGGGTGTGCGTTTGTGTGTTCTGGGTTGTAGGTTCTTTGCTGTTTCTTTCGTTGAGCTGGAGGGTTGGCTTTGGTGGATGCACTCTCATTACTTTCATTTTGATTCTCTTGATCAGTATCTTTATCTTTAGGTTTTCTATTTCTTTTTTTCTTGTTCCGTTGTTTCTTAGCAGCCATTTCCTTCTCATCATCAGAGAATTCTTGCTCATCGTCAGGAATCTCTTCATCATTCCAATTACTGGCATCACTCCCCTTTAGCGCTTTCAAAGATTCAGTGTATATGAAGTTGGATTTCGGAACAACGTAAAAAACTTTTTGATCCTTCAAATTTTTAAAAGATTCCAAAGCCTCCACAGAATTAAACTTCACTCTGTATAGCGGATGTGCCAACGGTCCAAAAATCTCAAACAAAAATCCAAGTGGTTTTCTATCTTGCAAACACAACACAGAACCTTCTTTCAAAAATCTGAATTCTCCAGAAATATTTCCTTTTATAATCAAACTTTTTTCCACTGTCCCGGTGATCACACCAATTTCTTCTATAGGATCTTTGTCACCGATAGTAAAACCTTCAGGCAGCGAAGGTGCCTCTTCATCAACAATTTCATTCTTCGAAAAGATAGGTTCACTAGAGACAGGGCCTTCTTCTCCATCGCTTCCTATAAGCTCAACTTCGTCTTCGGCATTATTGAGACTGTTATCTTGGTCATCACTGTCACTGTCACTGGAAGAATCTGAGTCCGAGGAGTCTGAAGAGCTGGATGAGCTTGACGATGCAGAATGCTCTTCTTGCACTTCCTGTTCCACAGCATTAGATTCAATGGAGATTGGTGGCCTTGCTTCTGCTTCTTGTAGAATCCCATCTAAGAAATCGTCGCCTTTGGCATCTGGAAGTTCAGTTGAAACTGTTTCATTTAAAACAGGCTCATCAGTCGGTATTTCAGTGTTTTCGATCTTTTGTTCCTCTGCAACTTTGTTATCAGGTTGACCATTCATTTCTGCAGATACACCAAGTTCTTTTGCCGAATTATCCTTTGGTGTTTCTTCTATAGAAGTCTTCAATGTATCATCAGATTTCGCTATTTCTGGTTCTGTATTATTTTGAACATTTTGTGGCGTCTCTGTTAGTTGAGCTTTTAGTTCAGTGGTAGCTTCATCACAGATTGATAGTAGAGGTTCCTTGATTTCTGGAACCTCAATCTTTTCACTCATTTTCCTTTCTTATATAGTAAACAATTTTCAAATGGGTAGTTCTGCGCTCCGCTAATTCAAACTATATAATTTTTTTTAAGCCAGATGTTATTCACCCGTGATAGCTGACAGAAAAAAACGCTAGTATGAAAAATCAACAAAACACAGATTATACAAACAACGAACTACTACTTGATAATGATGCGCTTTGGTACAGATCCGGCTGGATAGGTCTCACTACAATACTCTCTGGAACTGTTCTTTTGATGCACTATATAACGTTTTATGCGTATGAAATGAAACTTGGTCCTTCCTCATAATCACCGAGTTGCAACATTTCTGATGGATTCATGTTTGCAAATTCAATCTCATGCTCTTTAGTCTCTTCAGCCTTGACATGCCCTTTCAAAAGCATAAGGTCTGGATCGTATGAGGCACCGGCTGTCCCCATATAATTATTTCCTCTCGTCAAAGAGTTGCTAATGTTGGATAATGCGTGTCTCTCAACCCCCGAGTAATTCATTTGAGTATTGAACAAATCAACAAGATGAGCTGAATCGTCAAAATCATATTCTGGTTCCCCTGGTAAGGCATTATGATTATCATTGATATCCCCATTTTTGAAATTCAACACCGGAGATGGCGCTTCTAACACTTGGTTAAAGTCTGGGGTGCTAATATTCACATTATTCAACGGGTTCAACAAAGCATCGTCAATAACATTTCTGAAAGGAGTCGACTCATAACTATGCTGTTCATTTTTTGGGTTCAATGCCTTCAGTTTTTCCAGTCTTTTGATCGGTGGTGTTCCCTGTGCCTTTGAAGTTTTCTGTTTGATGGCCTTTGGATCCTCTGATTTTGGCTTGGGCTTTCTTCCTCTTTTTTTCTTTACTGGTGTGTCAATACTTGAATTTTGAGAAGGTAAACTCTCAGTGGCTAGTTTCAAAATTTCGTATGTGTGGAAATCATCAAGGTTTTGCAATGGTGTAGATATGGCGGATTGGTCTGTTGAAAATGTTGAGTTTGTAAATGCACTTCCATCCGTTGTATCGTTTTCCTGCCCTTGGTAGTTTGATGGTGATCTTCCTCTGACAATTAATGGAGGCGTTTCAGTGTGGGCTAATGTCACAAACTTTCCATCGCCTAGGTATCCAACAAGCTCAACGTTTAATTTGAACCTTTTATTATTTAATGATGGCTTTTTATAGTTGATTGAAGAGGAGAATTGAACTCTTTCATAACGGGCTACCTTTATGATTTTATTATTTGGGTAATGCAGCAAGCCACGTATACTCATTTGCTTGTCGTTATTGTCTTCTCTATCGAAGAAAAACACTCTGTTGAGCTTTGCGATTTTGGAAGTGTTCCTAACGTTTGCTGCTTCTTTAATTGTTCTATGGTCTGGTAGGTCTCCAGGAACTGCTGGGTGAGTTGGTGGCTCCATTTGAGGACCCCTGTCCCTCTTAGCCGTGTGTTGAACTAAGACCACACTACTGGAATCATCTGCACATTCAGAAGTCAACCTTAAAGCAAAATATTCAATGATCTTTCTATCTTTAGTGTCAGGGTCTATGGTGTAATGTCTTTCACCAGCAAAATTCAGAAACGAAATACCTTCGAAATAAAACGAGCTGACCAAAGTGAAATAGTTTCTTTTATACCCCACCCATTCTCCCTCAATTAGCTCAAATCCTCTATCGATTCTTGGGGTGATGACTGGTGCCAACTGAATGCCTTTGGAATTGATGATGATATTGTTCACCAGTGTTGGTGTGAATTGAGGACCAACTTTGAACTGTAAACTGGATCTTGGTGCCAATTTTTTCTTCGAGATTGAAAAACTGGACAGGAACCTTGATCTTCTAGCCAAGAACTTGGGCGTTTCAGACATCTTGATGATCCACAAAAGGAGTTATTCGTGTGAATTACTTCTTCACACTACCAGCGCTTTGTTTTGTGTTAATCGGGATACTCAGAGATGCTCATGAAGCGCACTGCTTCCAATTTAGCCCTCACTAATGCACCACAAAGACAGAACTTGTGACCAAAAAAAGACAGCCAAAAAGTGGAATTAATGCATTTGTGATCAAGGTATAAAGCGTACTACTCCAAACAGCGGGTCAAAAACAATTCTCAATTCTCAACGGTATATGTATCCAATAATCACAGGCGCTTTGCTCTCTTGTTATCACTTGCTCGATAACCGTGGCTAAGATGGTGTACCGCTATCCTCAACAGCTGTCTCTGCTGAGCTTTTCAACCAGAGCGAAGAAGTTGTACAAAAGCAAATTCACAAAGATGATAGTTATTCAGTTTTGTAGCGAAAAGTAAACAGTGCTCTAACCGGAATCTGGAGCTGAGGCCGGAACTCATCTCATCTCCTCGGATTTAAAATTTTTTTTTGTGCATAGTTTATAGCTATGTACTAGTAATTGATATCTGGATTGACATTTCTGAAGAAACAACTAGTGATTCTGCTCACAGCGCTATCTAATTGCTCATACCCGTTGATTTGATATTGCTCCAAGATGGTCAAAAAGGCTATTGACTCCAGAATACCAGCGCTAATCCGTAATGGTGTTCAAGAGAAGGAACGTAGTTTCTTCATCATTGTTGGTGATAAAGCTCGCAACCAATTACCAAATTTGCACTATTTGATGATGTCTGCTGACTTGAAAATGAATAAGTCTGTTTTGTGGGCTTACAAGAACAAACTATTGGGATTCACTTCACATAGAAAGAAGAGGGAAACAAAGATCAAGAAAGAGATCAAAAGAGGTATCAGAGAGGCTAACGAGCAAGATCCATTCGAATCTTTCATTTCAAACCAAAACATCAGATATGTCTACTATAAGGAATCCGAAAAAGTGTTGGGTAACACATATGGGATGTGTATTTTGCAAGATTTCGAAGCTTTGACTCCTAATTTATTGGCTAGAACTATCGAAACCGTTGAAGGTGGTGGTATTGTGGTTCTTTTATTGAAATCCATGTCATCTTTGAAACAATTGTACACCATGTCCATGGATGTTCATAGTCGTTATAGAACCGAAGCCCATAATGATGTTGTCGCTCGTTTTAATGAAAGATTCATTTTGTCCTTAGGATCATGTGAAAACTGTTTGGTCGTCGATGATGAGTTGAACGTTTTACCATTGTCAGGTGCTAAGCACGTGAAACCTTTGGCTCCTAAGGATGATGATGAGCTTTCACCAAAACAATTGGAACTTAAGGGATTGAAGGAATCATTGGAAGATGTCCAACCAGCAGGTTCATTAGTTTCATTAGCTAAAACCGTCAACCAAGCTCAAGCTATTTTGACCTTTGTTGATGCCATTTCAGAGAAAACCTTGAGATCTACTGTTGCTTTAACCGCAGGAAGAGGTCGAGGTAAATCAGCCGCTTTAGGTATTTCTATAGCAGCTGCTGTATCTCACGGATATTCGAATATTTTTGTCACATCTCCTACACCAGAAAATTTAAAGACATTATTCGAATTCATTTTCAAAGGTTTTGATGCTTTGGGTTATCAAGAACATTTAGATTATGATATTATTCAATCCACCAATCCTGCATTCAACAAAGCTATCGTCAGAGTTGATATCAAAAGAGACCATAGACAAACAATTCAATATATTTCCCCTTCAGATTCTCATGTTTTGGGTCAAGCGGAGTTGGTTATCATTGATGAAGCTGCAGCCATTCCTTTGCCTGTCGTTAAGAAGCTTTTAGGCCCATATTTGGTTTTCATGGCATCCACTATCAATGGTTATGAAGGTACAGGTAGATCGTTGTCTTTAAAATTGATCCAACAATTACGTGAACAATCTGTCACTGACGGTAGAAATGATGATACCACTGTTGTTTCAAGAGACAGCAAGGATAACAACGAGCCAGAAGTGCTAGGTCGTACTCTACGTGAGGTTACTTTAGATGAACCAATTAGATATGCACCAGGTGATAAAGTGGAAAAATGGATGAATAAATTATTATGTCTAGATGTTTCTCTTTCCAAAAACTCAAGATTTGCTGCTCGAGGTACACCTCATCCATCGGAATGTAATATGTTCATTGTTAATAGAGATACATTGTTCTCTTACCACCCAGTTTCAGAGAATTTCTTACACAAGATGATGGCTCTTTTTGTGGCATCACATTATAAGAATTCACCAAATGATCTTCAACTAATGAGTGATGCCCCAGCTCATGAACTATTTGTTTTACTACCACCAATTGATGAAAATAGTGGTAGAATTCCGGACCCATTATGTGTTGTTCAAATCGCTTTGGAAGGTGAAATCTCCAAGGAGAGTGTTCGTAATAGTTTAAGTCGTGGTCATAGAGCTGGTGGTGATATGATACCTTGGGTTGTTTCTGAACAATTCCAAGACGAAGATTTTGCTAGATTAAGTGGTGCTCGTATTGTGAGAATCGCTACAAACCCTGATTATGCAAGTATGGGTTACGGTTCAAGAGCCATGGAATTATTGAGACACTATTTCGAAGGAAAATTCACAGATGTTTCAGAAAATGTTTCCCAAAAAGACTTCAGTGTCAAGAGAGTTAGTGACAAAGAATTAGAAAAAGCTAATCTTTTGAAAGATGAAGTTAAATTAAGAGATGCCAAAACTTTGCCACCTCTTTTATTGAAATTATCAGAGAAGGCTCCTCATTATTTGCATTATTTGGGTGTTTCATTTGGTTTAACACCTTCCTTGCACAAGTTTTGGAAGAACAACACTTTCAGTCCAGTCTATTTACGTCAAACTCAAAACGAATTGACTGGTGAACATACATGTGTGATGCTTTCATCTCTTGAGAATAGAGAGAACCAATGGTTATCTGAGTTTTCAAAGGATTTCCATAAGAGATTTTTATCTTTGATGTCTTATGACTTCAAAAAATTTACTGCTGTACAAGCATTGAATGTTATTGAAAGCGCTAAAGCGGCACAGAACGAAGCAGAAGTTGAACAACTATCTAAATCTGACTTAGATAGAATTTTATCACCATTTGATTTGAAGAGATTAGAATCGTATGCCAACAATTTACTCGATTATCATGTTATTGTTGATTTGTTGCCTGGTATTTCCAGTTTGTATTTTAGTGGGAAGATAAATGGTGTCAAATTATCAGGTGTACAAAATGCCATTTTGATTGCTATTGGGTTACAGCATAAAGATATTGAAGATATTTCTAAAGAATTGAACCTTCCAGTCAATCAAACTATTGCCATGTTTTCCAAGATTATTAGAAAGATTTCAACATTTTTTAGAGAATTATTGAGTAAATCAATTCAAGATACAATGCCAGAAATCAGAGACGATGCCGTTGCACAGATTGATGGTGAAGATGCACCAAGATTCGAAGCAATTGAAGAAACCATTGAAGATGAACTAGATTCTGAAGCTAAAGAGACAAATAAAGCATTACGTGAAAAGCAAAGAGAATTAATTAACTCATTGAACTTGGATAAGTACAACATTGATGAAGCAGATGTTGAATTGAATGATAAAGAACTTTCCAAAGCTGCTGCATCTGGTAAAGTTGCCGCTTTGAAGAATAAAAACGTTAAGAGAAAACAAGAAAACTCTGAAGATGTCTACAATGAAGAAGTTAAAGCTTTGAAAAAGTCTAAAAAAAAAGCTAAGAAATAAGAGGGGGTGATAAATTTGCGAACTAGAGGAACTACTGTAATATAGAGATTAGGTTTAAATAAAAGTATATCTATGTCAATGAACTATTCATTGTAGCTCACTGAAAAGCACGTTTGTGCTCCAAAGTATCACCTCATTTAATTTCACACCATTATTGTTCGCAAAACTGTGTATCTTCAAAGTGTTTGTTTTAGTATCATCTAGTTCATTTTCAACATTATCGTCTTTGAAAAGGTGTTTATGAGATTCGAAATATGATGGATATACAATATTATCAAAGTATCCCGGGGGATCCACCCAAAATGTCTCTTGCGTTTGATATCCTGCCCTGTTCTCTCTTCTATATTTTAAAGTGTTATATGATGCTCTCAAGAATATCTTTATATCGAATAGATTAATGATATCGATATCATGAAATAGCATGAACCCATCGATGAAAAATATACGTTGGTTTGATTGTGCCAATGAATGATTAATGGATTCAGCAATTGTTTTCAATTCTGCTGATACCCCGTCAAGGATTCCTGAATCTTTAGTGTCACTGTTATATCTATTTTCGTAGCCTTCAGCTTCAGGTGAAATCGTACCATGCTCTTTGATGTATTTCAGTTCCTTGTCAAATGCATCGAAATTGATAGCTTCTGGACAGTCCCAATTTGCCTCTCTTGTCTTCTCATCTATAGGGATTTCTTTATCATTCTGCCATTGATCAGTTCACATGTCCATCTTAATCTTTAAACAAACATACCTTGTAAAAATCATCTTGATGTATCAAGACAGAATTATCAACCAATTGATGGAGAATCTTCGCTACGGACTGGTCAAATTGTCAGTTTTAACGAGCTGAGATTCATGTTGAATTTCACACATACAGTCTTCCCGCTAGAAGAAGGCCCTCCAACAGCCACTATCACAGCTTTCCTCTCGGTCATCTTGGCTCTTTAGCTGAATCTGTAATGTTATCAGTATTAGCCAAAAGAAA
The DNA here is from genome assembly GCA_030582155.1 of Hansenula lynferdii. Lineage (NCBI taxonomy): Eukaryota > Fungi > Ascomycota > Saccharomycetes > Phaffomycetales > Wickerhamomycetaceae > Hansenula > Hansenula lynferdii. Next base: position 416,943 of record JAKTWT010000002.1, read on the forward strand.
TGAGATATATGGTCGCGAATTTTTTACCAGTACATTATAAATCAAGAACGAATAAAACATCTTCAAGTTTCTTCTCTTTAAGCAGCAAAAACGACAACAACTAAAATGTCTGACGTTATAAACGCTAATCCAACTATCTTAGACGATACTGCTCTTCCAACAAGAGGCGAGGAACTGCAGAAGACAAGTGAACGCAGCTTAAACCCTCACTTGGCCAGCTTATTAGACCTTTCTCTTGCTGATAACAATGAAAGTTTTGATCAAATCACATCACACAGTCCACCAGGACTAGAAAGTGACAGAGAATCATCCATGAGTATAGAAGATGAGGCAGACGAAGACTTTGAGCCTATAGATTCTCAGGAGATTTTCGATTTGGTCGCACACATATCGGATCCTGAACATCCTTTGACATTAGGTCAACTAGCTGTGGTCAACTTACCTGATATTCAGGTCAAAGACACTGGAGACAAAAATAAAATGGCTGAAGTGATAATAAGGATCACTCCAACCATCACACATTGTTCTTTAGCAACGCTTATTGGTCTTGGGATTAGAGTTAGATTGGAAAGATGTTTACCAGTTAGATTCAGAATAACAATCCTAATCAAAGAGGGGAGTCACCAAAGTGAGAACCAAGTGAATAAGCAACTGAATGACAAGGAAAGAGTCGCCGCTGCCTGTGAGAATGATCAACTATTGTCTGTGATATCCAAGATGTTGGCTACTTGTAAATGAATTACTCGGGTTTTGCTAGGTTTTTGCCGGTTTGAAAGAGATATCAATAATATACGTCATATGTGGTAGCTTTAAGTGTAGCCCAATAACAAAAAATCACAGTATAACATCAAAATAACTAGTAATATGTCTTCCAATCCTATTAAATTAATTAGCTTAACTACCCGCGAATATTTTTTTTTTTTTATTTCGAGCGAATTGCGTCAAACGGAATAAGCAAGTATTTTGATTGAAATTAGGTTATTTTACAAACCACTGTCAAAGATCATTCTAACTGTCTCAATTGGCTCTACTTAATTCAAAGACTTCGTGATTACTGTGACTTAGCTCATCATGGGATTTTTCATACCGCACCACACCTTGGAGAACTTGAAACAGTACAAGTAGGTGAAGCACATGTTTATTGGTACTGTAACCAAATACTAACTTGCTTTAGGTATCAAGGTGAAGATAGATCAATTGTTTCACAATACATTTTAAAACCATTTTGGTACAAGTTTGTGAAGATTTTCCCGTTATGGATGGCGTGAGTATATATGAAGTGACTGGCGTTTCCATTGCTAATCTTTTTTCTAGTCCAAATGTTGTTACTCTTTTGGGGTTCTGTTTCATTTTAGTTAATTTATTAACAGTTTTCTACTATGATCCATATTTGTTAAGTGATAATCCTCGCTGGGCTTATTTCACTTATGCCTTTGGTCTATTCATGTATCAGACATTTGATGCTTGTGATGGTACACATGCGTGAGTTAATTACGTTATTTTTTATTTAAAATTCAATTAACATTCTTTAGTCGTCGTACAGGTCAAAGCGGTCCATTAGGTGAATTATTCGATCATTGTGTTGATGCTGTGAATACAACATTATCAGTTATTATCTTTGCGTCTGTTGCAGGATTTGAATATTCATGGGTCTTGATTATTTCTCAATTTGGTACTTTGGCAAATTTTTATTTGAGTACATGGGAAGAATATCATACTCACAAACTTTTCCTCTCAGAATTCTCAGGTCCAGTGGAAGGTATATTATCAGTTATTGGACTTTTCACATTGACTGGTATTTTTGGTCCAGGTCTTTGGAAGATTGAATTTTTTGAAATTAACTTATCATTCTTAGGATTAGATCCAGATTTTAAAGTTAATTTCACCACTTTATACATCATTTTCGGTACAATTGGATTATATTTCAACATAAACAGTGCCAGAAGAAATGTTCAATTACATTATACTGATTCCAAAGATTATTATAAGGCATTAAAAGGTTTATTACCATTTTTTGGTTACTATTTCACAGTTTTCGCTTGGTTAATTTACAATCCAATAATTATCGAAAAATACTTGTTACCATTTGTCTTGACTGTTGGATTGACTTTAGCATTCAGTGTTGGTAGAATCATCATTGGTCATTTAACATTACAAAAATTCCCAAATTTTACACCATCATTATTCATCCCATTTGTTGAATTTTTAATTTTCACAATCTTGACAACTTTGGGTTATAGTTCCGATTCAATCACTGGTGATTTGATTTGGACTGGATTTGGTTTAAGTCTTGGTTTCTATTCATTATTCGTCTTGGAAATCATTTATGAAATCACAACATACTTAGATATTTATGCTTTAAGTATCAAGCATCCAAAGAGTGCTTAATTACAATAACTACTAATAAACCTATATAAAACTACCTTGAATAGAATTTTCGATATGTACAAAGTCATGTATTTCATGTAGATCCAAAATCATCACTTAGATCACAACATTAAAATCAAGTAAAACCTATAAAATCCCCAATAAATTTCCAATTGCTTCTAGCAATTACACTTACGGAGTATTTTAATTGGCAACTGGAGCAGCAGCTGGAGCACTACCAACGGCTGGTTGTTCAGCACCTGGAGCTAGAATGTCATTAGCACCTTGTTGTAATTTGAATTCTTTTTCAAGTTCCATCAATTGTTGTTCAGCCAAGATTGATAAAGATAATGGAACACCTAGTAGTAAGGCACTTGTAGTTAAAATCCATGATAAGTTACCAGCTTTAGAAACACCAGAATACACGGTTGAATATGCTGAAGAGATGACATTTGTCACTTGGGTTCTTTGTTGTGGTGGGATGATATCTTTTAAGGCAACGATTCTGTCATATAAAGTTTCATCTTCATCGAAATCATCATCATCTTCATCAGATTCTGATTCATCGTCATAAGTGGAAGCAGCTGATTGCTTGGCTTCACTGGTAGCTTGTTGTTGGAAGATAGCTTCTTGTTCGTCTTCGACTTGAGTTAGTTTGACCATTGTGATTAGGTTGTTTTGTATTTGGAACTCTATCGGTGGTTCTGATGGCTTTGACCTTTGACATCCTTCTCATTAGTTCAAGTTCAACATCGGCAAAAAAATGAAAAAAATCCGCGAAATCCACCCGGTCACTGCTTAGGTAATCGTAAATATAGATAGCTTTGGCTGGTATCAACTTTAGGCGAGGGTACTCTTTAGTATAATTTGTAAAGTATTGATTTGAAGATCAACAGGACCCTACTACCTAACTCAGCTGCTTACCAAGATCACCATGTAAGCTGTTAATTACTTATTCTGCCTTTTAGACGGCCTTCTTCTCCGCGAATTTCCCATTAACTTTTGTGCATTTCCAAGGGTTTTGTGTCATTTCAATTTCTCTCCAGGTAGGCTGTTTAAAGAAAGAGGAAATTCCAAAAGCTGATGAAGAGCTGAAATAGTTGATGGTGTGTTCTTGATGGTGTCATTTCTCAAGAAATTGGTCTCGAGTCCAACAAGATCCTTAGCCAATGATTATGGTATTCATTTAGATCTGTCCTACATCACAGATCGATTGATTGTTTGTTCTTGCCCAGTGTCAAAGACTTACAAATTGTCTTATCGAAACTCGATGAATGACTTGCTAAATTATTTGGAGATTGAGCATTTTGGCTGCTGGACAATATGGAACTTGAAACTGGAAAACAACGATGACTATTTAATGGAATCAGATGAGTTGAAGGAGAAAGTACATCATTTCCCCTGGCCTGATCATCAACCGCCACCTTTCAATCTTTTGTTGAATTGTCTTAAATCAATTGACTCATACCTCAGAGAAAACTTCAGGAATGTTGCAGTTATACATTGCAAGATGGGCAAAGGTAGATCAGGTTTGGTCATCTGTGCATATTTGATTCTATACCTTGGCTTCACGAAGCAAGAGGCTTGCAAAATGTTTACGAAAAGACGAATGAAGCCAGGGTTTGGAAGTGGTGTCTCTATACCATCCCAGTTGAAATACTTGTCATATTGTGAACTTTATGCAAATGAGAAAAGCTATTCACCTAATATGAAGCCTTATATTGACTCGATAAGGCTCAAAGGTGATGAACTTCAGCCTTTGCGCATAAAATGTGAAGGATATTCCTCTACAACTCATGCGGTTGTGAGCTTTTTCGAATTTTCAACCTCAAACGTACCCTTTCAAGACGATTCATCTTTACTTTACGAGGTCCATACAAATGCTAATTGCGTGGATTTGAGATTTCATGTTTGTCCAATTGAAAGAGCTTCTTTATATCACACATCTGTTTCCACCTGGTTCAATTTATTTTGGGAACAGAAGAAGCTGAGGGGAACTGGAGATTCAGATAAATTAACACTTAAAATTCCATGGGGAAAGACTGATGGGTTTAAAGGAACATATTTTAGAGGTAAAAAACTGTTTGATATGATGGAGATTAAGGTAAAGTTAGTCGGCGAAACATGATTTAAAATTTTCAGATTATACGCTAAAGAGACTCATGGCATTGTGTAGTTTTATTTATTTTATCCACCTTTTTCTTGAGCTTCCAATTTTAGCCAAACACCATCGACAATTTTTTTAACCAAGTTAATAGCATCACCTTCGTCATCATTAAGTATTGATTTGATTGAATCCACTCTATAAGGTTGATCGACTTGGACTTCATCAAGAACCACAATAGAAGTGCCCTTCCATCTTACAGCTGGCATCGTCTTGTAAAGCGCGTTAAAGATATCTTGACCCTTTTTAGAAACTTTCTCATTCACAGTGCTCTTCTTCAGTTGAACCGCCTCAGTGTTTCTTTTCAAAACAGATGAAACACCCTTTGGATCCACTTGAGCTACTTTGGCCACTTTGGTTTGATCAATCTGTTTCGAAATCACTTCGATAGATTTTATATGTGCTGTTCTCAAAAATTTGTAGTTGAGTATTGGGCCCAAGACATTATTCGAGGACACTTGTAATATCAGAGTGCCCGGATGTGACAAATATGAGTATACTGTGCCCACTGTTTCCACGTCTAGAATATTCACCACACGTACTCTTTGTATGTTAGTTAACGGTCCACTTATCGATTTCTCCCTAGAGACAAACACTCACTGCAACCCCAAAACGCCTTCTAGCTTCTTCGACACGGTGTCATTGTTCATGGTGGACAAGCGAAAATAAAGCCCAATCTGGTTTTCGTAGCCTGGTCTCAAGGGCAATTGAGCGGGTTTGTTGATCAAAAGCTTCCACAGCGTAAACACTGAAAACCGAAAGCGCGGAAGGATGTTTGGGTGTAGAATTGAGAGCGGCTAGTTAAACAACATGAGACGGTAAAAGAGTGGTCTTTAATTAAAGGTTAGCGGCCATGATGCACTCGCCAAAGCACCCAGAGTCGCCCATCAGGGCCAACCTGGTCAGTCTGGGGCTGAACTCGCCAGAGATCAGGCTGCCGAAGAGCCCAGAGATGGTGGGCAGGGAAGAATCAGATGGCATTGACATATCGAACAGAGAAGAAGAAGAGGAACGGTTACATGCTGATGAATTGGAAGACGCTGCTGAAGACATTGACAGACTTAGCATTGACGAGGTTGATCAAGTACCCGGGGAAGGGATCGACAACAATTTGGCAGTGGATGAGGAGTTCCAACATTCTCTCAACGAGAGAGCTAGTCAATTCGCAGCTGGAAGTGAAGGCAACAGTATAAATACCACATCTTTCCCTTCGATCCCCAAACCAAAGATCAACTACGAATACACCGATGAAACCCCCTTTGCCACAGAGATTGACGACTGGTTTACCCAAAGAGAATTGAGACAGTTGCCATTGTTTGAAAGATCATTCAAGAGTATAGCAAAGACATCGGATTTCAACACGTTAGACGACATCCAAAAATCAGTACTAATCAATTTTCTCATATCCAATCTCTCACATAGTGATACAGTTTATGAATCATTGTCATGTTTAACTTTCATATCACTTGGATCATACGGTCACCACACTTTCAAGCAAATGCAACAAGAAGCTGTTAAATCGAATAACAAACTACTGGTATCAAATAACATCATACCTGTATTGATCAGATTATTCCAAAAGCATTTCACATACATCAGAGAACGAAGACAATTTGGAAGTCAATACTCGAAAATGCTCTTTTTATCATCCACCATTCTATATTTGATTATGTGTACCTCTGTTGAAAACAAGATTGGAAAAGTCACAAGGCAGTTACAAGAGTCAAATTTCTTAGCAATGTTGATGGAGTTCATTGATGTCTGGAGATGGGATAACTCTCCATTATTACGAGGCCGTAACCTTATAGCATTGTTAGCTAAAAGTTTACAATGTTTAGTTGGTGGGTTTGAAAGACGAAATCAAACCAAATCATTCCTCTGTGAGAAATTCAATATTGTGAAAGAGAGTGACCCTTCAAAACTTACAGCAACACCATTAGACTATTATTCATTTAGAGATGATTTAATTGCTAGGTATCCAACCTCCATCCCTCCACCGTCAACATTACCCGAAAATTTTGAAAATACATCATCTCTGTCACAATTTTTGAGTGCTCCAAGAACAATGGAAAATTCAAAAGTGAATACTTCACTACCAATACCCACAGGTCATATATCTACACCTGCTCCTTCACCCCCATCCACACCTATAAATAAGGCATCCAAAACCAAACGATCTTATCAAGTGAACCAGAGTTATCCGTTCATTTATCCTACGGATGACACAGGAGATGATTTGGGTATTCCAAAAAGTATAGAGGAGGCCACTCTCATATGCTCGTCTAGGGTAAGGGATAAGCTAAGTTTAAAGCAAATGTGGAGTGAAAAGGAAAATTTCATGAGGCAAGAACGAGGCTGGGAAAGTAATTTGAATGATGAAAATCTTAGTTTCGATAATTATAGAAACCTTGAGTCGAGCGATCCAGATGGATTCATTTCAGCATTGACTTCAATTGAGAACTTTTACAGAGATTCTTTACCGTACTTGTCATCTTTGGTTCATGTTGTGTTACAAGTCGTTATAAGTTCCATAGAGAATAACAAAGAATTATGTGAAGAGAAAGAAGAAGGACTAAACGATATATCACATGAAATGATACGCGTTAAAGAGATTGCATTACAAAAATCAATGTATGTTCTTATAATACTTTTAAAATGGTTCAAGACTAGTCATATTTTAAAATTTGAATATCTTGGAACTCTCATCTATGACTCAAATTATTTTGCCATACTATCACAATACCTCAAAAGTATAGGAGATGCATCAACAGCTAGAATCACATTTGAAGGAGTTTCTGTTAATAAAAATAATTTCTGGAAAAATTGCTCTGATATTTCTAAAACACATTATCCAGATTTGGATGAAGATGAACTCGGGGTAGACAAGCGCTTTTGCTTTAACATCACAACATTATTATCTATTGGAAGCTTATTAGGTGGTAAAAAGGTTCAAAGAATAATTTCATTATCGGAAAAGGATTTGGCCAAATCATTAAAACCATTTTTTTCAATTATAAATTTTCCAATCTGGAAACCAGCGTTGAAATTGGTGAAGGAAATTACACCATTTAACGGGAGAAAATGGAAATCACACAACATGGACTTGATATCAATGGTTTATCTTCACATGAAACCACAGTTAAGAGATAATTGGTTATCTGGGAGAGATCTGGATGGTGAACTAAAAGACGCATATGGTCAAGAGATTGCATTGAGAGCCATCGTCCAGTTCTACAACATGAGACGTTATGGTGATCGCATGAAACAACTGGGATATGATAAAAAGGAACATGATTTCTTCACTAGAGAAATGGAACTTATAGCAGTCGCTGAACTTTGAAGTTTGTACAATTCTGATGGATATACTCTTTGATTTCCTATTTGGGAAATCAAGGCTATGTTTACATTTTTTTTTGTAATCGCGTAGTAAATCAAAAAAATCAAAATAAAGAGATAACTTGTCACAAACGGTGAACTGTTAGACAGTGATCTCTACAATTAGACAGCGGTTGAAGTTGTCTCCACCTGCGTACTTCAACAATGTCGAACGACAATGCTCAGCTTTTACGGATCTTGTCCAGTCGTTTGGTGAAATCGGTGATACCACAGGATTTGGGTAAAGAATACCAGACAACAGTGTTTGAAGAGCTAATGAGTTTTCTAGAATTAAATAATCATGATACGCGGTATGAGGTTCAATCAATTATGCAGCAACTCAAATTTGATATGGAGAGTGTTTCGGATTATCGTGGCTGGAATACATTACAGGAAACGGTTGGATATCTTTCCAAGAACAAAAGTCCTGAAACGGTAGCGAGATATCTAGTGTTTCTTGAGTCTCTAAGGAATAATGGGAATAGCTTTGGAACAAGAGCTACTGCATCTAATGACGGGCTACGTGGTAGCACAACAAACAGGCTCGATGGATATAATGCCAATCAGGACACCCGATCCGTTGTGGATAGTAATCATGGATATGACGGTGGTGTGGATTCTTTTGAACAGATCAATTTTGATCGATTTTCAGATAGAAGATCACAATACTCTACTTTCCAAGGAAGAACTACAGAGGGAAATAAAGGGCCTTTGGAGGCTGCCACTATACCATTTTTTGAAGGACAAGTCAAAGAGGAAGATATATTAAAATACATTTCATTCACGTTAATTGGTACCACTTCAAGTATCTTTCCTGTTTCTCAAGAGAGCATTCAATTACCAAAAGAAGTAAATAACAGCCTGAGTGGGTTATTGCACGTAGCTTTAGAATGTGGTTTAATTTATAAGCATATGAAATTCACACACGATAGCTCGAAAGCACAAGATAATTTGACACCAATAAAGAACTCCGTGTTATCATTCATCGATGAACAGCTAACCGATTACATGAAACTTGTTAATGATCTATCTTCAAGGGATAGTTTCTCATTGTTGTTGCTTGTAATGGAATTGTCAGAAGAACTCACTAAATTAAGATTTTTGAATCATTTTTTGAAGAAGTCACACGAATTGGACGGTTCTGAAGTTTTATCTAAAGCACATCATTACAACAACCATGGGGATTTAACAATTCAAAACATTTCAAAAAGACTTTTTTTCTATTGCATAACTCCCTTTTCTAAATATTTGGACTCGTGGATATTTGAAGGTGAAATTTCAGATAAGTCAAAAGAATTTTTTATTGGACAAGAATTCAACGAAAACAGACAATCGAACTCTAGCAATCCGGTCTATCTCATCGAAAGAGTACCTTCTTTTTTATCAAAAGACCTGGGGAAGAAATGTTATCACATTGGAAAGACCATACATTTTCTCAAAACACATTGTAAAGAACAAGAATGGTGCAGTGATTTTTCAGAAAGAATCCGAGTCAGGATCCAACAATATAGAGTACAAACACTCAACATATACAGCGATTTTGACTTTTCTGAAATTATAGAGAGATTTTACTCTGAGATAGTGGCCAAATTGACAAACGTGATATACACTAAATATAACTTTGTGGCTATTGTGCTGGCGTTAAAAGATTTCTTGTTAATGGGGAAAGGAAACTTTATAAACTCTCTTATCGATTATGGATATGATATTTTGAATGATCCTTCATCATCGCTCACAGGCTACCAATTAACAAAACTTCTTCAAGACTCTATAATGGCATCTACGATCAGGTTCAATCTTAAATCAGAGGAAAATAGAAATGTTGTAAATGATTTGGACGCCAGAATTCTGGAGATTGGACATGGTAATATCGGATGGGATGTTTTCACCTTAGACTATCAACTTCACGAGCCAGCCAGTATATTACTCAATGATGACGTCAATCAGAAGAAAGGCTATTTGAAGGTGTTTAATTATTTGTGGAAGTTCAAGAGACTTGAGTTCTTACTTGCTACCGAGTGGAAGATTCAAATCAAGAAAAAGAAGCACGTTTTGCCGAATAAAGCTTTTTACAAAAAGGTGAACAGAATTCGACTTATCCAAAACTTTCTTCGTGGCTTTGTGTTGACAATAGAGAAATTTATATTTGAATTGATCATCGATACTGGTTTCCAAAACTTTTTGAACGAATTGAAATCGTCGAATGATTTTGAAAAGATCAAAGTTGCAAAACGTGAAACAGGTTTCAAGGTTGCACCAGAAGTCTTAATGCCTAAAAGATATTATTTGAATAGCAAGAATAAGAAAATAACTGGCGTTGAAGAGAATGCCTCCAAATACAGTGAACTTCCGATTGATTCATTACAGGATATACATACAAATTTCTTAGATTCTGTCACGAAACATAAACTCATAAATGGAATGGACTCAAAATCAAAAGGCAAAATATCCAACAAACATTATATCAGCCAACTTAATTCGTTGACAAATTTAGTGTTCAAATATGTGGTTACTGTTAAGGAATTCAACATGTTGGTACTTGACTTGGAGTCAAGGGAGAGATTTGATGATATCATCGTGGGCATTGACCAATCTGAAGGTAGATTTGAAGTTATTTACAGCAATCTTTTAGGTATCTTTTCCGAGTTCAACAAAGATTTGAAGGTCTTTATTAATGATTTGAGTAATGATGATGACATGTCAATGAGGTATTTGGGTATAGATTTAAATCAATGAAGTGGAGTCTTATAATTTATTATATGATCTTTAATTGTAGTGCCCACAAGTGCTAATCACATGTAATCGGGCGCTCAAAGCCACCTGCCACCCTGCCACCTGCCATTGAGCTCGGGTACTTGTCTATTAATTTCTCTGCAATCAAGAAACAGCCCGATGAAGAAAAACGTAAACAAACTTGATTTTTGAAGTTTGTGAAAAACAAAAAGTAAACACAAAAGATATAAGAAAGAAGCTTTCAGTTTCAACTTTCATCTGTACCATAAGTCAAGCACAGCTATAATATCCAGTACAGCTATAACCTTCAAGATATAGTCTGTTACCAGAAATGAGTTACGAAGAGCAGTGGAACGAATATATCAATACACCAATGGGTGATCATATCAAACAACAACACAATACGGATAGGATGAGTACCAATGAAGTTATTTCAACTCCATCAAGACTGAAAACATTATCATACGAGAATATAGACAACCATTCGTCAAATGAGAAGAAAAGAGGCGCCTCTACACCACTTACGCCTACTCTTGTCCAGAAAAATATTGCCAAAAAGCAGCTCTCATCATACGAGCACGATCAACGAAATAGCAAATCAAAACCTCAAGAGGATTCAAATAGATTTCCATTACTTCAAAATATAGATCAAGCTTCATCATTGAATCACAATATCAACGCTGAGCTGCAGAGTCAACTGGATCAAGAGCATTATATATTCGACGATTCCACCAAAGGGTCACCAGTGTCTAAAAAAGCTACACCATTAGGACCTAGAAACTCCAACCAAGATAATCAATATGATCAAAATTTGACACCGAAGATAAGAAATGGTATAAAGCAAGCAGTTAGAGACAATAAAAAGAATAGACTACAAGTGCTGAGACAATCACATGTCCAGGATTCTAATGCAAGTGATAGTGAATACAGTGAAATATCAACAATTGCAGGTGATACACCAAATTTTAAAGTTCAAGATTCAAACCTGATATACTACAAAAACGGTTACTATATGAACAATGATGATTCATTTTATGAATCCGAAAAGGAAAATGTCCTAAATACAAAAGAATTGACAAGAGTCAATGATTTACTTGAATTTATGAAATTGGAAAGACAATTTGAGCATGACATATGATGAATAATGGAATTACAATCGAGGCATATCCAAGACTACAATTATAATACCCCATGATATAAATGCTGTTTTTTTTTGTTGTTTCATTTTTGGTGTCGTAAGTCGTGATTCCGTTTGGAGTTATAGAATTTTTGATAGAGCAATTATTGTTTAGCCAATTCATTCAAGCAACTTTGCAATCTCACTTGCTTGTAGTCTTTGCGTAGATTCATACACCATCATCTTGATGAATATAGAGCGAAGATGTTCGTCCGCTCTTGGTAAAATCTTCTGGGCTTCATTTCCAGGTGCCGAATCTAAACACATTCTTCCAAAAGTTGAAGATTCACCAGCTTCAGGCCATGTTTCTAACGTCGGTGTTCCAAAAGTTTCAAAAATCATATGTATCAATCTTATATCGCTAATATCTTCATTCTTGAAAATTGGTTCAGTTGTCTCTGAGAAAAGAGATGTCACCAAGATACCCAAAGCCCATATATCCACAGGAAATGAATAGCTTTGGATACCAAATATCAGTTCTGGTGCCTTAAATACACCGGTGGATATTTGGCAAATCTTTTCAGTGGATTTTTCCTTGCCATAATTATCCGGATAGGCATAACTGATCCCAAAATCAATGATTACAGGATGTGAGGTTAGATCGTGGAATAAAATATTTGCCGGTTTGATATCACGGTGTATTATTCCATTTGAGTGGAGGAAAGATAAACCTTTGGCAATTCCTGAGATGATTTCCTTTGCACGAGAAAGACTCAAGTTGTTTTGATAAGTTGTTTTAACGAAGTCGTCTGTATCATCATGACGACTCAGGCTCAAGTACGGGTTGAATCTTGGCTTGTTCTTGATTGAATTATGCTTCAAGATCTGTACCAACGTGAATGGAAGATATGGTGTAACCATAACTAAATCAATGCTGTCTGCGACGTAATGATCAACGAGTGTCACCAGGCCATATTTGTCACCACCAGCTTCTTCAATGAACTTCAAAAGTTTCAACTCATCATTGGAGTTATGTGGTGGTCCGTCTTCATCTGGAGTGGTGATCTTTAGCGCTACCAATGTTCCTCCTGCTTGTTGATCTGAAGCTCTGTAAACGCTGCTGAATCGTCCTCCAGCGATGAACTGTCTCTTTGTGTAGCGGCTGTCCTTCGTCATTTACCTGCTGATAGATTCTTCAAGCGCCCTGTTTTCCATCGGGAATACTTTTCAAAAAAACTCCTTGAAATATGCTTCAATTTTGTGCTTTTATGTATATTCAGATCAAAGTTCAAACTTGTCGAACGACATTTGTTTATACTTTGAGCTTTCTTGGCTCGGGCCTATTTTTTCTGGGGAGAATGCGTAATTGTGAGCATAGCACGTCCGGCTTCAGTGTAAATATTCGCACAACACCGCTCAAGGCTCAAGCCCCTTCTGCTGAACCCGCTAAATTGAAATGTGTCAAGTTTGATTTTTCAGACAAGCGGCAATTTAGTTATAAGCGATAATATTTGAAACGATATACACTTCACCTGAAAATCTGGACACACACCAATTGGCGCCTCATTGTCTGTGATATACCGCCTGAAAGAGTTTAATACAATGAGTATCGACTCTCTGGACTGGGACGCAATCTCTATAAAGCTGGAGAAATCAATATTTGATCCAAAGAAATCAGGGTCAAATTGTTTCAAAGGTCCAAGCTTATCAACAGCGATTGATCTACAGGATTTCAAGATTCTTCAATTTTTAGCTAGAACTGAAGGTGGATTAGTTAATTCTGAGTTCAGAAGACAGGTTTGGCCCATACTTCTAGGAATTGATATTACTTTAGAGGGCCAAATTGATGACGATTGGAAGTCACTACCGGCCCATAAAGATGAGGATCAGGTTGCACTTGACGTTGATAGATCTTTTGTTTATTTCCCAACTGGAATTTCTAATGAGAAGAAGACCTTGTTGAAAAAAAAGCTAAGTGATCTTATTGTACACGTCTTGAGAGCCAACCCATTGCTATCCTATTATCAAGGCTACCACGATATATGTACAGTGTTTCTGATGATTTTTGAAAAAGATATGGAAATGTGCTTCAAAGTCGTTCAAAACTTCACACTACTTTATCTTAGAGACTTTATGATGCCCAATATTGATGAGACTGTCAACATCATGAGAGTTGTACCGGAACTAATAAAGAAATGTGATGATGGTTTATACAATGATGCTTTGCTTAGTGAAATGGAACCATTTTACTGTCTTTCACCATTGATTGCAATATTTTCACATGACGTGACTGATTTAAATACACTTTCTGAAATATTTGATGGCATAATAAGCTCTGGGTCATTGGGAATAATATTCTACTATTATGTGAGTATTCTAATAAATCAGAAAGCAAAGATCATGGAAAAGGTATCGTTAATGGAAGACGAAAATTGTTTTTCCAAAAGAGATATTATACATGATTCTTTGACAAAATTTTTGAAGCATGTGAACCATGAAGATGTTACTGAAAGTGTTCAAGATGCAGCCAGTCTCGTAAAGAAATACCCCTTGTCCAAGTTGAGATCATTCAAATATATTCAAAAGCACAGTGTCCTTAAAACGGGTCCATTAGTAATAGATATAGGTAAACAGCTGATTATTGAAAGGCTGGAAACAATAACCAAAGAAAATATAGTAGAGAATCAAATCAAAGAGTCTAAGCAACGACATCAACCTTCCGCTTTGACTCAATACAAACAGCTTTTGTTTTTAAATAAGATGCTACAAAATGGGAGCAGTCAGCAACTTTTCAAGCTCTCAGTGTCCATCGGTATCATTGGATTGGTATTGAGCTTAATTTTAAAGAAAACTGATACACCACAAGATTTACACAATACTACGATGCATCTGTGGAATACGCATCACGATATTTTCAGAATAGGATTAAGACCCATACGTGATCTTTTCCCCAGATTGTTTTAAATAGATCCTAAATGTTGATTTCTATTCATCTATTGTAGTTCAACATCATATATAAACACAGTTTCAGTGCTTGATCCCTGCCATCCTCTATTACCACTGGCACTGATCATATATCTATAACTCGGATCAAATTGTACATCAGACAACACACCACCATGATGGCCTGGAACAATCAAAAATGGTGTTTTCCGCTGTGATTCCTCATACAATCTTAAGTCATAAATTCTGATATTATCATGAGACCCACAAAGAACATGATTGCCATTAGGTAATGTTCTAACGACACTCACGGCACCGGAAACCTGTGGGAACTTGAGTACTTTGGACGGTTTGGTTTCACCTTTAGAATCTAGTGGCATTTTCAATGAAATTTCATCAACTGTACTGTTTCTTCTACCTGCAAAGATGGTGTCACCATCAATTGACCAGCATGCAGATACACACCATGGTGGTGTTCCCTTTGGAGATTTCAATCTTAGTACTTGCTTGGATTCTCTAAGATCCCAAACATTTATTGAACCATCTATCGATGAAGACATGAATATGTTTTTATCGGTTTGTAATTGAGACTGTTCTTGTTGTTTATCATCCGACTGATTTTTTTGAGATTTGTTACCTTCAGTATCACCTTTCCTATTTTCTTCTTCTTCATCATCACCAAACAAAGAATCCATATCATCATCTTCTTTTGGTAATGAGAATTCAATCTTTGATCCAGAAGCAGGACGATATTCTAAAGAGCTTATCTGGCCGGTTGCCTCATTAAACGTATCAACGATAGAACCAGTATTCAAATCCCAATTATAAATCATTTTATCCCATCCGCCTGATAAGAATCCGTTTTCATCTTGATTTAGCTTCAGTTGAGATACTGTGTCTGTATGACTTTGGAAATGATGTACAATTGAACCTTCATTGTGTCGCACAGATTGCAAATTTATACCACCAGATTTTAATCCACTCAACAACCAAAGACATCTTTTCTCCACGGCTAGTGAGAACACTGGTGATAGTTTTGGATCGTATGAGTCTTTGTTGATCGTGGATCTTTTGACTGGTATCTCATTTTCCCAATAACCTAATAACGACCCACCATTTGTTATCGAATCAACTAATGAATGCTTTTGAGCAGCTGTTAATTGAACTTCACCATCAATTGAACCGTAAAAATCATATTTCCTTATGAATCCATCATCACCACCAGTAAATAGCCATTTAGATGAGTGCGAAAGTTCCAATGCATTTATTTGCGAGGAGTATGGTATAGCGACAAATGGATTGACATCATAAGAGTCTGCCAGTTGAGCTTTGAATCTCATCTGATTAAAAAATGTTTCTAGCTTACTAGCATCATCAAGTGGTACATCGCCTTTTGGTTTTTCTTCTGACAAATTGTCTGCTCGATCGTTATTTGCATCCTTCATTTCGACATCTTTCTCTTCTGATTTGATATTTCTTTCTTTATCTTCATTATTAGCCTCATCAACGTTGTCATTTTCATTCTCCCCTTCTTCATCACCTTCATTCTCTTCTTCTTCTCCTTCTTCCTCTTCTCCTTCTCCTTCTCCCTGTTCGTCATTGTCATTGTTTTCGGCATTGTCATCGTCTTCATCTTCTTCCTCTTCATCTTCCTCATCTTCCTCTTCCTCCTCTTCTTCTTCTTCCTCGGCATCTCCTAGATCCCCTTTGAATATATCTTCTTCATCAGCCAAACTCATTTTTTCAAATGTTTATCAGTTTCCACACAATTGAATCTACATCTTCTCCAAGTTCATCATGTAAACACCAAGCTTCGCAAATTATCGAGAAACACAATATTTCGCGGTCTGCCAATTTCACGGCTTTTTCAATGGTATAACAAATTTCGAGCCATAATGAACATTGAAGAACCACAGCAATTGAATCGTAAGGAGTATTGAAAAAGGTCAAGGATGAATGAACAATTCTCAGTGGAGACAGATCATTTGACATATAAATTCAGTAACGGTAAAGTTGGTTTAGCTAATATTTCAATTGAGCTTCCATGGAACTCAAGGGCTTTGTTAATTGGATCAAATGGTGCTGGTAAATCAACATTATTAAAGCTTTTAGCCGGTAAGACGTTGAGTACAGTGGGTAAAATCTCAATTGGGGGACATGATCCTTTCCGTGGCGGGTCAGATGCTTCGAATATCACTACATATCTTGGAACTGAATGGGCTTCAAATCCAATTGTCCGTAGGGATATTCCAGTCACAGTTTTGATTGATTCTATAGGAGGTGCTGTTTATAAAGAAAGAAGAGATGAATTGGTCAAGCTATTGGATATTGATTTGAATTGGAGAATGCATCAGGTAAGTGATGGTGAAAGAAGAAGAGTACAATTGGCCATGGGTTTGCTAAAACCTTGGAAAGTCTTGCTATTAGATGAAGTCACTGTGGATCTCGATGTTTTAGTAAGAGCTAGATTATTATCATTCTTGAAAAATGAAACAGAAACTAGAGAATGCTCAATCATTTATGCCACACATATTTTCGATGGGTTAGGTAAATGGCCAACTAATGTGGTACATATTCAGAGTGGTAAGATTTTGAAGAATTTGCAATATAATAAGGACATTCAATTCGAAGGTGTCGATGGTGAGGACGGAGATGGCATTCAACAGCATTTAGATGAACCAATCATTAAGACATCCGAAGAAGATTTTATCAAAATTCAATCGATTAATAGCTTACACCCTTTGGCATTAGAATGGCTAAGAAGAGATCTCTTATCAAGAGGTGAGCGTGAAGAAGGGGATTTGAATAGACCAAAATGGGACGAGTTGAAGAAGGAATTAGAGCTATACTATGATGGTGGTAAAAGAGTTACCGAATACTTCAAAGCAACCCATAAATGAGCCGTGTTTAAATATAGAAAAGAAATTATAAATCCGTGATTGCATGCTAGCTGTAAGTATGCAGTGTGCACTGACGGCTCACTTTAACACCTTCATGTAATTCTAGTCTTTTTCTTTTTCAATGTATGGTTTGTTTTTTGAACTTTTTGTGTCATCGCGCTAGCAGTTGAAACTTGATAACATCAGGATTCAGTACAGCATGTATTATCAAATCCGCCAGGCAAGATTAACCACAAACGACAAAGGGGATTCCATGGTC
Organism: Hansenula lynferdii; assembly: GCA_030582155.1. Taxonomy (NCBI): domain Eukaryota; kingdom Fungi; phylum Ascomycota; class Saccharomycetes; order Phaffomycetales; family Wickerhamomycetaceae; genus Hansenula; species Hansenula lynferdii. Next base: position 434,801 of record JAKTWT010000002.1, read on the forward strand.
GCCTGGTGCCATCATTTCAAAGTCGTCCGACGATAAACCGCAAGACGTTTGATATAGCATGATATCTCCATGATACGACCTTTTTCTCTGAGATCCAGAATCCTAACGTTTAGAAATCAACTTACGCGTGCTCGGAATTTTGAAGCATCGCGATTGCTCCGAACACAATTGTGCTAAACGATGAAAAGCCGGTGGTGAGCGTGGGAACTCGCTCTGGGGAGACTTGTGAATATTTGTAAGCTTTTACTGTTCAAGTGACTCTGTTGCTTGTCCATATAAATCTCCCCCATATCATAATGTGTTCGTTCACGTTTAATAAATGTCTCCTGAGCTTGAACACTCGTTTAGCTCGTACCGTTGGGTTCTCGTTTAGCGGTTTTTTATGGTGTGACAAGTACCAATTTTCTAGCACAGCGAAACCAAAACACTCAAGATTTGAAATTCTTTTTTTTTTTTTTTGGGCTCTCATTAAATTGTCTCGTTTAAAATATAAACACACCTGAAAATTTATATATAGAGCACCGTCTCCATTAGCAACTTACAGACACTCGTTCTTTACACCAAAATCATCTATTCAAAGTTGTGATTGTTATATCGTTGCTTGCTTCGGTCCACTCATTCATCTTAAACTAAAAGCTCTCCGTGCAGGTTTATACCATAAAGTTTATTTTAGCTACACACACATACACAAGAATTGATCTTTTCGATCACAACAAGACAAGATGGATTTAGTACTGGAAGCCTGTGATGCTTTTGCGTTTGACTATGCTTACGCAAAGATGTTCCCAGCTTCATTAACCAGCCATATCCCACAGGCTTTACAAAAATCACTGGATTTGGGTAATAACACGGTAAATGCATTCATGGCAAGTGATCCTACTCAAGGCTTGATTAATCAAAATAGCGCATTGAACCATGTTATCAACGAACTCAAACAATCAGAAGTGTATGGTCATTTCCCTGTTTGGTTCGGGACTTCTATTTATACAAATGCCTCAGTTTTACCAAGATCAAATATCTTTAGACAAGCATTTTCTCTATTTCTTGTCATGTGGTTCTTTGGGTTGGTTTTATATCTTGGTGTTGCTTCGTTTAGTTATGTTTTCATCTTTGATAAAGCGATCTTCAATCATCCTAGATATTTGAAGAATCAAATGTCATTAGAAATTCAACAAGCTGTTAACGCAATTCCTTGTATGGTTATGTTGACTGTTCCGTGGTTTTTGATCGAGTTACAAGGTTATTCCAAGCTATACTGGGATGTTAACGAAGTCAAAGGTGGTTGGTGGTCAATTGTTTTACAATTTCCTGCATTCATCATGTTTACAGATTGCTTTATTTATTTGATCCATAGATGGTTACATTGGCCAAAAGTTTACAGAATGCTACATAAACCACATCATAAATGGCTGGTTACAACACCTTATGCTTCGCATGCCTTCCACCCAGTTGATGGTTATTTCCAATCATTGCCATATCATGTTTACCCTTTCATTTTCCCATTACACAAATTGAGTTATCTATTGTTGTTTACTTTTGTCAACTTCTGGACTGTTATGATTCACGATGGTGAATATATGTCTAATGATCCATATATCAACGGTGCTGCTTGTCATACAGTTCATCATCTATACTTTAACTATAACTATGGTCAATTCACAACACTTTGGGATAGAATCGGTAAATCCTATAGAGAACCAGATAGGGAATTATTTGATAAGAGCAAAAAGAAATCTACTCAAACCTGGAAAGATCAAGTCAGTAAAATGGAAGCTATAAAAGACGTTGTCGAAGGTAAAGATGATGACAGAGTTTACGGAACTGAAGAAAGCTTTGCCAAAAAACAACTTTGAAGATGGATGATTTATTTAACGCAGCACATGCGATTTTACAAAATAACAACAAGACTAATTATATATACGAATGAATAAATTAAATGACGAGAACTTTCACAATACAAAAACACGATACCTTATATGACGAAATATATGTTTTTCTATATAGTTGAGTTGACCATTTGCTAATTGTATCGCGACTCGTGAACTTGACTGTTTTCTAAAAAAGTTGAAGTGGTGATGAAAAACAATAAATTAGCCGCTGACACAAACACAAGAATATATTCAAGCAGATTTCCAACACAAATGATCAAAATCTTTGAAGATGGTGGACTGGATCTGTGCTTAATTTGCTGCATTGCGATTGGGGAACTTCGACATCGAAGTGGTGAACAGCTGGTATAGTCATAAGGAGTCATTTTCACAATACTTTTTCTACCCAATTGGTTTTGAACTACTATAGCTGAGTTGGTATTCGAGTGCTGAAGCTATCCAGTTTCCTTCGTTAATCCGAGCGGTTCTGCTATATTAATCACATCTCAGATCGAATATCAAGACACAGTCTACTATGAAATGGGCGGTTATAAAGATAATAATAATGCTGAACGTGATGGCTCTGATGATGAGAATGAAGCTTCTTTACGTGAAGATTTTGCCGGGCTATACTTTGATGCCCAAGAGGGACCTGTGTTTAACGAGGATTTTGAAGTCGAGAGAGCACATCCTATTGCTGAGCCAAGTCAAGGTCTAAATCAAGACTATGTCCCAGAATTACCGGTGGAATACACACAAGAGCACCAATACCATCAGGGGGAACAATCTGAACACATGAGGCCTACTTCATCGTTGAATACTCCTAAACCAGTACATCCACATGATAGAACCAGTGATAAATCCAAAATTAAACAAAATCTCGGACACGATCAAATGGATTTGATATCAAGTGAAGTCACAGGGATAAATAAATTGCGCAAGGGTGATTTTTCAGGAAGAGAAGCCGTACATGGCTGTGGTAATTATTCATCTTACCCCAACCTAGGTTCTTGGTCAAATTCAGTTGCTTCAAAACAATCCACTGTCACAAGTGGACGCTTAGGCCTTGGTGAATATTTTAAAGAAGATCTAAGCAGAGATCAATTTGACCCACGTCTAATGAATAATGCCCGGCTGAGAGTGAAAAGGCCAGTTAGGGCAGCAAGCTCACAATACCAAAACAATAGAGACAAGGTCGCTTTGCACCTAGGAAGTTTACAGTCTAATAACATGGGTGGTATTCTAGGCGCTACTGGAAGTCGTTATGGGAATGTTGATTCCACCAACTCAATTCTTTCAAGTAGTGATCGAGTGAATAAATCAATAGAATCCAGTGTCAATAATGATGAAAAATCTAATCCAATTGAATCTAAATCTAAGCAGCTGGGAACTACAGATCCAAGGAGTAAACCCCCAACTCCACTGTCCAGAAAGAGCTCAGATAGTCATGATGATCAAATAAATAGCTCTAGGAGTCATCGACCGAATAATGACAAAGGGAAAGAAGATGATATTCAATAAATAAGTACATATATTTTAGTGAACACTTTGTAGCCATCTAGTATTAATTTAAGTTTGTTTTATTAAGCTCTCTTTATTTAAAGAATTGAAGTCTATATTAGTAAAGCTATATTACATACCGGAAGTATCATTATCATAGAGTCATCGTCAGCCATTCCCAATTGTTGTTAGAGCCTGCCTTGCTTGAATCTTTACCATTTGACTTTGACAGATTTTGCTTATTATCATTTGAGGCCTCATTGTTATTGTTGCTCTCCATACTTTTATCTGTATTTCCATTACCAAATTGGTTATCCAACTCCATTGCATCATTGAATTGAAATCCACCTGTATCGTTTAATGCATTATCATTTGAATGATGGATAAACTGATCATCTTGTAAGAAACTAGCATCAGTAGCACCAAATGGCGAATTGGCATTTGATTCTGTTTTAACAAAATTTGACTGAGGTGATGTTGTATTTGATCTTGAAGACTGATAAGGAGTTGGTGTTTTCTTTTTAGTTTGTCGACTTGATACCTGAGCCGGTATTTTTTTCAATGTATTTGATTCTCTCTTCATTGGTGAAGATGGTGAAACCGCTGAAGGTGTTGGAGTTGGATGTGCACTAGTACTTCCACCACCAGAACCACGTTGTCTCTTTTTAATAACATCAGTCTTTAATGATAACGGACGAACAACACCATGTAATTTCAAAAATAGACCACACGCATTACATAGCGGTTGACCTTCAGGATTTCTTCTCCATAATGGTGTGGTCTGAGTATTACAATTTGTACATCTGGTATTTGCATTTGATGTCGAGTCTTCTCTTTTGTTTGAAATTGTAGAGTTGGTTTTATTGATTGATGATGTTGGTAATGAAGTTCCCGTTAAGCTCAAGCCAGCGAGTTGTGTTGTAGATGTACTGTTTTTTCTATTTTTTGTCAATTTGGAAGGGTTGTTGTTCTTCTTCCTTATTGTGGAAGCTGTTGATGCAACAGAAGTTCTTTTGGAATTATAAGATGAAGATAAATTTGAAACTGTTTCACCACCCATTACTGAATCCTCATCATTGTTTAAAGAGGTCATTGAAGGTATTTTTCTGAATTTACTAGCAAAACTTTGGTTATTGCTGAAACTATTGGATTGATGATGACCATTTCTTTGGTTGGAAAAAGAAGTACTCAAATTATTTGAATTATTGTTGAAATAACTATCGAAGAAAGATCCATCTTGCTGTAACGGTGTATTGGCAGTTGAAGAAACCGGCGAATTTGTAGCATGTGTATTTCCATAAATGTTTGAAAAGTAATTTGGAGTCTCACTGAAGCTATTAGAAACGTTATTGAATTGGGATGGTGCTTCATATGAGTTACTTATACTTTCCAAGGGATCAATGAAGGAGTTATAGTCGTTTCTTGGTGAATCAAGGTAGCTTGAGGATTGATAGCTTGAAGCTTGTAGATTTGGTACATTGATTGCTTGACTTGGATGAATATTTTGTAGAGAGTGATTTGATATAGGTATTGAACCAGAAACCGAAGCTTTAGAGTTCGGCAGAAAATCAGTCATTATTGAGTCATTTTCATGGAAGCTCGACGATATAGACTTGAAATTATTTGCATTTTCATTCATCGTCAAATCCTCTTGTTGTCCAATCTTTTTTATATGAGCAACGTAATCAAAATCATCTGATGTTGGATCAATTGTACTAGGAGCAACTGTACTGTTTTGTATATTACCATTTTGTTGGTTTTCCATGAAAGACTTTGTCAAATTAGAAGTTTTCCCCTGTGCTTTCGTAAATGGTTTAACAGCTTGATCAGTGATACTTGGTATATTGGCTAGATCCAAATACTCATCCCCATTTGCTAGGGCATCAAATTTAAACTTGTCGTCCAAATCAAAATGACCAGAATTATTGTTGGTGAGTTGTGGGTAATCACTTGGTCCATTTGGAAGTATATCTTGCTTTTTCAGTCTGATACTCATCATTCTCCATGTCAAGTTTTGCATACGATCTTTATAAGGCAGGGATGTTTTAGCTCTGGAGTACATTCTCCATAGTGCTTCAGAGGATGAATCCTCCTCGATATTGTGATGGGACATGCTTGTGCAGATATTTGGGTTTGCTTGGGAACTGTTTCAAAATGGCTGGTAAATTGCTGAAGAGCTGTATCTTAACGAGCGAAATTATTCGGTATGGAGATGGTGATGAAGATGATTCAATGTTTTTTTGTTCAAACGGTTACTATTATTTTTTCGTAGATGCTTGGTAAATTCGATGCGCCGATGGTTAAAATTTGAATTCCTTTTAGCAAAAGACAAGTAAATTATCAAGTGGGCAACGGTGGTTATAAGGGGGATATGTAGATCTTGATTATTGTGTATCGTAATATTTGCAAGTGGTCCAAGTGGTTGCGCTGTCTGAATTTTCAATGGAAAGTTATGAATCACTTCAAGAATCAAACAGTTGTTAATCCTAAGGCCAAGCAAACAAACCACAACCTCTTGTATGGTCGTGCCGTCCTTGTCTATTCAGGTACATCAGCTACTCAGCACTCAGCTTTCAAATTTCAATGCAGCCTAATCATCTGTTAATCTCACGATAATTGGTTGTGTCGAGATATCGGCTGAGGATGGCCACTGATTGGCTCGATAGCCATCGCTCGGAACATCTCTTATCAGCTGCTGAGCTCAGCGCTTAGTCAGCCGAAGGCCAGAATTTCGGCTCTTTCAGGATACCGTCGGAAGATTGTTCTGCCTAGAATTTTGGTTGCGGATTTTTGAGGAAGCATTTTTAAACGTGGCAAATAACATCAACAATAAACAATAGTAGAACTTCATGAATTAGATGCTCATCACTTCCTTCCTCAAGTCTTTGCTGGTGTATATATGGTATCTAAGGAAGATATTCAGCTCTGACGAGCAATTTGTATCTCAGCCATGTGCTTTGGAAAACATCAATCTTCAGCTGATTCAGCGTGAGTATTATGGTGGGTCTCGGCCAGATCAATACCAATATCAAAACTTTCCAATATTCATCGCCAAACCTGACTATTCGTTCAGACATGGGGTCGCTTCGGGTGATCCATCATCTGTGTCCACAATCTTCTGGACAAGAATTAGTCCTAGATCCAAAGTGGCGAAATCAAGCTTGATACCAGTGTATTTCCAACTAGCATTGGACGATGAATTTCAGGATCTTGTTGCCTCAGGTGTTACATATACAAATTCATTGGTTGATTTCACCGTTAAGCTACACATCAAGAACTTGGTTGCAGATACACAATACTTTTTCAAGTTTCATGATGAAAAGGGAGATGTTATTAGTGAAGTTGGTAAATCAAAAACCTTACCTGAATCCGGTCAAGTTTCCGATGGGAATAAAACACTGATTGTCACTGATGAAGCTTTTTTTGATCTCAATGGTTCCATACCTGATTACGTTTTACAATTTAACAATTATAAAAACAATTTTTTTACAAGACAAAGAGATTACAGGTATAGGTACTCTACAGAACAAAGATATTCGAACATCACATCGTTATTTGCCACTAATTTACCAATGTATTCGGATCCCTGCTTCAAGTTAGATTCATATACACAATCATTGTTGGAATGGTTCCCCATCAAACCTCCAAAGTTAACTGTGATTGGTAAATATTTCGAAATTGGTGATCATTTGCATATTTCAACTTCAGTAAAGAAAGACCATGTTGACAATTCAAATGAATTACTTGCTCATGTCGAGTTGTTCTTTACACATTGTAAACCCGGTGAATTTACATTAAAAAGCAAGACAGACAATGATACATTAATATACACAGATGTCAATTTAAAAGATCACAATGGTGTGTATTTATTGAATATATGAATTCATTATTCCTCTGCTGTATTATCTTCAAACTCGATTGGATTATTCGGCGTACGATTAACCTTTAATTTGAAAACATCAAATCTATTATATCCACCAACCAAATCATGGAATTGCTTTGGAACAATGGCTTTGTTTAAGTCAAAAGTAGCATATGCAATACCTTCTTCATTTTGTAAAAAATCCCCAATTTCATTAGCAGAAGGATCTAAAAAGAATGTGGCACCTTGTGACTGATTATTATAAAACTCTGCATTTTGTGGATCGTCTTCAGTAAAGAAATCAATTGTAGCCTTATCTAGATATGAAGAGCATACAATACCGAAACATTTACCTTCTAAGCACTGAATACCACATCTAATCTTGTTTGCAGTGATATTATCAAATGATTTTGCCTCTCCAGGTCTTTGATAATCAGCAGCTGGAGGCCAAATTGAAATATGGATCTGTTCACCTTGACTTAACAAGGTGAATCTTGCTAAGGAATTTGTATTTTCACCACAAATCAAGGCTCCAATCTTACCAAACTTCGAATCAACAACATTTAAACCTGCACCGTCACCATTTGCCCATGATAATTTTTCAAAGAATGTAGGAACCAATTTTCTATGATGAGCACCAATGGATCCACTCTCGTCGATCAATACATATGAATTCCATAACCCACCAACGCTAACCCTTGATCTTTCATTGAAGCCTAACAATACAACAACTTCTAATTCCTTGCACAATTTCTTTATAGATTCAATTTCTGGTCCATCGACATATAAAGAGCTTTCAACCAATTTAACAAACAATTGATGACTATCAATCGGTGCCTTACATTGACCCCATAATGGGAAAGCTGATACAAAAGTTTCTGGGAACACAATAAGATTTGCACCTTTAGAAGCTGCTTCCCTTATGGAGGAGATCACTTTCTTGATGGTTTCTGATTTGTTCAAAACGACAGGAGCTATATGACAAGCTGCCACTTTGGTGATTGGTAAGCTCATTGGTAATTTTGGTAAATCTCTGTGTGACTTGGGTGGATTACTTTGTATATCAAATTCAGAATTTGACCAAAAGCTTTACAATTGTGAGAAGCTTTGTGTTGAACGTTGAACAATTGAATGGTCTCCCAAAAGTTCAAAATTTAATTGATAAGCAGTTTGACGATTCGGGTATATAGTTGCGTATGTATTGAGAATTTCCGTTGGCTTTTCATATTTCTTCATTCGACCGACTAAACTTATCCCTGATATAAATCTTCATGTGATAAAGCACTTCATTATACACATAACCTCGGGTTCATTCGGCGTGAAATGAGTGATAGCATGTCTTAACTGGCGTGCTTGGATGCTTAACATCTATTTAAAAACATATATTTCAAGTACTTTATACACTTCCATTCTTCATTATTCACACCACGGTGAGACTAATAGAGATTACAGTCAGCTTAATATTCGATCTTCGAGAAAGCTTCAAACTTCTCACCAGAATCATTAAGCTTCCATCAATCAGATTCCAATGATCATGGTAATAGTGTTTTGGGTACCTAAATCAATGGGCGTTTAACTTCAAATATATGAATGGTCTTATCTCAGCTATTATCATGCTATTCGATAATGGATGATTGATCTTTGCATTATATCTCATCATTCAATAAGAAATTTCAAGCTGACATTTGTTCATGTCTTCGAATAATCAATCGGCGTACTATTTGGGTAACGAATTGTACAATCATGTCTACAATAAGCTTGAAAGTCTTTTAAAATAGTTATCTGATGTGTGATATCGTATACAACTCGTATAATGTTCATAATTCCCAATATTGCTTTCTGCCAGCAGCTGATAATTTTATTTCTTAGAATATTCTTCGTATGTTTGTTTTGCCTGTTGCTTTATGTCTTTGCCCATGTTCTGTGTCTCGTCAGATTCCTTTTGAGAATGACTTTGCTCATTTCCATCTGAATTACGTGAAGAACTTCCAATGCTTGATTTTCTCATACCTGTCTTGTACTTTGATTCATCATAAGCATTGTTTGAAGGATCTGTATCTTTGAAAGCTTTGTATAAACCGGAAAACATATTGAATTTGAATATTTCTGTTGACTGCCAGGTGGATCAGATACCGTTTGATTTATATATAAGTGAGGCATAAATCCAGCAATCTTACTATTTTAACTTTTTGTGTCATACGCATTTGCTCTATTGTGGTTACGAGCACATAACGTCTTCTACTTGGCGTTCCTTGTGAAAACTTGACTGATAACTCTGGATTACCAGTGATGCTGGTTTGATTTCAATCTTAAACGTTATTTGATGTATGATTATTGTTGATGTGGCAAATCATGTGTGACCAGCTGAGTAAAGTAAAGCGACACGATTATCTAACGACTTCTTTCTTCTTCATCTGACTTTTTGGATCTGAAGTATATTTATGTTTTTGAGATCTAACTCTGAGTTTGTTTTGTCTTGAATGAATAGAGAGATACGCTTCTGTCAACTTATCCGAAGCTCGAAATATTTTCAGGCGTCAACAATTTCCAAAGATTTTGAGTACATACTTCACATCACAGCTCATATTAAACGGCACTATGTAATCAAAAAGAGAAAAGAATTCAGTTATCATGATCTTCTTCCTCACATCGCCATAACTTTGATCCTTCTATATTTCATCTCAATAGGTTACCAATTCTTGATGGTGAATAATATTTCAGATAGATTAGGTGAATCTCTTCAAAAGACTCATGACCTTAAGTCTATATGAAACAATACAATGGAAACAATCAGCTAGTGGGTTATTATAATTGGGTCATGTCGAATAAATGGTTAAAGATTCACCCTTTGTTTTCTGTTGCTCACGAAATGAAATTGGCTGTTGAAATACGTGGTGTCTTGGATTTGTTTAAAAGGCCGTTTGTTGACCACCTTGTTTTATGAACCATCAACCCATACTTAATCATCATCTGATGCTGCTATGCAATGTTTAGGTGGTCGTACTGTTGCCCTATGTGTTTATTCATCATCAGTTAAGAAAGGTGAAACATTACAAGATTAGCTTCTTATTCAGATGTTCAGATGCTATTGCTTTACGTCACCCAGAAGAAGAAAGTGCTGCCATTGCTCCAAATATTGATGGATTCAGTGGTGTTCCACTATAGAATACCAAAGCTAAAAAAAAAAATAAACATAGTCCAATCGAGCTGAGTGTATGACCTCTAATTTAGATTGAGTATACATCTATATCCAACTCCTTTTATCTTAACATGGCACATAATTAATGTGGGTAATTACTCGGTATAATCACTTTTACACGTGGTGAGCTCTACAGGCTGGAAGAGTGGACTCAAATAATTTTCTCTGAATCCAATTTCAAATTCTTTCAATCACCTGAATTAAATATCTAAATTTGGTGATACCTAAATTATTTAATTAACATAATCCGTAATATAGGTTTTTTTGTTGGGATGTGTGTTTAGGAGGTGTCACCGCCAGGAGGTGTCACCGCAAGGAGGTGTCACCGCCGAATTTTGTTATAAAAGGGTGAGTTTCGCTTTTCTCCTTCACACCCATTTTGTTTTTTTTTTGTTTTTTGAACTAGGCAACATGTCCGATTCAGTTAAAAGATCCCAAACGTTCAGCATTGATGTCGCTTTGTTAGAATCTCAAACCATGTCCATCATGAAGGAGGTAGATGTGGTGTTGGCCAATTACTTTTTACTTGAACCAAATGGTGGGGAAACATATCAAGCTTTTGCCGATAATGAGGCATTTCAAGATGCTTTGGCTCAAGCTAAAGTTTTCAGGGAGAATCACCATGAAGCTGGTCGTGCTTATGATCCCAAAAACTTCGGTCATGATGGAACAAAAGATACAACTACAAAATCATTAAAGGAATCAAATATATCCAAAAGAACTGCGCATTTCGTAAAATGCAAACGCTGCAAGAAAAAGGTATTCAGCATTGTGACACAAACTTTTGCCGGTTCTGATGGCTCACCATAAGGGAAGACCTCTGTAATCCGTGGGATTATGCACGATTTAACTATGTGGTGCGTCAATCCGATAATAGGGGCGTAATCCATGGGAACCCACGGATTACAAACAAGAATAACTCAAT